>JACEFZ010013857.1:72500-243873 GCA_014155875.1 Cepaea nemoralis | reverse complement strand
TACAGCTGATCTTCGCTAGTCCAGTTTTTATGTCTGTAAATAACTACAAAGAGGCTAAAGAAATCTGGCGGATCAACAATGTCACGGAGAGTGGGACAACTATGCGGGAGAGGGCTAACATTCTATTATCAGCTGATAACACCCTCACGGTAGAAAAACAACGAAATCCCAGAGGATTTTTAAAATCGAGTAATGGTGCCATATTAACAAGACAATATGATATAATTAATACACGGACAGAATATCTAGAAGAGTAGTATTATGTAAGTAGAACGGGTGTGAATATTCAAGACTATGTCGAAGGTCCATAGATACTTGCGGCATAGGTTGAAGATGCCCTTAATCATATGAAGTAAGGAAAGACACCCGGTCCAGATAGCATTACGTTGAAGGAAATTGAGGCCCTAGGAGACTTTGGTATTGAAGTACAGTATTAACAAAATCTCTAAATGACATCTATAATAGTGGGTACATTCCTAGTCACTTACTAAAATCATTCCGTATAGCGATAACAAAGAAATTAGGCGCTTTAGAATGTGAGGCCATCGTATAATAAGTCTAATGAGTCATTAACAAAGTTGTTGTTAAGCTGAGAAGAATAAAACATAAGAGTAAACCAGACATCTGTGATGAACTGTGTGAATTTGAAGAAGGAAAGGGCACAAACAATGCTCTCTCATGGCACTATTAGAAGAATGCTGAAAATTAATTGGACAGCCAAAATGAGCAATCTGGACATTTTTAGGGAAGCTGAGTCACAAAGACAACATATCACAAACATCAGAAAGAAGCAGTTATCTTTTTTGGCAACATTATAAGAAGACAACAATTGGAACATGTGACAGCCTGAAAGATTTGCGGAAAGAGAGATAGAGGAAGATAGCGTGAAAAGATTCTTGACAGTCTTGTGTCATGGCACAGAAGGGAGTCAACATACAAATTGATCCATGCCGTCTGAGATCGCAGTTTATGAAGAGGCATGGTCGCCCACACCAGCCAGCAAGGCACTGGATGATGATGATCATGATAGAAGTAAAAACAGATCTGTACTTGTGCTTCATATACTACACAAAGGCGTTTGACAATGTTAAACATGAGGAAATAATCAAACCACTAGAATAAACATTGACAGCACAGACCTGCGAATAATAAAAAACATATCGGCAACAAACAGCACCCATCAGAATCAACAACCTTTTAGGAACATTTCAGTGCATAAAGAAGGGCGTCAGACAAGGATGTGTAATGTCTCCCGTACAGTGAACATTTATTGAGATCTTCAGCAAATGTCCCAGGGATCCTGGTTGGTGGACACAATTATAAATAACTTACCTTATACTGACGACGCCATCGTGATTGCAAAATGTCAGAAGGAACTACATGGAATGATAGCTACAGTGGTTATAGAAAGCGGGAAAAGAGCCTTAGCTACAAAACTGGTAAGACAAGAAGCGATATTAAAGAAACAGGTTGTGCCTAAATGTGCAATTAAAGTAAATGATATTATTTGGAGTAAGTGCAGAAATCCAGACGTCTGGGGACATGTATAACATCAGATGGAAGATGCATCACAGAGATAAAGAACAGAATAGGACAAGCAAATACCGCATTCTGTAAAGTGAAGAACATTGTGTGTAGTAAGTATTTGTCATTGGAAGTTAGAAAAATAATTTTTGCGTATTACATAGAACCAGTTCTAACATATGGCTACGAATCATGGAAATTGGATAAACAAGTGAAAACATCCCCCGAAGCTTCGGATTTATAGAAGAATTCTAAAAATTAATTGGACAGCAAAAATGAGCAGTCTGGACATTTTGAAGGAAGCTGAGTCGCAAAGACAACTTTTCATAAACATCAGAAAGGGGATTTATTTATTTTATTTATTTGTTTATTTTAATGCCACAAAATGAGCAGTTAAAAAACTGGAACATATTGTGAGAACTGGAAAGATTTGTGGAAAGAGAGATAGAAGACTGGAAGAACACACTCTTGACAATCTTGTGTCATGGAACAAGAATGGCTTCCCGATAAACGGAAGGCACAAGCCACAAGATGCAGTAATTCTCAGCATCAAGTTCTATTCAAGAGTAAAGGGTGATGGCTAAAGAGGAGCAAATCATGGATGGGTCGGGCGGAAAATGTTTTCAGGCAGGTCTGCAGACTTACTAATATCAACCCCAGCAAGGGAATGGGTGCCTGTACCTCCAGAGCTTAATTGCACCTTCTCCTGCATTGTCACGCTTGACGGGAGGTGCAGAGAATAGCACCTTGCTGCTGTCATTACCGAGGTCAACACGCTCATCAGTGAACATTCAGACGATTCCGATGTGCTTATCTATACAGATGGATCTGTTACACAGCGGCAGAGAGTTGCGTGGGCATTCACGGCACGCTTACCGCGTCAAACCATTCGATGCCAGTGGTGCTCACTCTATGACCACTAGTCAGAATGACGATTGAGGTTATGGCAGTCACGCAAGCTTTCATGTGGCTGGAATCACAGCATTATATTAAACACATGTTTGTGTCCCAGGGATGAAATGACCATGATTGAAAATGTCGAGGCGGATTCTGTGCGTAGACAGTGGGCCGAATCGCCGTGGAAGTCTGCTGTTAGTAGCAACACCTTCATCTTCGTTCCGGAACATGGGGAATTAGGGGTAATGAACGAGCTGATAAACTTGCTGGCTCTGCATTCCTTGCAGATGGCTAGTCTATGGATCGTGTCGATATTATTTTTATAATTTTAAATTTATAATTTATACTTTGCCAGGAGCATCTTAGCACTTAAGGACATGTCCGGAGTGCAAGAATGATACTCCAACAGATAAATAACTTATTAATGGTTTTTTGTCAACAACATTAGAACTCTCCATATATTAGAAATATATTACAGTATTGTTTTAATTTTTATCTAATATTCCTAAGTAAATGAATGTTTCTGATAAATTAAAAAGGTTTAAAGGCAAGATCGACTTCGTTGCTCCCCAAATGTGAGTATTTGTCATGTACTAGAGGCATTCAGAAAGGAATACACGGCATATGTTGGACACTCCTGCAACAAATGTGTATTGTCACACTGTCATCTACTACCTATAGTAAGTAACTTGCGGTGTAGGACAAGGGGGTCTTGAGCCTAAGGAATTAAGGCCCATTGGATAGTGCAGTCGCCTCGAACTGTGCAGGTTAGGGTTTTCTGTTTTTTTCCCCGACAGAAACAGCCTCCACACCTTACCGAGGATTCGAACCTGAGTTTCCCGAAGGAGAATCCGGCATTCTTAGCTACTAGGCACGCCGCTTCTCAAATGTGTAGCTGGTGCATATTACAATATTACCGACTCAACCGATCCCGCACAAGACACAAATGACAGACACGTTCATAAACTAAAGATATGAGATACTGATATGAATTATACTTTGGCTGAAATACTTAAACACACTTGGCTGAAATGCATACAACTCAGTCACAGATATTGTTCGAATACAGGATATTATTACATTCACTTTTAACGTATTACATCAGGCTAATTTTAGATATTGTTATCATAACTAACACTTAAGTGTTGCTGTTAACGTTTTTCTCCTTCTCTTTTTTATATTTTCAGACATTACGGGAAGTATGAAAATCACCGGCAATAACTTAAACATGATGCAAATAACTTCTCATGGAGGAAAACTCAAGGCAGTGTTAACCGTGTATCTGTAGTGACTGAACGGAAATCTCAAGAAATTATGCACGTTCCCACTGACGCAATCCAGGTCACATCCGTGAAGTAAGACGCGCGGAAACGGATGTTCTTGTATTGTCAGCACACGTCATTGTGAATTTGAAGCAATTGTTACTATCAAAATCATAACGGATATTTGTTGCAACAGGCGATAGTTAGCGCACGCGTGCTGGCAGCACATCAGTTGTGTTTGCTGTTACAACTGTTTGTTTTATGTTAATGGCAACAGACAGCGTGGTATGCGTAATGACACAGAGGCGCTGTTTTAAGGTTTACCTCAATTCTGGGAATATTTTCGTTGGTAGGTTATAGTTAGAGAATACAATCGATGTATGGTGCATCGTTGAACTGCTCAACCATAATGTAAAAGTGAAGACAAACTGACCATTTCAAACGGAAGTATACGTGCACAGAGAGAAATCATTTAAACACAAAGTCACAAACAGTAGGTTGCAGGATTTATTGCCTGGCTTACATATTTCACTGCATCTCATCAGGTACATACTGAAGAGTTATACATTGTATGAAATGAATCAGTGAATTATACTTTGACTAAAATCTGTGAAACATAAAGCCACTGTTCTTGTTCTAATGTGGTGCATTATAGAGAAATACGATAGCTTTTTTTGCGTTCACTCGCTTTGAACTCAAGCGCAGTCTATACACGTGCCATTACTACTAGTGCACTGGACTGAATTTTACTTGTGGATTAGCCTTCCATATTACTTGTGTCCATCTACATCAGGCGAACCCACTCCAACTTCAGAGGTACTTATAATTACATCTCCAGGTCAAGGACGAGAAGTCAACATTTTAGTCCAACTGACGGTGTAAGAATTTGAACCGGCTACCTCGGCATCAGTGCACCGGATGTTCAAGAGCGAGCGTTCGTATCAATTCGGCCATGCTGGCCTCATAAGATAGATGATAGAGAAGATCCGAATCAAGTATATCAATTCCACACGCTCGTTTTGCTGTAGGAAGCACGAGAACGCACTTCATATTTCACCTGAAGCAGACGGATGATATTTCATTGAAACGTTGTTAACTAAACTTGTTACTTATCGGTTTGTGGCGTTTGGTTGCGAGTAAACATTCCACCTTCTTTCTGTGAGTGACCGCGTACCTGAGTGGTCAAGTCTACTGCGTAGTTAAATTAACACTTAAGTTCTGCAGCTCTTAGCATCAAATCAATATGAGAATATTTTTCCTCGAACGAGACAACGTGACTCAACCGTCCGAGCCAGACGGCGGCGGCGTTGTATACTCGGCCAGCTTCGAGTTATTCCCATTCTACGAAGGCTGTACATATTCACACTTCAAAGGCCTCATGAACGGTGAGGGACCTCTCCGGGGCAACTTCTGTGTGGTCAGGGCCTATGCTGGACAAAGTTGCCGAAAAAACTGACTGGTCAGATATGATCAGAAAAGCAGCTGAAGCCCAGCGTCTGGCTGTGGAGTTTAATAAACATATAGGTTACAAAGCCGTCACGTTTCAGATCCCAATTATCGCGGGGATTGAGGCACTATCAGATTTCGCATGTTTGTTTAGATGTGTCAAGCCTCATGACAAACGCCTGATCCTGGGCGAGTTCGTTACTATAGAACCATTTCTCGACGGACCATTCCAGAAGTTCGACTCAGGCGTGGACTGTGCTTCTATTCATACTACCAAATTAAAGAACAAGGATTTCACGTCGGCAAGTGTTTCTGCTGACAGTAGTAGCAGCTGGGACAGTACCGTTCAAAGTCAAACTAGTCGAGCTAACTCCACAAGCGTGGCCCAAGCATTTAGTCATTTCTCTTGGCATTTCACCAGAAATCTCATCGTCACCGGTCTACATGGCATCAGCAACGGACAAGTATACACATTTACAAACCCGAGCATCCATTCCATAAACTCCCAGTTCGGAAATTCAGACGGATCCGTAACATCCATTTCTGAATTCTTTTCCTATCACCGCTGTAACAACATATGTCGTAACTGGGAACAGTGCAGCACTACAGGCAAACCTCAGAGAAATGTGAACTTCTTTCACAAACCAGAACTTTCCAGTGACAGCAAAAATAAACGCAGTGAATCCTTGTCGCCGCATCCATTCAACGAAGTAGCGTAAACGTGGGGAAGAACAGAGAAACGCTTTGCAGCTGCAAAAAAGAAGTCCATTAGATTTAACATCATCTTCGTGGCACAGTTTAACAACCAATTGGTGGTCCAAATATTTCTACTGTTCACACCCGGAGACTCTCAGCTCAGCACACTAATTCCGTAGCACCACGAAGGTTCCCAGTTTATATTACAAGAATCGTCACATGCTAGTATACATATTATGTTGTGGGTGATTTTAAAATTTTGAAATGAAGTGACAATATTATTATTTTAAAAAAAAAAACATTCGCCAATAATTTGATGAACTCCTTGGAACAGAGAACATACACATGCAACTGAAAACATAGACAATGAAATTAAGAACATAATTTCTTCAAGATGACAGTAAATTAACTGACTAACCTTCTTAACATTAACTGCCGGTTGGTAATGAACCGCACATTTCGTGTAATTTGTTGTAGTGCAATTTCCCCACAGCTTGTGGAGATGAAACAGCATTATTCAAACCATTTGTTCACGTGAGATCAAGTATTTAAAGTATATGTACATTATTGCAGGTAATTGACTGAGTGCTTGAAATCAGGTACAATCTGGACTAAATGTTTGAATTGGGTACAATCTGCACTGAATGAATTATTTACAGTCTGGACTAGATATTTGAATTCATGTACAATCTGGACTCCAGTGTTTGAATTGAAGTACAATCTGGACTGAATATTTGAATTAGGTACTTTCTGGACTAAATGTTTGAATTATGTACAGTCTGGACTGAATGTTTGAATTCAATCACAATGGTGATTGCATGTTTGAATGCAAGTTCATTCTAGACTGAATGTTTGAATGAGGTACTATACTGGGCTGAATGTTTGAATTCATACACAATCGTGACTGAATGTTTGAATTCATGCACAATCGTGACTGAATGTTTGAATGCAAGTAAATTCTAGACTGAATGTTTGAATGAGGTACTATCTGGACTGAATGTTTGAATTCATGCACAATCGTGACTGAATGTTTGAATTCATGCACAATCATGACTGAATGTTTGAATTCAAGTAAATTCTAGACTGAATGTTTGAATGAAGTACTATCTGGACTGAATGTTTGAATTCATGCACAATCGTGACTGAATGTTTGAATTCAAGTACAATCTAGAGGTGGTAGATTCTACTTCGGATGTGACTATATCTTTAATTTTATATCGCCTAGTATGTTCTCTGATCTCTTGTACTTTCTCTTTCCTAACTATGAGAGCTAATCAGTACATGTGAGTGTATTTGTCAGATCAGTGCACAAACTCTGGAGTACCAGCGACGGTCACTAATGTGTGTATATACAAAATCAATATAGTAATAAATAGTATGTTGTGGACTAGTTTCTAATTTTGAGACGATGGTCATCAGAACCACACATTATTTAATGGTTTATTTCTAATGTTCTCATTTACCCAGAGCAGACTCTTACTCTTTACCATTCCAAACAATTCAGGAATTTGTATATAGGCCTAGGGATCATATTTTATCATTGTCGAAGACAGCGAGATATTCACTTCCCTTATCCAGAGATCAAGGGTCATTGTCCGAGTTAGCGAGATATTCAGTCCGTTCTGTGGCGAAGGGGTTTATGAATGAAATTCGTAATCTCGCATACCGCCTTCGAAACACAGCTGCGGGTGATTTAGAAGCAGATCGCCTTGCGTTGGTTTCCGATACAAAGGTATGAGTGTCGGTAGTTCAGAAATCAATGGCAAACTACTGAACGTAAACTTGCCAAGAATTCACAGTCCAAAACGCTGGAGTTGACTGCCACGCCCTGTAAATGATACGCAACTAACTTTTGCCCAGAGATGTAGAGAGAGCATAATGTAAACCTATCCACAACTAGGAGCAGCAGTAGCGCAGTGGCTATCGAGCTTGCCTGTGGTGGTCATGTATTCGATATCCCCCCCCCCCCCCCCCCCCCCCCCCCCCCCCCCCCCCCCCCCAACGAGACGAAATATTCTAAATGGACCTGGGCTCCCAGTTCGGCTCAACCTAAAACTGCTACAGGAAATGTCTTGGGAAGTCAAGGCCACCGGCGCCATATTGACTACATCACATATCGAGAGCCTATTAAAATATCGGACTAGTACCATGTACCAATACGACTCAAGATATGTATAGAGTGTATTTTTAATGACTGTGCAATGTTTGAAAATATTTCCCGTCCAAGTTTTGTATTTACCTGTTATGTTGCATGATCTTTACAGGGGGTGAATACAAAACATGGACCGGCAATATTTTCAAACATTGCACAGACATTAAAAATACACCCTATATAGGGGCCTTTCCCTTTTTTTTTTCCCTAACATCTTGACCAAATGTTTTTAACAGCTAGACTCGGTTTAAAAAAAAAATCTGATTCAGTGCCAAACAAAACAAATAATAATAATAATAATAATAATAATAATAATAATAATAATAATAATAATAATAATAATAATAAATAGGGTTCGATCAAACATGGTACACAATCAAATGAATAAGTGTTAAAATGTAAATGTCCGCCCACTTGGCATTAAACTAGTTAACGATACCACGAAACGAAACAAATAACAGAATGACCTGTCTAAATGGGAGGTCTCATCTGGCGATATATTATCCCTCGACACTGAATCAGGTAACAACTAATTTTAACACGTGAGCTCAACCAGACACTCAGTATTTCTGAAGTTAAAGGTGTATATCACACCTCCAGGACCACGTCAAATAACACGTGAGAATCCAGGTGAGAGAGAATCCCCACATAGGACAGCAAATTCAAATACGATCAATTCCTATATGGGAAATATAATTAAATGAAGTCCCAAGCCATATCGGGAAACGTACCGGACACGGTGAGGCCAGATCAGGTAATTTAATGATGAACTCCGGCGGGAACCCTTCAACATTCAATGATCACTGCCTCCAAAGACTTTACCCACCTCGTGTTATTCAATAAATTATTAGCACTCACGCGTTCGCCCGTGTGTTAATGTGGCCTGTAACGGAAGCTAAGAATAGTAACACTGTAGCGTGCCATGCATGTCGTGTGGGGTGACTAAGGAGGGTTGGCGTGTCGCTGGCAACGTCATCACATAGACAACGTTACACTGCACAATCCAACCAATGATGAATTAGTTCACAAAGGGCTTGACGTGAGTTGATTAAGATCCAAAGCTTCATTGGGAGTTGAAAGGCAATAAACAATTAGAAAGTCGAAAAGAGGTATAGATATACAGAAGAATATGCGTATTTCATGGAAACAAATACAGAGGTTCTAGAAACACTGGGAATGAAAAGAGAGTTAAAAACGATGTTTTCCCGTGGTGAATTTAAATAACGAAGACACAAAAGTGCAACTGTGGAATGAACCCACAACGCCGCTGGTAGAAGAGAACTCATTATCATCATGTGCCACGCCGATAAGGGTGGGCGACGATGTTTCGCCAACTCACGATCGCCAGTCGTGGATCAGCCTCACGTTCTTATCTCGAACATACCACGTCGCCAAGCCATCCAGATATTTACTTCTCTGCCTTCCCCTTGTTCTCTTCTCTTCACCCCCCCCCCCCCCCCAATTAGCCAGTTGTCAGCTTAAGTTCTGAAGCTTATTTCTTCTCATACGTAAGCAAAAAAAAAAAAAGAAAAAAAAAATTGTGACTGCCTGCGTCTAATTTCTATAATCACTTTACGGTATTTATTTGCTTCTTGTAGTACTTGCTCATTGGTTTTTCTGTCTGTCCATGGTATTCTTTCTATTTTTTTCCCTCGAGAACTAGCGACCCCAAATATTGAATCGCCGAGCCTGTGCAACAGAGATTAAGAGCAGAATAGGGCAGGCAAAAGCCGCATTTAAGAAAATGAAGAGTATCTTATGCAATAAGTCGCTATCAATGAATGTAAGAAAGAGAGTGCTAAAATGCTATATAGAACCAGTTTTGCTGTATGGCAGCGAATCTTGGAATGTAAATGAACAAATTAGGAAGAACTTAGAAGCAACAGAGATGTGGTTTTTAAGACGAACGTTGCGAATTCCTTGGACTGCCAGAGTAACAAACAACGATTGCTGAAAGAGGCTAATGAAACTAGAACACTATATACAACAATAAGAAAGAGACAAACAGCTTTCTTTGGTCATGTGATGAGAAGAGAGGCATTGGACAACATCGTGACAACTGGAAAGATCGAGGGGAAGAGAGGCAGAGGCAGACCAAGAGAAATGATGTTGGACGGATTGAGACGGCGGCATGGAGAAATATCATCAGCAGAGTTGATCCAGAACACCAAAGACCGAGATCTGTGGAGAGCCATGAACGCCTACGCCAGCCGGCACGGCACTTGATGATAATGATGAGCCTGTACAAGTGAATAGTAACACTCAGTTGCACTGTTATGGCTAATGCAGTTACAACTGTTGCCGCGACACTTGTCACCGAAAGCAGCACACGTAAGACTCTCAAACCTTGCTAACAATAACATTCGGCGGTAAAGTCAATTTACCGGACCTTTTCTACGCCATGACGTGCATTGGGTATATGGCGCATATTTATATATACCAATCGATACTCGGTGAACCATAATCACCGTCATCTCCTTCCACTTTTGCGTCAAGCGTCGGGGGGAAAATTAGTTGACGGTCCAGAACCTAGTGGGTGGCACTGGATAGTGTCATTCCGTGTGACTATACAATGACTTTGATGTCGTCAATTCATTTTCTTCTCTTTGGGTAATAACGTCAATATCACGGCGGCCGTATTTACATCCCAGCATATTTCCGAGTACCCAATTTAGGCTGGATCGACCTGGAAGCCCGTGTGTATTGTTTTAACGCTTCTATTTGGATTCTAACACACATGACCAGGTCGACATGCAGACCTAAAATTTGATGGGACTGTTGCTTAACTGGGTGAGTGCCATGGGATGATTAATCGTCTTAAGTCACTTCCCGTATCTGCCGTTGGATTATACATGGTGTATTTTTAATGCCTGTGGGGTTTTTGAAAATATTGCCGTTCCAAGTTTTGTATATACTTTTTATGTTGCGTGAACTCCACACAGTGTAAATACAAAACTCGGAACGGCAATATTTTCAAAAACCACAGTCATTAAAAATGCACCCTATATATCGCCGAAATGTTGTCATTGTGGTATAATACAACATGTTTGCTACCATATTAACAACTTTTAAGTCATAAATGTGACACGCCCTTACTTCCCATTTTCTGCCATCCTTTTTGTTTGGTCCAAACCTAAATATTGTTTGGTACTGAATCTGTTAAAGTTACATTCTAATGTATTTCTCTGACTTGGATCAAAAACTTTGCACAGTAGTGTTGTTACTGTTATCGTTACATGTGCTACTGTAAATGAACTTTGAAAGCACAATTCTAATATTTGAAAGTATATGTATATAGATATTAATAAAACAAAAGTGACAGTTATCACTGACAAGACTAAACATGATTTAGTCGCCATGACAACAACAGTAGTTGGCTGCAATAAAACATCTTGTACAGTTATCTCATCCATGTTATTGGGTTATGTAAGGGACCATTTGTCACACCTTGCTGGGTATACAGTGCTAGATCCATAACATAACATAATATTATTACAGTGCAGACCTGATAAGGCGAACTCACCTGGGACCCAAGAAATAGCGCTTCTTGTCATAAGTTCTTATCCTAACTCCTTTGCCAGGAGCCGGCCAAATTGGGTACCAGACAATTTTAAGGAAAAGCGACGAGAAATTGAACTGGTTTCCTCACTTCCCTTGACCTCTTTTACTGCCACGTGGGCGTGAACTGCTAAGAATGTTCACATATACAGCACAGCCTTATTATAATACGTAATTATTCGGAATAATAATGCAGCACATGTAAATATTCTAGCCATGTTTTGTATTCAGCTTACGCTTGCTTTCAAATTGCCATGTCCCATGTTTTCACTTGTAATAATTGCAGAAGAAGAAAATGACAATATATACATGATGTTCAATCTGTGATTGGTGTATTGTACAATAAAGTGCCTGAGATGGTAATAATGATGTTGTGAAGTGTTCATAAATATTTAATTCATCATTGTGCGTGTTGCGTTGAATTGTTTGGTCAAGCTCTTGGCTCAGTACATCGACTTCGACAAAGGTTTGTTTATCTTCAGGTTTGCTTTCCTTAGCCTTTGACTGTCCCCAGCCTACCCACAAGGCAGTAGATTTTTATTTAGAGACTCCACAGATAGGTTATTATTTACAGACTCCATATGTTTTCCTTCTTATGGTCCATATTGCCGGCGCTCCCCCACATTGTGCCAAGTCTTCGGGTAAAGGAACGCACACGCCTTATCTTGGTGCGAGGAAATGCGACCTAAAGACTAAATGTCATGGCAGGGAAGACCAGGCCCTAAGCTTTGGTTGGCAACTGGTCTAGGATGGAAGCTCCGAGAGGTGGACAGTTAAAGCATTGCTTTGCTGATCCGGCAGCTTCTACAGCTTGTCTTGTTCCAGGACGTATTGGGTTACCTTTCCTCTGGAGTACACTAGGCAGGCCGAGAGAGGGATAATGCTGCATGGGCAACACACGGTCTTTACAATTCAGCCCAAGCTTTGTGTTATGTGTCTGATCAGTCACGTTCGCTACCGCCATGGGTTGTAATTATTGTGCCTTTTTTAAGCACAATGAACGAACTTCGTCTACCAAGACGCCAAAGTGCAGTGAGTGATCCATGCCATGAGGTGTTGGCGACCATGTCTGTCCACAACCCTCTGTCTCATGTACTGACAATCTTGTCTGAAACCGATTTTCGTCCATGCCATGATGCCAAACTATCTAGCAGCTTCTCTCATGATTTGTCCCCGTCCTACTTCCTCTCCAACTTTACAACTGTTGTTTAACATCTAAGCATTATTTTCTTTGTATCTTCCCATTGTGCTTTTTATCGTCAGATTAAGAATAATATCTGATGCAAGTTATTGTTTCTGTTCCAATTCCAATTCCAATTTTCAAAACAAAAGTTCCAAATTCGGTCTCGTCCAACCTGCTTCCTCAGCGTCGGTTATTGTTGAGATTCATGGTTGTGTGGATTGTTAGTCCTAATTCATACTGGTTTTATTGGTTCCGCTCTGTTTGTCGGATAAAGTTATGTTGTACTGTCTGGTTATTTTCTTTTGTCTTAAGCTGTGTTGTTCTCACCAGGGCTGGTCCCGGTCACGTTCAGTCCTCATAAGGACTCGATATTGGCAAAGGCAGAGAACTTAAATGCAGTCTCAAGTTCTGTTTCAAACATGGTGGTATTTATAACCACAGGTATTCTGTCAATCCAGTGTTGCTATCTGAACTCTGTGTGGGGCGCTGTCTTGTGGTAATCGTTTACATGGCCAAACCATCTGAATTGCTGTTTCGTAGTACAGACTCACACTAGTGCTGCCCCTGCTGGCTTCCTGATATCGTTGCTTTTGATTATTTTTTTTTCGTCTTCTCATATATATATATATATATATATATATATATATATATATATATATATATATATATATATATATATATATATATATATATATATATATATTCCCTTGAAATGCTCTCCTCCTTCTGCACATTATCTCCCACTGAAGCAGAGGTAATCTAGCAACTCAATCCAAACCGTCCCATCTTTCGCTATCTCATGTTTCTCTATCCATGTCCTCCCACGTATTATTCACTTTTGTCTCTAATTCCCTTCTCCGTGTACTTTTAGGTCTCCCACTATTTCGTGTGTCCTGTGAGTTCTAGATGAAGGATATTTTAGCTATCCTATTCTCAGGTTATCTCAGTGTGTGTCCTGTGAGTTCTAGATAAAGGACAATTTAGCTTGCCCTATTCTCATGTTATCTCAGTGTGTATCCTGTGAGTTCCAGATAAAGGACATTTTAGCTATCCTATTCTCAGGTTATCTCAGTGTGTGTCCTGTGAGTTCCAGATAAAGGACATTTTAGCTATCCTATTCTCAGGTTATCTCAGTGTGTGTCCTGTGAGTTCCAGATAAAGGACATTTTAGCTTGTCCTATTCTCAGGTTATCTCAGTGTGTGTCCTGTGATTTCTAGATAAAGGACATTTTAGCTTGTCCTATTCTCAGGTTATCTCAGTGTGTGTCCTGTGAGTTCCAGATAAAGGACATTTTAGCTATCCTATTCTCAGGTTATCTCAGTGTGTGTCCTGTGAGTTCTAGATAAAGGACATTTTAGCTTGCCCTATTCTCATGTTATCTCAGTGCGTATCCTGTGAGTTCCAGATAAAGGACATTTTAGCTATCCTATTCTCAGGTTATCTCAGTGTGTGTCCTGTGAGTTCCAGATAAAGGACATTTTAGCTATCCTATTCTCAGGTTATCTCAGTGTGTGTCCTGTGAGTTCCAGATAAAGGACATTTTAGCTTGTCCTATTCTCAGGTTATCTCAGTGTGTGTCCTGTGAGTTCTAGATAAAGGACATTTTAGCTATCCTATTCTCAGGTTATCTCAGTGTGTATCCTCTTCAGCGCCAGCATCTTTTCTTCATCTATTGATTCACTGGTATTGGTTTAGATCTTTCCGTCAGTTACACATTATTGATTTTCTCATACCATTTTAGTTTTTTTCCTGTTCTGTACAGGCAACAATTAATCAATGTCACTTAAAGTACACGGGAGAGATTCTAAAGAATATCCGTGAATGTCCCGCCGTCTGTGGCCAAGTGAAAGCACACAGGTATCACATTCCCGTATACAGCGTTTGAAGTCAGCTGCAGACGATTTGGAAGCAGGCCGCCTTGTGTTGATTTTTAACAGTGGTTTGAGGGTCGGTCGTTCAGAAAGCAATGGCGAACTACTGAACGTAAAACTTGCCTAGTAAATCACACAGCCAATAACTGTTGGGGCTGATTGTCACATCTTATAATGGATATGCGACTAACTTTTTAAATCTATGAATGACTCCTAGGTGAAGGTATAATAACATGGCGCTAGCTCGCTTTAAACTAGAGCGTAGTCTATACACGCGCTAATACTTCTGGTACACTGGAATGGTTTTTGCGTGTGGACATTTCCCTATCACCAATGTCGCTCGCCATCAGGAGAACCCACTCCAGCTTCTGGGGTATTTGTAATTTATGTTCCCAAGTCAAGGACAAGAAGTCAACATTTTAGTCCAACTGACCAGTGTAGAGATTGAACCCGCTACCTCGGCCTCAGCACACCGGATGTTGAAACAACATATTAAAGGATCATTGAGCTTGGTTAGAGTGTGGTATCTGCAGGCAGGGGCATTTAAGGAGAAGGATCTGAAATGCCATCGGCCAGGGTGTTACAGGAACGATCAACATCTACACCTAATGCCATTTGCTAGGGTGGGGGTAAAGAACTATTAGTTTGTTCAGAGTGCTATGGTGTCGATTGTTAAACCAAGAAATCATTCAAAGTAGTTCTGCTTGGAAGTGGCGTGTAGTATGATTCACGTGCACCATTGCTCAGACATTTTTGTCGTGCTTTTATTTTACCCTTGACAACCTTACTTGAGGGAAAGACTGAAGGCAAACGTTCAATGGGAAGACAATGGTTTTTTTTTTTTTTGGGGGGGGGGGGGGGGATACCACGAAGAGATGGACTGGAGAGATAACGTTAGACCTCTCTGCATCAATGAAGAGACAGATAGTGATGGTTATCCACTGTAGTCAACGTGGATTGCGAAAATGGCAACTGATCTGAGTTCTTAACATTAAATTACTTATAAGTATGCTGTAAAAACGCACACACACAAGATCTCTCTCACAGCTAACCACCCACTGCAGAAACATGCACTGACACAAACTTTCTCTCACTCACTCACTCTCTCAACACTCCCCCCCCCCCCTTTTCCTCCCCGCCAGAGACTTACTTGAGGACACAACATATTTAATCATGTTTCTACGGTGTATTTACCACTGCAAATACTTGTTTTCTAAAAATAACTATGCTTTTAATAAACCCATGTCATAAGGTCCAAGTATTCCAGTGTGAGACAGTGCCAAAAATGAGAAAAAGTGTGCATTGCATTAACTACTGACTTGTTAAGACAAAACTGCCATGACGAACAGTTACAGAAACGATTCACCCTGTGCTGTGCAACTCACCTTGGATTAAGAAACGACTTAGTATTCTCAATACAATCAATTACTTGTAACTTCTTTGACTCATAGCTATGAATCATGCACCTAATGGTTAAGGCACAGATAACACACTTTGAAGACAACCGAAAGTGTGAGGTAATGAAGGAAGCAATTCGTTCGTTAGTTAGTCGCAGTTCCAACTTCACAGCAACGGGTCGTCCCCATTATGCTCCGTTCCTGTGCCAGTGAATATCACACAAAACGCTCCCCACTGCCCAATGTGAAAAGTGGAAAAGACAGGAGTCTCGACAAACAACAGCCCGCACAGATACACTGTGCATAATGCCGCCACCAGAATGTCAACACAATAGTCCACCACAAAACACCCAGTTCATTTCTGATGGAATCGGCAGTCATTTTCCCATCTGGATGTTTCCTAGATGTTCACCCACACAGTCCACGAAATACAGTTCATCGTCTATGGCAGTAGCAGTCAACCAGAAGCCCAGCAGCCACGCATTTCTGCATAAGGCAATAACCGGTCAACTCTGGGACATAGCCATCCGCCATCGCTCCGAACATGCAGTCACGTTCCAAAAAACCTCGGGCAGATTCAAAAGCATTTCACATGAAACTCAACGCTCACAGTGTCGCGCCACGCACTCACTCAGTAGCAGGGCGACGGAACCCTCAAGCCTCCTTAGTCGCCTCTTACAACATGCGTGGTAGGCTGCAGTGTTGCTATTCTTTGCTTCCCTTATGGGCCCCGGCAACACACGGGAGAGGAAGCAATTCATTCATGCTGAGTGTTTGCTTGGTGAAAATGTGGGTGACAATGATAAGACTGTTCTTTCATTCAAGAAACTTCAGATGCGTTTCCCTGGTATCATGTTCACGGGTCACAAGACAGTGTTAATGAAATGAACAGATACATAAAGTTACATATAGTTACTACATCTTTGTACTGTAAAACACAAATATAATTTCATAACCAACCAACCAACACACACTCTCTCTCACACACACACGCACAGAGAGAGAGAGAGAGAGAGAGAGAGAGAGAGAGAGAGAGAGAGAGAGAGAGAGAGAGAGAGAGAGAGAGAGAGAGAGAGAGAGAGAGAGGAGAGAGAGAGTTTTATTTTTCATGCCAGGCATGTGTTGTTGTTGTTGTTTGTTCCATCAAGAATGATGATGACCATTCATTTAATCCAGTGGGATTAAAAGTATGGAGCCATTAGTTCTAAGATGGCTGATAAGGCCTATTTTGGCTGGAAATGTTCTTTGACAATGTGGGCAAAGAATGCTTGACGTTCCAGGAAGAGGATCTCCTGCGGTGGTTTTCTATCCAGCCTTTTCTTCACAGCTCTTGCAGTCCTGGTTTCTTCATAAGTGACTGCACCCTTGTGTAATTTGATGCCAGGTATAGTTGATCATCATCATGTGCGTTTCCGATAAGCGTGGGCGGTCATATTTTGCCATCGCACACGATCAACAGAGTCGTGGATCAGTTCAGTATTTTTGTCTTGGCCGTGCAACGTGGCCAAGTCATCCAGGTATTTACTTTTCTGCCTGCCCCTTGTTCTCTTCCCCTCGATCTTGCCAGTCGTCACCAAGTTTTCCAATTTATTTCTTCTCATAAGGTGTCCAAAAAATGTTGACTGTTTACGTCTAATTTCTCTAATCAGTTTACGGTTTTCATTTGTTTCTTGTAGGACTTGGTCATTAGTTTTTCTGTCTACTTTCTCAGAAACCACATTTTCACAGCCATCAGATGTTTTTCAGCTTGTCTACTCATTGTCCACAGTCAAATCCATACACAAGTAAAGGCTCTATGTAGAACTTCAACACGCTTTTTCTCGTTGCGAGTGATATCTTTTTATTGTTCAGTAAGTTTTCCATCTTGCATCCATCATGTGCCATGCCGATAAGCGTGGGCAGTCATGTTCTGCCACCTCACTCGATAACCATAGTCGTGGATCAGCTCTGTGTTCCTGTCTCGACCATGTCATGCGGCCAAGCCATCCAGGTATTTACTTCTGTCTTCCCCGTGGTCTCTTCCCTTCGATCTTGCCAGTTGTCACCAAGTTCTCCAAGTCATTTCTTCTCATAACATGTCCAAACAATTTTGACTGTCTACGTCTAATGACTCTAATCAGTTTACGATCTTCATTTGTTTCTTGAAGGACTTGTTCGTTAGTTTTTCTGTCTGTCCATGGTATTCTTTGCATTTTCCTCAGAAACCACATTTCCACAGCCATCAGATGGTTTTCAGCAAGACTGCTTATTGTCCAAGCTTCAAATTCATACAAAAGTATAGGTTCTATGTAGCACTTCAATACTCTTTTTTTCTCGTTTCAATTGATATCTTTTTATTCATCAGTATGTTTTCCATCTTGCAAAAGGCTACCTTCGCAATGGCAATTTTTGTTCTAATCTCTTCGAGGCATCTCCCATCAGATGTTATGACTGTTCCTAGATAATTGTATCGATTCACTTGCTTAAGAATATGCCCATTTACTCGCATAATCAGCAGATTATCCTTAGATCAAATATCTGTCTCTACAGATCTTTGGCCTTGGTGTTCCTAGACAGTTCTACTGCTGACATTCCACTGTGCCACCGTCTTAGATGATCAAGTGTCTGTCTCCACATATATTTGGCCTTGACATCAGTTCTTGGTTGGTTGACTAATCTTCTCTGGCCCCCTCCATAGCATTCTTATGTGGCTTCATTCCTTTTGACTTCATGTTCCTGCAGTCTGGTCAAGGTTGCAGATTGACAGTAATCACTTATTTCCTTTCTGCCTCTTCTTCGCTCCTTTGTCTGGGGAAGACAACGCCTAGTTATGTACAACGCCTAGTTATGTACTTCAAAGTCAGTGTCAGACTTTGTTACTCATTTGTGAAGGTTTGCTTTCTCTTATCCAAAGTAATGGGCTATAGCTCTATCCACTCATATGTAAGTTTTCTTTCCTAAAATGTTTGCCTTGGCAGCAGCCTTAAGACCTGCTCTTTGTAATTTCTAATTGATGCAGAATGTTTAAACACTGACAACATGCACATAGAACCGTCTGTATTTGACGCCCTCATCTGAGCAGGTTAAGCATTTGATCTCACTACCCAAGAGATCAGGGGGGCATGTAACACCATTTCATAACTTCATTCATGTAACCGTCCTGCCTCTCTGAGGTCCATTGCTCAGCCACTTCCCACAGTTTTCTGGCCGACAAACCTACCAGCTTACTAATTTCTTCTTACACTTGCATAGCCTGGCACAAAACTGAAGCTGACTTTTCGTCAGCCTTGACATACTCAGAGACTCCACCTACTCTCTGCAAGCCTAGCTCGTCTCAATCTTCCTGCATCAATGAGAAAGAATGTCTGGGTGATAGTGTATAACACTTAAGTTACATACATGTTTAACAAACATAACACATTTTTTTGCAAGTCTGAGACAAAATAAACATGTTTCATCGGGCGGCTGTGAATTCTCCTGGAGATTTGGTTTTAACTTAGAATTCCAATGCATGGTCAAGTCCTACAAGAAACAAATGAACAACGTAAACTGAAAAGAGAAATTAGATGTAGACAGTAAAGATTGGGCACATTATGAGAAGAAATAAACTGAAGAACTTGGCCACAACGGTTGAGGGGGAAAGGTTGAGGGGGAAAAAATCAGGTGAAGGCAGAGAGGTAAATATCTAGATGGCTTGGCCATATGGCATAATCGAGACGAAAACACAACTGATCCACGACTTTGGTGATCGTGTGAGATGGCGAGACAAGACCACCCACGTTTATCAGCATGACACATGATGATAATGAACGGCATTCGAGACATTTGACCATTCATCTTAGACCACCAAGCGTCATTGCTCTTCAACTGCCTCTTCTACTTCTAATCATCTCAGGTGCCACAATGTTTTCCAATGCCTCTAATCTTATTTTACAAACAAGGAACACTTAGGCGGCCATAGTAACTAACAACGATTGCCTGCAAGAAGCTATGAAAGTATAAAACTATATACAACCATAAGAAAGAAACAAAGAGTGTTATTTGGTAATATAGAGAAAAGATGGCCATTGGAGAACATCTTGATGGCTGGAAAGATTGGTGGTAGATGGGGCAGATGCACACCAAGAAAAATAATACTTGATCATCTAATTCTAAGATGGTGGCACAGTGGAATTTCAGCAGTAGAACTGTCCAGGAACACCAAGGCCCAAGATCTGTGGAGACAAATACTTGATCATCTAAGACAGTGGCACAGCAGAATTTCAGCAGTAGAACTATCCAGGAACACCAAGGCCCAAGATCTGTGGAGACAAATACTTGATCATCTAAGATTGTGGCACAGTGGAATGTCAGCAGAAGAACTGTCCAGGAACACCAAGGCCCAAGATCTGTGGAGACAAATACTTGATCATCTAAGACAGTGGCACAGTGGAATTTCAGCATTAGAACTGTCCAGGAACACCAAGGCCCAAGATCTGTGGAGACAAATACTTGATCATCTAAGACAGTGGCACAGTGGAATTTCAGCAGTAGAACTATCCAGGAACACCAAGGGCTAGATCTGTAGAGACACATACTTGATCATCTAAGATTGTGGCACAGTGGAATGTCAGCAGTAGAACTGTCCAGGAACACCAAGGGCTAGATCTGTAGAGACACATACTTGATCATCTAAGATTGTGGCAGTAGAACTGTCCAGGAACACCAAGGCCCAAGATCTGTGGAGACAAAAACTTGATCGTCTAAGACGTTGACACAGTGGAATGTCACCAGTAGAACTGTTTAGGAACACCAAGGACTAGATCTGTAGAGACCGATAAGAGCGCTTAAGTCAATGATGATTGCAGTGAGATTGAAATGTCAGAATTCCCCCATACACATTTTACAGAACAATCAGTGAGTTTTCATCATCAACTATCAGGTTTATCAAGGCAAATTACAGATACAATAATAACTAAATAGCACCTTGCCGTCTATAGTTTGTTTCATTGTGCTTCTAAAAAAGGCATAATAACTACAACCCATGGTGATAGCGAATGTGACTGATCAGACCAATTCACACTGTAAATGTTCATCCACAATGGGTGCATGTGAACACATCGTCATTTTCATCAGCACGCACCATCTCACGTGCTTGGTGTGTGACTTATATGCAATTATTTTCTCTTTTGTCTTTATTCCATTTCTGATATTTGCCCTCCACGCAACACGATCAGCAGCGACCTATTCCCAATGTGCGTTATCAATGCCTGTATCAATTATGTCCCGCTTACACACATCTTTCTATCGTAGTAGATGCCAACTCCGAATCTTTTGCCCATCTGAAATTCATCAAATTATTATGCCCTGTGGTATTCTAACATCATCCATCCTCCTAATGTGGCCTATCCATCCAAGTCTACAAAGACTGAGCATGGAACAAACCGTCACACAAACTGATCTTTCCAATACTTCAGGGGGGAGCCTCTGTGGCAAAGTGGTCAAGCCGTTTGACTCGTGCTCCAAAGGTTGTGGGTTCGATTCCGGGCCGCATCCTTCGGTTTACGAGTTTCGGAGACTCCTGTGGGTCGTCGCTAAAAGCTACGGAGTTCGTGCTTTGTGCGACGCTTTCCGTGCTGCGGAAAGAGACCGAGCCATATGGGATAAAACCTGGTGCAATGAAGTCGACCCTGTCGACTTTTAAGCGACTTTTTTTTTTTTTTTAAACTATAGTATTTGTGATTTTGTCTTGCCACTTAATACCAAGTATTCTTCGCAGACACTGCACATGACAGCTGTGTAAACGTTTCTCTTGGTGTTAGTAAGTTGACTAGGCTTCACTGCCGTAAAGACGAGGACCAGGCTTCACTGACAAAGACACAGGTTTGACAGACAAGGACTTTTGTTTTGGCATACAGATACAAGTCTTGTCAAATAGAATCACCACATACATTGGAAGCATCTATAATTCTGGTAGTTTAGTGTCTTGATATTACTAACAAGATGAAAGAGACAATGATGTGTCAATTCTATTTTTGTTATCCACCCATGCGTATTTAATCTGGCTGTGCCACTTGAGTTTAAGAAGATGAGTTATGAAAACATTTATTTTATTGCACACTTCATTGCATATCTGCCAACAAATGCACCTCCTGGGTTTTGTGTCAGATTGCCAGATTAATGGAAAATAGAAAATATAATCTTGGGGGGGGGGGTTTCAAATAATAAATAGGTATAATGTGGGACACTTGGTGTCAAAATAACAAACCGGTAAAAGATAAGCTACACTCAGAGACATACACCAGCTGCTTTGCAGATAGGTTGAGGACATATAAAGAATCAGGAAGGTGGATCAAACAGATGTGTCTGTCTAAACTGGATACACTGGTTCCTAGCTCTTAGAAATTGCATCATCAAGACTGTTCCATGTCATGATAAACTGCTGTCGAAAATCATTTATATACAGTAACTGATGATAACAATCAGATATCACCTGCAACACATGATGCTCCCTAAAGAACGAGGCAATTCCATTGGATCCCTCATTAACATAGTTAATCAGATTGAATTAGTTGAGAAGCATGATTTACAATGTGTGATAAATACTAGGTTGGTTTTTCGTTTACTTCCACCATTTATGGTTTGACTCCAACATTGTTTAAAAAGACAAGACCCCCGCAAGGCAGCAGGCGGGTAAAGGATCTGAAACTGCAATATAACATATGATGATGAGTAGCAGGCATAACTTTCAACAAAACATCCACGTATGATCAAACAAGCTCCTCACTGGCACTAACACAAAAAAGAAACAAGAGGCAACTTTAAAAAAAACTAAAGAAGAATCATGGAAAAGTATCCCAAATAGAAATTGGAATAACACTGCCACATCTTAAAAAGAGGCTCTATAAATTGAACTACTGTAAGTCTAAACTTAATTGTTAGTTGTATGCCCTTTTACAACACTGGTTTTGTGGAAGGAAAGGGTACAAACATTGCTAAATATATATATATATTACAAACACTAATAGAAAGGTCAACAGAGACACAGACAGACATATATTTGTGCTTCATAGATTATATTATATCAAGGCATTTGATAAAGTAAAACATGATGAACTGATTAAAATATTAGAAGATAACATTGATGGGAAAGATTTAAGAATAATAAAGAATATTTACTGGAACCAAGTAGCAGCAATTAAAATGGGAAATAAAGAGGGTAGTTACGAACAGATAAAGCTAGGAGTACGACAAGGGTGTGTCTTGTCACCGGATCTCTTCTCCCTCTATAGCAAAGTAATAATGAGAGAGATCAAAGAGAAGCCAGGAATACTAATCAGAGGTTATAATATAAACAATATACGCTATGCAGATGACACAGTATTGATGGCGGATAATGCAACAGACCTACAACAATTGTTGGATATTGTAGTAACAGAGAGTGCAAAGAAAGGACTCTTCTTGAATATCAAGAAAACAGTAACAATGGTGATATCAAAGAAAATGGTGACACCAAAATGTGACATAGAAATAGAAGGGACAATTCTTAACCAAGTGGATAATTTTAAATACCTAGGGGCATTTATAACATCAGATGGAAGATGTACAACAGAGATTAAGAGCAGAATAGGGCAGACAAAAGCCGCATTTCAGAAAATGAAGAGTATCTTATGCAATAAGTCACTATCAATGAATGTAAGAAAGAGAGTGCTGAAATGCTATATAGAACCAGTTTTGCTGTATGGCAGTGAATCTTGGAATGTAAATGAACAAATTAGGAAGAACTTAGAAGCAACAGAGATGTGGTTCTTGAGACGAATGTTGCGAATTCCTTGGACTGCCAGAGTAACTAACAACGATTGCCTGAAAGAGGCTAATGAAACTAGAACACTATATACAACAATAAGAAAGAGATTTTTTGGTCATGTGATGATAAGCGAGACACTGCAGAACATCGTGACAACTGGAAAGATCGAGGGGAAGAGAGGCAGACCAAGAGAAATTATGCTGGATGGATTGAGACGGTGGCATTGAGGAATATCATTAGCAGAGTTAATCCATCCAGAACACCAAAGACCGAGATCTGTGGCAAGCCATGAACCATTACCCCCACCCACTCGCTCTCTCTATGGGTTTTCATTTGAAGCCCCCTTGTAAATGCATGATCATTAAAAATAATTAAAAAATAATTTCTAATGAAGAAACAAAACAATTAACTCTTAAAAACTCAAAGGTGTTGAGCAGTGTTTTATTTTACATGACATATATGAGATATGGAGACATTACTGCTTGCCTTGCCACTATCATAACCATGGCTTCATCACTTCCTGGAATCTTAACAAATGAACAAACTACAATGGAAGACAACTTGATGAATCCCTGATTTCTGTTAAAAGAGTTGATTTTCTGCTGCTGATCTGTTCAAGGTTTCTCAGCATAAAATAAACCCCATCTTTGGTCACCCAACTCCACACGTCCCAGCTTCACCTTCCATCCATCTACGATATACTTGTAACCATCTTCATCAAATTCCTGTGTGTGAGAACAAATATACACATATCAGTTAATCTAAAGGGATAAATATTGTCTGAATATGATGAATATATATGACTAAATGGCAATACAGACAATTCTGTGTTTAAACCAACGCTACAGTAAAACAATGATTTGAATAATGGTTGAGTTAAGAATTGATATCACAGCACTCAGGACATTCCCATACATGCTCAGACCTCATCTTCAACATCCAATGAAGAGTCTCTATACTAAAGTATCAGTTGCAGTCTGATTATTTGTCTGTCTGACTGTTTCCTCCGAGTACTGAGTGTCGGTCAGATCCTCTGGTCACTCCCTGCTGCACCATTCACTCCAGGCCATGATGACTAATCTGTTCTCCACACTACTTCACACGATCACAAAGAGCTCTGACCACATCTGCTTTACCGTGCACCAGTGCCCCAATCAGCCGTGCAGACAAGCAATCTGTCTGCCTGTTCATTTCCCAACACACCAGTATGTTCCAGGAAAAAGATCCAATGTATATTTATCATTCATTTTGTGATTGAAGCACACCTCTATGCATGAAGCATGTCTGTTTCCACCCTTCTCAGCATGCTCTGTACAATCAGGACATGGTCAGCTGTTTGTCCTCAAGCAGCGAAACACAGCAGTTGTTTAAGAAAAAGCAATGATTCTTATATATAGTACGATAATGGCCTGTCAGTAATAATGAAATAGTGACACCCTTTTGTCTTCATTACACTTGGTTTTTATCCCACATGGCTCAGTCTTTTTCCACAATGCGGAAAGCATCACACAAAGCACGAACTCCGTAGCTCCAGCGATGACCCCAAGGAGTCTCCAAAAATTCACTTGTGAACCGAAGGACGTGGCCCGGAATCGAACCCACAATCTTCGGAGCCCGAGTCAAACGGCTTGACCACTTCACCACAGAGACTCCCACACATGTACATAGATCAGACAAATGTAACACTGCCTTAGTCCAGTTTTAACTGGAATACTTCTGATGATGTCACTAAGTATGATGTCACTGGAAGTGCTCAAATTACAAAATTTGAGGAGTAAATAGATTAGGCAGCAAGATTAATTAATGTCTGATCTGCGTGTATACCTGTGAGACACTGAAGATAAAAGGAGAAAACCTAATGAAACAGGCTAAATTTACTCGTTTTATCAGGCCTGCATTATGCCACACACAGAATGACTTCTGCAAACAGGATTCTGACTGCAATGAAATGACGCTTAAAACACGGGAAAAAAATATTTATAAAAAAAAATGAACCTGTCAAATGGGTTTTGTCTTGACTTTTACACGCCTTCAGGTGTGCTGGGTGTACGGTGCTAGCCCCATATTTGAATAGACCAACTGACAATCAGTGACATGCTTAATACCACACTGGCTGCTTTTACTTCCCATGAGACTTTCTTGCACCCATGTTTGTCTGGTTTGCCCAGTCAGCCCAGATCAATTTTAAAAATCTGCCTCAATGGAGATTTGAACACATGACCACCTAGCTGGCAGGCAAGCACCCCTAGCCACTGTGATACCCAGCACCTATCATACATTCTAGGGCCACTTTATTGTAAGCAGCACCTCTTAGTGTAAACTAACCATGATAGTATTTCGAGGGACTTGACATCTCCATGTGACGATGTCTGTCTCCTCTCCTAATATACTTATAAAAACATATAGTTAGTTTCATATCCTTTACAGGACATTGCAGTCAACCCCATAATTTTTTTGTTGTTTGTGATGTCTTGGCAAGTTTATGTTCAGAAATCTTTCAATTTGTTAAATGCAAAAATGGCCTTTGCCTGGAACCCACAAGGCAACAGAAATAGAGGAAGACCTAAAAACATATGGAGAAGAGAAGTAGAAACAGAAACAAGCAGTAAGGGAAGGACATGGATGTAGCTACATGAAACTGATTGAGGGTTTATGTCCCAATGGAGCTGGAAGAAGAAGAAGTGAGATGCAGAAATATACCACAGGTATGTCGGTTACAAAAGCGACCCAGAGGCATGAAATGGAATATTGTTTGGATAGCAAATCCATTATGTGGAAAGTCCAAATCGAAAGCTCGCTGTGTGGGCTTCATAAAAGGTTGAAAAGTGTCCTAGTGGCACGAAATGGAATATTGCTTGGATAGCACATCCATTACGTGGAAAGTCCGAATCAAAAGCCCATTGTGTGGGCTTCATAAAAGGTGGAAAAGTGTCCTAGTGGCACGAAATGGAATACTGCTTGGATAGCAAATCCATTACGTGGAAAGTCTGAATCAAAAGCCCACTGTGTGGGCTTCATAAAAGATCAAAAAGTGTCCTAGTGGCACGAAATGGAATATTGCTTGGATAGCAAATCCATTACATGGAAATTCCGAATCGAAAGCTCACTGTGTGGATGTCATCTGCAGACTGCATACTTCTGGTTTCCGGAAGAACAGCCTATGCTGAGCGGAAGGCCCAATATACGGAAGTGAGGGTAAGCAGCCATGTGCAGGACGTGACGATTCCTTGGGTGAGCCCAGTACCAGAGCGCTATGTATCGGCTCTGCAAGTATGGAAGCCTCCTTGGATGGCGGGGAATGCCCATGGTCTGCCCCTACCTTCCCTTGAGGGCTGACCAGGATCTTTGGCTGTTCTATATGGGCCAGCTGGGATGGAGGATAACACCACAACAGTGAGAGTCAAATGTCCTAAGAAACCCCCAGGAAGGTTAACCCGGTCAACAAATGCCCGCAGAAGTTGGATGTGTCGGCCTAAAGGCGCAAGAACGCAGCTCTGCTGTAAACAGGCACAACGCAATCACATCCGGAAAAAA
Organism: Cepaea nemoralis; assembly: GCA_014155875.1. Classification (NCBI taxonomy): domain Eukaryota; kingdom Metazoa; phylum Mollusca; class Gastropoda; order Stylommatophora; family Helicidae; genus Cepaea; species Cepaea nemoralis. Next base: position 216,587 of record JACEFZ010013857.1, on the reverse strand, counting down.
AAAAACGGATGAATGCAGAAGAAGAAGAAGATGCAGAAATAGGAGAACATTCATGGGATAATTCAGCATAGACGTAAGAAGATTAACTTCATCACATTATCAACATCATCTAAATCCATATGGTCACAATTCCCAGTGGCTAGCACACTTGCTTACCAGCCTGGTTCTCATCTGTTTGAATCTTCACTGAGGTGGATTTTTTGTAATTAACCTATGCTCCCAGGTTGACCCAGCCTACGATGGATACCACAAAATGTCCGGGAAAGTTAAGGTGGTCAATGTAATAATGACCACATTAAGCATGAGTACTGATTTGCTATAAAAGTATTAGGCTACTAGCATGTGTAGGGTGTTTTTTAATGACTGTGCAGTGTTTGAAAATATTGCCAAGTTTTATATTCACCCTCTGTAAAGTTCATCAACATAATAGGTAAATACAAATATTATTATTAAACATTATAAATACACCCTGTATCAACATACTTTGAAGCATGCAAAAGGGTCCTCTATTACCTTGTTTGCTTATTTCAAGGTGTATACTTCACAACAAAATGAACTTTAAACCAATCAATTACTAACAGTAGCTACCAAGCACAAGAAAGATTTAAAATGTAAGTCAAGAGCACAAAAAACATGAAACTTTACCTGAATGAATTCATCTTTAATGTTCTCTGTTCTGGCAATTTCTGTCCTCAGAGTGTCAGCAAACTGCTGGGTCCTGTCCTCGGCTCGAACATTTATGAATCCAGCTTCTTCCAAAACCTAGTGCCAGGAAGAATTGAAAGTATTTCAAATGACTACAGATTAGCAGGATGACAAGATAAATGTGAAAACAGATTGCATAAACACAAATAGGCAAAGCATTTATGACTCAAAAGTGCACAGAATTAATTACAAAGACACTAAGGCTGTCAGAAATATGTGGCTTACAGGTTAGTAAAAACGTAGTTTCACAATTCCTGACATACCATGTCAGCGGTTAGAAATCAGCCAAAGGCAACTTGGAAGCAGATCGCATTGTGCTGATTTCAAAGGTATGAGGTGTTGGTGATTCAGAAAGCAATGGCTAACTACAGAACATAAAATTTCCCAGTAAATCACAAATGGCCAATAAATGCTGGGGTTGATTGCAGTGCCCTGTAAAGGACATGAAATAAGATCTCTACTCTTGTGATTCTTTTTACTTTTTGTGTGTGTTTGTAAAGCTGCAGAGAAATCAGTGCCAAATGTTTCAGTGCAAGATCAGATATTTCTTACACTGAAATATTAGAAGGAATATAACTAAGCCATCTCCTGTGAAAGCCTAGTTCTCAACAATTAATTCACTTGTAATTTATCCTTGTATTTGTCATTTACATTCCTTTTGAAATAGAGACCAGCAACTCATCCTTATTGCCAGAATATTAAATTCTAATTTACTTATGCCCATTTTGCTTGACTCATCAAAGAACTAGCGGCTACTGAGATGCAATTACTTTATCGGAGGCACCGAATACCAAGGATTCTCATTCTGTACAAAAACAGGTCCACATGGCCGAATGGGTAAGAATGCGTGTTCTTAAATATCCGTTGTGCTGATGCCGAGGTTAGGGGTTCAACCCCTACACCGGACAGTTGGACTAAAATGTTGACCTCTCGTCCTTGACTTAGGTATGTAAATTACAAGTACCTCTGAAGTTGGAGTGGGTTCGCCTGATGGCAAGGGACACTTAACAGGGAAAGCTAATCCACATGCAAAATTCAATCCATCACTGCTATAAATAGTGTGTATGGCCTACGCTCGAGTTCAAAGCAAGCAAGCAGAAAAAAAATTATGTACAAAACAATCCATGATACGGTTATTAGTTGCTCCATGAGGATTATACATTTGTAACCTCCTCCTGTTCCATTCTGCGGATGCATTAACCCATTCAACTCCATGTGTTAGTTGACTTTTCTGTCTCATAGCTTTGTTATATCAACCCTCTCAGGCTCCAAGTTGATTACTTTAAAGTACAACTATTTTTTTGGGAGCCATGGTAATGCAGAGGATAGCATACTTGCTTGTTGGCTCAGCGGACATGTGTTCAAATCTCCATCAAGGCAGATACTTTTAAACCAATCTGGGATCCCATATCCAGCCAGCCTGAAAGGGGTCCCATTAAATGTTCTGGGAAGTAAAGGCAGCCTGTCTGATGCTGACCCCATTATCCACTGAGTCATGGCACCTTGTGCCAAACAAGCCTAAAGCTGTGTAAATTGGTCATTAACTTGTGTGTTCTGGTCATTAAATGTGTCATTTACTTTTTGAGTGTGTTCTGGTCAACCCCTGTTTAAACATGTCATTTACTTTTTGAATGTGTTCTGGTCAACCCCTGTGTAAATGTGTCATTTACTTTTTGAGTGTGCCCTGGTCAACCACTGTGTAAGCATGTCATTTACTATTTGGACATGTTCTGGTCAACCCCTGTGTAAACATGTCATTTACTTTTTGAGTGTGTTCTAGTCAACCCCTGTGTAAACATTTACTTTTTGAGTGCGTTCTAGTCAACCCCTAAGTAAATGTGTCATTTACATTTTTGAGTGTGTTCTGGTCAACCCCTGTGTAAATGTGTCATTTACTTTTGTGTGTGTTCTGGTCAACGACTGTGTAAATGTGTCATTTATTTTTTGAGTGTGCCCTGGTCAACCCCTGTGTAAACATGTCATTTACTTTTGTATGTGTTCTGGTCAACCCCTGTGTAAACGTGTCATTTACTTTTGTGTGTGTTCTGGTCAACCCCTGTGTAAACGTGTCATTTACTTTTGTGTGTATTCTGGTCAACCCCTGTGTAAACATGTCATTTACTTGTTGAATGTGTTCTAGTCAACCCCTTGCCTCCTCTTCAAGGAACCATGACTTCCATCACTGTTCTTTCCAAACCACTTGGCAAAGTATTTCAATTTCTGAGACATACTGCCTTTTTCATATTTGGAAATTCAGTATTTTCCATTTTTCTTGGTCTATGTTGTCCTAAGCATTTTCCAGCACCACTAAAGTTCAACATGTTTTTCTTTCATCATCATCATCAAGTTCCATGCTAGTTGGCGTGGCCATTCATGTCTCTCCACATAACTCAGTTTTTAGTGTTCTGGATTAACTAGCTGCTGATATTCCTCCATGCCACCGTCTCAATCCATCCAGCATCATTTCTCTTGGTCAGCCTCTGCCTCTCTTCCCCTCGATCTTTCCAGTTGTCACGATGTTCTCTAATGCTTCTCTTCTCATCACATGACCAAAGAAAGCTGTTTGTCTCTTTCTTATTATTGTATATAATGTTCTAGTTTCATTAGCCTCTTTCAGGCAGTCATCGTTAGTTACTCTGGCAGTCCAAGGAATTTGCAACACCCGTCTTAGAAACTTTAATGATTGCACAATGGCCCTTGACTCGCATCCATTTGTTGCAACAAGAAAGATGCATGTTCTCAAACATTTGACTGTCATTTGTTGACTGGTGTTGTGCCATCAGATTTTTATACTGTTAAAACTGTGCTATGGCTAGTTTCGGTCTGGTTTGTGCTGTACACCCCCTATTGTTAAGAAACCAAGATATACAAAGTTCATGAGATTTTCCATTTCTACATTGATGGTTGTGAATTTTGGTTGACATGCAATTGTGTCTGCAGAAATTACTTTTGTCATATTTTGTTTATTTCAAAACAATATTTTCATCTTCAGTGTGTCTTTTTTCAACTTATAAAAAAATCGATTGAATTCAGTGAAACACTCTACTTAACCTATGTCGACCAAGAAAAGGCATTTGATAGAGTAGATAGAAACAAGCTGTAGGGAAATCCTTAAACAATATGGAGTGAGTACACATCTAACAAACCTATGTAGAAGCTTATATAACAACAATGAATGCATAGTGAGAGCAAATGGAGGACATTCAGAACCCTTCACCATAAGATCCGGAGTACGACAAGGTTGTGTCCTGTCCCCTCTCTTGTTCATAACATATATAGACAACATATGTAAGAAACCAGCCAAACAGAGACCGCAAGAACACAGCATGACAAGAACACAGAAGAAGAACCATCTGCAAATCTAACCATTAGAGAACTCCTGTTTGAACATAACATGAAAATTAGCACAAGTAAAACAGAGGTAATGACTGTAACTTAAGAAGAAAAAGCAACAAAGATTCACCTAAACAAACATTCCTTGAAACAAGTAAATAGTTTCAAGTACCTAGGAAGTATAATACCATCAAATGGCAAATCAGAAGACGAGATGGAAAATAGATGCAATAAGGCAAACCAACTCATTGGACAAATGGCACCAATACTAAAGAACAAATATGTATCAATAACTACTAAGAAAGCAATTTACAACACAATCATCCTACCAATTCTATGATACCAATGCCAAACCTGGACAATGACAGAAAAAGAGAAAAGAAAAATCACAACAGAAATGAGATTCCTGAGAAGAATACTCAATGTATCAAGAAGAGGTAAGATCAGAAATGAAGAAATCACAACTAAAGTGGGTTATAGCTGTACTAGATATTATTAAAAGGCAGCAAGTCAAATGGTTTGGCCATGCAAGTAGGTTACCAACTAACAGTATACCACAACAAGCAATGATGTACAGACCGGAGGGAAGCAGAGGAAGAGGCCAACTATGTAAACGATGGACGCAGGGAATAACAGTCTCTGGGAATATCGATACATGAAGCCCATAATTGGGCACTCTCACGAAATTTATACTTCACCTCGACACTTCAAGGTACAAGAGGAACATGATGAGATGAGATAAGATGAGATGAGACGAGATTGTGTCTTTGGACAGACAAGATTAACTCTTCTCTCTCAGCACTATTTAAGAGGGTTTAAAAGGCAAGATGATTGACTTCATTGCAGTAGGTTTTATCCCATATAGCTTGTTCTCGTTCTGCAGGGTGGCCTGCCAAACATGTCACAAAAGACAACTCCAGAGCTCCAGCAATGACCCCCAGGAGTCTCTGCACTAGTGACCCAAATGACACAGCCTGGATTTGAGCTCACAACCTTCAGAACGCGAGACAGGCAGCATAACCACTTCGCCATGGAGACTTCTTTGCTGTATTTGAGAGAACTTTGTCATCTGCATATCTGAGTTCTGGCATAGGAACCAGTAAGGACAACAACAACACAGAGTTACTTACCTTGCCATATGCCTCTGGTGAAAGCAGATTGTAGCCTCGCTGTTTCACATATGCCTTGAACTGCTCCGAGTGCTCATCAGGGCTGCAGCAGTAGTCAGAAATCAGAACTTTACCACCAGGACGTAAACAGTTCTGCAGGAAGTATGATAAACAGAGGTTACTATACAGTATTTCACAAGCACAAGAAAATCAGTTTACATCAGTTGTATTGATCAATTTAAAAAATTTGCTTCGATGTGAATTTGAATCCATGATCACTCCCGGCTTGCAGGCTAGCTTATGATTAGATATATCTACCCCAAATGTTAACCTCTTTCAGTTCCAGAAGGTCACAGAGCAGCCACCCAATGGGGGAAATAAAGATAATATAATCACACAATATGGAGGGAGGTGCACCAGAGAAGAGGAAGACCACAACATAGAAGGATTCAAGATGTGATGGATAATCTACACATGACAGCCACAGTGACAGGATATCTGGCTAATGATACAGAGAAATTTGAAATTACTGTTATGGGGCAAAGGTTCTACACAGATGATGATACTGAGGAGATACCACGTGTTTGTAAAGTCTCACTGCACTTTGTACGTAAAACAAATTTGAAAAATGAAGTACATGACATCATCAAAAAATTTGCTCCACAGTCCATCGTGAAGCAATATGCAGCAAATGGCTGTCACCTGCTGGAGTAATTCTTTGCACTCCAAATAGAATGGTGTTAACGAAAGAAAGAATTTTTTTGGGTTGAACAAATATTTCATAATGGTGGTTGATACACGTGGATGGTGGCTCAAAGATTTATAGCAAGATTTCCTGGCAAACAACCTCATCGCATTACGGTTAGATATTTGTTGAATAGTTATAATGAATACTTCATTGGTACTTTCCAGCTTCCCCAAAACAGCGTTAGACCATAGCAGTAACTATTGTAACTAATTTAATTAATTTTTTAGAACATTTTTTGATGATGTCATTTACTTAATTTTTCAAATTGTTCTACATACAAAGTGTAGTGAGACTTTACCAACACCCTGTACTTTCACAGGGGTAATTAACTTCTTACGAAAAGCAAAAAACATTGTCAGATTTCTTTTAACATGTTCAGGCTAAACAGGATAAATACAATGACATACAAAACATTGATAGGTACAAATAACGAAAAAAAAATAAAGAAAAGCTTACTAAACTAAAGAAAAGCCATTGGTAGATAAAAATAAAGAAAAGCCATTGATAGATAAAAATAAAGAAAAACCAATCACACATGGTCTGTTGCTGGAACAGAAAGAATTAAAATGGCTAAGACTTGTCAAATTAAATCTGATTGACAGTCAAATAAATGTACGTAATTTACAGTAGAAAAATACACTGATGACCTAGAGGAAGATTGATGCATTGCGCAGATTCAATCTAATCAGATGGGAGATGTGAAAAGTGGAGTGAGATCTCTGAAAAAGGAATAGCAACAGTAAAGTCTTGCGATGATTAATTCAAATAAATTACTAAATAACTTCGCTAGAAGTTAAAAATGAAGCTGAGATAAATAAAACATCAGTGAATGGAAGAGAAGAATGAGAGAAGCAGGCAAAATAAGGAAGGAAGGAAGGAAGGAAGGAAGGAAGGAAGGAAGGAAGGAAGGAAGGAAGGGAGGGAGGGAGGGAGGGAGAGGGGGTGTGAGAGTGAGTAAAGGGAAGAGAGAGGGGAGAGAGAGAGAAGAGAGGTAGCAGAGAGATGGTGAGAGAGAAGAGGAAAGGGGGGAGGAAGAGAGAAACACGTACAAAAAATTTCTTGAACAGCGACAATTTATCCTGAATGTGAAGAATTGTGTCTCGACTGTAAACGACATCAAATGATGCTGGTGGGTAGTCTCTCTTTGTTGCATCAGTTCTTTCAAACACCACCTGATCTGGCCCACATCCAACCTCTTGAGCTCTATCCATGCCAATCTGAATCATGTTGGAGGACAGGTCCACAATGGTCACTTTTGCACCAAAGGTCTGAAATCAAACAGGATCAAGTTTTAGAATAAGGTGACAAGATAACAAAATATACCCCATAACAACAACAATATGATTTAACAGGAAACATTTTTAAAAAGTAGTTAGCATTGGAAAGTTTACACAGAATATACAGACTGTTAATAAAGTTACTGTTGGAACAATCAGCGTGGGAATTATTCTGTGCCTTTTAAAGTGGGAGATAAAGCATTTGTGGGAATATTCGAAGTGCTGTATTGATTCCAATATTAAGTATTAAGTAAAGTTTATCAAAAATCTACATAAACCATTATCTCAACATTGGCTGGAGTCTGTCTAGAGGAAGCTAACCTTGTGAAATTGCATGCCAAAGCTTTACATACTGATCTTTTAGGTGCATAACTTTTAAGTGCACAACTTTTGGGTAAAGCACTAGTTCCTCAAAAGAGGAACAAAGAAGAAGAGGAGGAAGTATCATAATCAACAAGCAAACAAGAAAAAAAACATTACTGACCTTGGCCATGTAGAAAGCACTTCCTCCAATGCCGCCACCAACATCCAACACTTTTTGTCCTTCCTTTAAATTCAGCATCTCAACAAATTCCTATGATTGGTAGACAGAAAAATGACATTTACTTTAAAGACCAGATTAATTAAATGGAATACAATTTCACTTAATATAATACAAAAAGGAATGTGGATGTAATTATTCTGGCACTGATGTTAAGTAAAAACTATCATTTATGATTATGAAGATAAGAAAAAATGGACGGCCTATGCATACCTATTTGCTGTTTTGGAATAATCTGTTTAGTGTTTCTGATAAAATAATCAAGGACAATTTTACGTTCATTAAGGTGTATTGGGCATATGGTGTTAAACCCATATTTTTATAGACCAATCGGCGCTCTGTGCCTTTACTTCCCAAGACATTCCCAGTTCCCATTTAAGGCTGGGTTGACCTGGGAATCCAGGTCAATTTTTGTAATTTGCCCTAAAGTGAATTTGAACCCTTGACCACCAGGCTAGTAGGTGAGCATCTGGCCACTATGTTACCACAAAATAACTGCTTATTAAAAGAATTCATAGCTAATTGATTTATAAACAAACACAGAAACAGTCAAAAACAATGATTTCGTGACAAGATTCCAACAAAACAATATTAACATTAAATAGTAGACAGCCACTTGATTAAGTTTTTCTAAAAAAAATGCTCATTCTTTCTTTCAGCATTAGATAAAACATTCAGTAAGACAAGAGAAGAGGAATAATTATAACAGTGTGATGTGTAAAATTATCTTCCTACCAGGGAACTGTCTATTGTTGAATGACTATACTTCAGGCAAGATCACAGGTGCTTAGTATTCTTCAGTAAAGTCATAAAATGTATGTTCTTGTATCACATTAGTTAAAGATTGCCCGAGTTTATTTGTTACATTGTGCTTTAAACAAAAACGCATAATACAACAACCCATGTTGTAAGACCAGTGATGGAGTTCTTCTCCATAGCACAAAGCCTGGGCTGAATTGCAGAGATCATGAATTGCCCATGCAGCATGATCCCTGTCTCGGGCTGCCTAGTTTACTTCAGAGGAAAGTTAACACAAATACATCTGGGACAAGCTGCAGAAGCTGCCGGATCAGCAAAGCAATGCTCTAACTGTCCTTTAACTGCCATAAACTGACATTTACTGCCAATAATAGTACCTTGCGGTGTATGGCGGGGCGGGGGGGGGTCTTGAGCCTGGGGAATTAAGGCCGCCTGGCTAATGCAGTCACCGTGAACTGTGCAGGTTAGAGGTTTCTTCCCCCCCACCCCCCCCCCCCCCCACCCCCCCCCCCCCCCAACATAAAAAAACACCTTACTGAGGATTTGAACCCGGGTTTCCCGAAGGAGAATCCAGCATTCTAGCCACTCAGCCAGCCGCTCCTCTGCCATAATCATCACCACAAATATATCTCACCTGTGTTGTTTCCAGACCACCTGTGCTAACGAATGTTCGGCCAAAGATCTTCTCATACAGGAGGATGCCATGGGAGGAGTATTGTTGTTTGTCCAGGAACTCCTGGAAACTTACGTAGCCGTGGTTCATGGCATTGTTCTTCTTCACCTTCTCCAGCAACCAAATCACCTGGTTGTTGTTGTTCTTCAGCTGGAAAAGGTAATTAAGTGGTACAGGTAATTGTAAGGCAGTTAACTAAGAAGACATGTGGTATGTCAGACCTTCAGATATCTAAAGCAAGGCAATATGCAGTGGCCTACAACCTATCTAAACTGTGAAATGCTAGGATGGTACAATTTCTTTAAACTGTGAAATGCTAGGATGGTACAATTTCTCTAAACTGTGAAATGCTAGGATGGTACAATCCCTCTAAACTGTGAAATGCTATGATGGTACAATCTCTCTAAACTATGAAATGCTATTACGGTAAAATTCATTTAAACTGTGAAATGCTACGATGGTACAATCTCTTTGAACTGTGAAATGCTATGTCAGTAGGATCCATCTAAACTGAAAATGCTATGATGGTACCATCCCTCTAAACTGTGAAATGCTAAGAGGAAAAAAATCTTCACAAGCTGGTAGCATCATCGTCATCGACTAGCCAACATTTGCCTATTGTTTATATTTCATTGTTATACTTCTGCTCATATGCTGAACCTAAATTATGTACAGTCTAAATATGTGGGCATCAGTGAATGCTAATAAAGTTTAGGGAGTATGGTCAATATCATCCTTCATTCTTTCTTCTTTGCGTTCATCCGGAGTGTTTTTTCAGATGTGATTGCAGTGTGTCTGGTTAGGCACCCTTGGATCGAAACCCTTAGGTCAACACATCCGGCTTTTAGCGTGCATTTTTGACCAGGTTTGCATTCCTGGGAGACTCACTTTTGTGGTACCGTCCACCTCCCAGTTGGTCGAGTTGGAACAGTCGGAGGCTTCACGGTCATATCCCTCAAAGGAAGGCAGGGACAGTCCATAGCATTTTCCGTCATCCTGGGTGGCTTCCATAATTGCAGAGCCGACACATAATGCTCTGTGCTGGGCTCACCGAGGGAATCGTCACGTCCTGCTCATGGCTGCTTTAATTCCTCACTTCAATATATTGGGCATTTCGTTAACCCCGGGCCGTTCCCGCACAAACCAGACAGGTCTGCAGACGGTATCCACTCAGCGAGTTTTCGACACGGACATGTGCTTGTCGTTGCGCCCGTCAGAGCTGGTCCAGGCACGATGGACATTCGGAAAACTACCTAGTCAGAGCTGTTCCGAACAAGAGCGGCATTCGGAAACTAGGTAGTCAGAGCTGTTCCTAGCACGAGAGACATTTGGACGAGACATTTCACTCGGACGTAAATGTGTAGTGCCAATTTTTATTTCGCCACCCGTAAGACGGCACTTCCAGCTTCGGCGGGCATTTTTTAATGAGGTTAGCCTTCTTCTGATCCTTCATTCACAATGATCAAGTTATAAATATAAGCACCTTACTTGATTCCAGATTGTGAGATGAAATGGCAACATGAAAGCAAACTATCTTAACTCAAAAAGACTAGGTACCCCACCTCAGAGTAATTAACCCACCTGAGACTAGTTAACCCACTTCAGACTAGTTAACCCACCTCAGACTAGTTAAATTACCCCACCTAACATTAATCAGCCGGTCTCCCTGGCCGAGGGGTTAAACGACTTTCTCCGTAATCCCGTTTATCCACATAGGGTAACGCAGCGCGCGAGAATTGGAAGCAGTTCTTGCTGCATTGGTAACTTATGGGATAAGTGAGCCAGCCGCTCAGAAAGCAATGGCAAACTACTGAGCATAATCTTGCCAAGAAATCAACGACAGCAGTAAAATGTTGGTGTTGACAGTGATGTCTTGTAAAGGATATGCTATAAAAAAAAAAAACAATCACCCCACCTCAAACTGATTACCTACTCTTATTTAACTGATCATTTATATATGAAGTTCCTGGCATTTCATTTTTATTGTTTAATGTGTGTTTAATTAATTAATCTTTTAAGATTATTATTATTTCTTAATGGCAAAATATCTGGAAAGTTTTTCCGCAAATAAATCATCTTAAATTGGCTGCCCTTCCTTTCTCTCAATATACTTCTCTTTATTTACACACACCCACCCACCCACATATCCATGTATACGTACACTCACTCACCATTCCTCCACCTACTCAATCTAGCCCAACCCACATATACAGAGAGAGAGAATGTATGTATGTGACAGAGAGAGACAGACATAGACAGACACAGACACAGACAGACACAGACACAGAGACTGATAGCAGAGAAAATAGAGACAGACAACTCTAGGAGATAGGGAGAGATACTGACCGAGTCAGATAACCCCAACTAGCTTTTCTGCTGTCAAACTGATAAAAACGAATTGAATGTTCTTTGCAGGATGTTGCAGTTAACCTCAGTCACTATTGGTTGCTTGATTTAATAGGCATTCTGCATTCAGTAGTCTGCCATTATTTTCTGAACAAGAAGTCAAACATTTAAGTCCAGATGACTGGCACGTGGAACAAACCCATGATACGACTGTCAGAAGAGAAAGTTTAAGTGCGTTAAACCTCTCAGCCATGATAATCTCTGTCAAATTGATCACATGACCAGAAATGTAAGAATGATTTGCCGTTACCTTGATATACGTGTCCACTGATTTGGATAGCACAAGATCGTAACCATAAAAGTACTGCTCATCACAAGGAAGGGAAATGGAAGAGTAGAATGCTTCGTACAACTCAGGGTCTCTGTACTGTGTTGGGTTGGCACCTCTGTCTTTGTCACCTAGGAGAAAACAAGTAAATCTCAGGCAAAGGTCACAATGGACAACAGAAAACTGGAACATATTTTGCTAGATATGCATAGAATTTAATTACAACATTTCTAGATACAGTTTTTGTTCATAAGTTTTCAATCAGTTTATCTGTCTGTCTCTCTTGTTCTCACACACACACACACACACACACGCAAGTCGCATTTACTTCCCAGGAGATTTCCTGATACCCATTTCATGCTTTGTCAACCTGAGAGTTCAGGTGTTCAAACTGTTAATTGCATATCCTTAACAGGATGTGGCAGTCAACTCCAGCATCTTTTTGTGTTTGTTTTTTCTGTTTGTGATTCCTGGGCAAGTTTATGTTCAGTAGTCAGCCATTGCTTTCTGATCGACCAGAACTCATACCATGGTATGGAAACCAAAGCAAGGTTGTCTGCTACCAAATCATCTATAGCTGTGTTTCGAACGTGGTATGCGGGATTACAAATTGCATTCCCTTCACCACAGAGCCGGTTGTTCAAATACTAGACAAAAATCTTAGCTAAACATTGTAATATAAAAGTCTCTATAAAGTACATCTCTTACATGCTCAAAACAAAAAATAAAATTCTACTTAAAAATGAACATATAGCAGATTGGATTGTGAAGTCATCCTCTGGAAGTGGAATGAAAAGGGGGGGGGGGGGGGGGGGGGGGGGGGGAGAGAGGAAAGAATTTTAGGGTCTCCAGTGTGTGTGTGGGAGGGGGAAATTAAGATGATTATTTCAAGATCGCATTAATACAAGTACCAGTTACGTGATATTGTTTTTCCCTCTAAATTTTACAGTTCGGTACTTCTCGCCATGTATATGTATGTTGTCACCATTGTGAAATAGTCCAAGATTCATACATGTATGTTGTCACCACTGTGAAATAGTCCAATATTCATACATGTATGTTGTCACCACTGTGAAACAGTCCAAGATTCATACATGTATGTTGTCACCACTGTGAAATAGTCCAAGATTCATACATGTATGTTGTCACCACTGTGAAACAGTTCAAGATTCATACATGTATGTTGTCACCACTGTGAAACAGTTCAAGATTCATACATGTATGTTGTCACCACTGTGAAATAGTCCAATATTCCTACATGTATGTTGTCACCACTGTGAAATAGTCCAAGATTCATACATGTATGTTGTCACCACTGTGAAATAGTCCAATATTCATACATGTATGTTGTCACCACTGTGAAATAGTCCAGTATTCATACATGTATGTTGTCACCACTGTGAAATAGTCCAATATTCATACATGTATGTTGTCACCACTGTGAAATAGTCCAGTATTCATACATGTATGTTGTCACCACTGTGAAATAGTCCAGTATTCATACATGTATGTTGTCACCACTGTGAAATAGTCCAAGATTCCTACATGTATGTTGTCACCACTGTGAAATAGTCCAAGATTCATACATGTATGTTGTCACCACTGTGAAATAGTCCAGTATTCATACATGTATGTTGTCACCACTGTGAAATAGTCCAAGATTCATACATGTATGTTGTCACCACTGTGAAATAGTCCAAGATTCCTACATGTATGTTGTCACCACTGTGAAATAGTCCAGTATTCATACATGTATGTTGTCACCACTGTGAAATAGTCCAAGATTCCTACATGTATGTTGTCACCACTTTGAAATAGTCCAAGATTCATACATGTATGTTGTCACCACTTTGAAATAGTCCAAGATTCATACATGTATGTTGTCACCACTGTGAAATAGTCCAAGATTCATACATGTATGTTGTCACCACTGTGAAATAGTCCAGTATTCATACATGTATGTTGTCACCACTGTGAAATAGTCCAATATTCATACATGTATGTTGTCACCACTGTGAAATAGTCCAATATTCATACATGTATGTTGTCACCACTGTGAAATAGTCCAAGATTCATACATGTATGTTGTCACCACCGTGAAATAGTCCAATATTCCTACATGTATGTTGTTACCACTTTGAAATAGTCCAAGATTCATACATGTATGTTGTCACCACTGTGAAATAGTCCAAGATTCCTACATGTATGTTGTCACCACTGTGAAATAGTCCAGTATTCATATATGTATGTTGTCACCACTGTGAAATAGTCCAAGATTCATACATGTATGTTGTCACCACTGTGAAATAGTCCAATATTCCTACATGTATGTTGTCACCACTGTGAAATAGTCCAAGATTCATACATGTATGTTGTCACCACTTTGAAATAGTCCAAGATTCATACATGTATGTTGTCACCACTGTGAAATAGTCCAGTATTCATATATGTATGTTGTCACCACTGTGAAATAGTCCAGTATTCATATATGTATGTTGTCACCACTGTGAAATAGTCCAGTATTCATACATGTATGTTGTCACCACTGTGAAATAGTCCAAGATTCATACATGTATGTTGTCACCACTTTGAAATAGTCCAAGATTCATACATGTATGTTGTCACCACTTTGAAATAGTCCAAGATTCATACATGTATGTTGTCACCACTGTGAAATAGTCCAATATTCCTACATGTATGTTGTCACCACTTTGAAATAGTCCAAGATTCATACATGTATGTTGTCACCACTTTGAAATAGTCCAAGATTCCTACATGTATGTTGTCACCACTTTGAAATAGTCCAAGATTCCTACATGTATGTTGTCACCACTTTGAAATAGTCCAGTATTCATATATGTATGTTGTCACCACTGTGAAATAGTCCAGTATTCATACATGTATGTTGTCACCACTGTGAAATAGTCCAGTATTCATACATGTATGTTGTCACCACTGTGAAATAGTCCAAGATTCCTACATGTATGTTGTCACCACTTTGAAATAGTCCAAGATTCATACATGTATGTTGTCACCACTGTGAAATAGTCCAAGATTCATACATGTATGTTGTCACCACTGTGAAATAGTCCAGTATTCATACATGTATGTTGTCACCACTGTGAAATAGTCCAGTATTCATACATGCATGTTGTCACCACTGTGAAATAGTCCAGTATTCATACATGTATGTTGTCACCACTGTGAAATAGTCCAAGATTCCTACATGTATGTTGTCACCACTTTGAAATAGTCCAAGATTCATACATGTATGTTGTCACCACTGTGAAATAGTCCAAGATTCATACATGTATGTTGTCACCACTGTGAAATAGTCCAATATTCATACATGTATGTTGTCACCACTTTGAAATAGTCCAGTATTCATACATGTATGTTGTCACCACTGTGAAATAGTCCAAGATTCATACATGTATGTTGTCAAGTCCAGTATTCATACATGTATGTTGTCACCACTGTGAAATAGTTCAGTATTCATACATGTATGTTGTCACCACTGTGAAATAGTCCAAGATTCCTACATGTATGTTGTCACCTCTGTGAAATAGTCCAAGATTCATACATGTATGTTGTCACCACTGTGAAATAGTCCAATATTCCTACATGTATGTTGTCACCACTGTGAAATAGTCCAATATTCCTACATGTATGTTGTCACCATTGTGAAATAGTCCAAGATTCATACATGTATGTTGTCACCACTGTGAAATAGTCCAGTATTCATACATGTATGTTGTCACCACTGTGAAATAGTCCAATATTCATACATGTATGTTGTCACCACTGTGAAATAGTCCAATATTCATACATGTATGTTGTCACTACTGTGAAATAGTCCAAGATTCATACATGTATGTTGTCACAGGAAAGAGGCATGCTCTCAAAATGTGTATTTGCATAGTGGTGTTGTGCCATAGGCTCTTCGTGTTGTCCACCCTCCTCATTGCCACAGCAGTCTCCTTCTGACTTCTTTTAAAACAGTTCATACTGTTGTTAATTTCAGAACCAAGGTATTCAAAGTCTGTGACAATATCAGTTTCTTTACTGTTTATTACAATAGATGAATAACAATTTTCCATGAAGCACTTCACTCTATAAGAAGCAATTTGTCATACATTGTTTAAAACCATATGTCATTTTATTCTAAGCAAATCCCTGTCCACTTATTCCTCATTTCAGACATCAAATTAATTCAATATTCATCTGGAAAGTGCTTTGATCATATCAGGAGTAACCGATCACCCTCTCAACTTAAGTGATATAATAACAGTTAGTAACCAACTCAAATATGGTACAAATAATAAACACACACACAACCTAAATCTCAGTTTACAATAATTGTAATAATTTACTATCTAAATTTATGAAAATTAGTTCTCACAATCTTACCTGACTGATGTCTGCAAGATTCCCGCATGAAAATGTTACCACCAGGTTTCAGCCATGAAAGTTGTTTCTTCATCAACTCTTGAGCTTCTGAGTCTTCCAGGTACATAAACAGCCAGTTGGAGAAGATTAAATCCACACTAGACAATAGATAAATAATTCAAGTACAATTATATTTATTAACATAATGAAATAAGTGTACCAAGAGAGAATGTAAAAATTTGTAAGGATAGAAAACCTATAATGAAACAATGGAAATATCTGTAAGAATAGAAAATATATAGTGAGAGAATGGAAATATCTATAAGGATAGAAAGTATATAGTGAGAGAATTTAAATATCTGTAAGGATAGAAAATATGTAGTGAGAGAATGGAAATATCTGTAAGAATAGAAAATATATAGTGGGAGAATAAAAATATCTATACGGATATAAAATATACAGTAAGAGAATAGAAATATTTATAAGGATAGAAAATATACAGTGAGAGAATGGAAATATATGTAAGAAAATATATAGTGAGAAAATTGAATATCTGTAAGGATAGAAATTATATAGTGAGAGAATGGAAATATCTGTAAGGACAGAAAATATATAGTGAGAGAATAGAAATATTTAAGGATATAAAATGTATAGTGGGAGAATGGAAATATTTATAAGCCAGAAAACATATATAACCATGCAGCCTGCTCATACTGTCTCAGACAAACCTCTAGTATCCATTACATGAGGATGAGCTCTCTGATCAGAAGAAAATTCTACCACAGGAAAGGATATAACCTTCACCTTGTTTCAGTAACGTTAGTTACATGTCCTTTTTTAACAGGATGTCACAATTAACCCCAGTATTTATTGGCTATTTGTGATTTTCTAGGGAATTCTACATTCATTGGTATGTGATTGCTTTCTGAACACCCAATGCTCATATCGTTGTGAAAATCAACACAAATCTGTTCCCAAATCATCTATGGCCGACTTCGAACTCAACATGTCAGACTTGTGAAACTGTTCACTACCCCTAAGCTACAGATGGTGACTGTCAATAACCACCATGCAGTGATATACTGTTAGCAAGACACATGATCTCCCTTTTAAGAAAATAGATTACAAATAAATATTATACCAACCTCTCTTCTGGTATATCCAGTTTGGTAACATCAGTAACAATATATTCTATGTTACTATAGCTACTGTTTGTTGTTTTATTTATCTCGATGAAATCTTCCATGAAGTCAACTGCAAGTACCTTTTCCCCAGTCTTGGCCAGTTCAGAAGTGAATCGACTAAAAAACAGAAATCAAAACATTAAATGACAATATGAAAGAAACATTAAAATATAGTTTGCATACCAAACTAATGATAAGGGAACAAAACATTATTTTAGCAGAGATACACATTCACTGTGTGTAAGGTATTCACATTATGTGTTCTCTGGACATATCTTCTTCTTTTCGTTCATCCGGAGTGTTTTTTCAGATGTGATTGCAGTGTGTCTGTTAAGCGCCCTTGGGCCGAAACCCGTAGGCCAACACATCCGACTACAGCGTGCTTTTTTGACCAGGTAACATTCCTGGGAGACTCCCACTTTTGTGGTACCATCTACAACCCAGCTGGCCAAGTTGGAACGGTCGAAGGCAACGGTCATCCCTCAAAGGAAGGCAGGGACAGTCCATAGCATTTTCCGCCATCCAAGGTTGCTTCCATAGTTGCAGGGCTGACACATAGCGCCCTGGTGCTGGGCTCACCGAGGGAATCCTGCTCATGGCTGCTTTAAATCCTCACTTCAATATATTGGTCATTTCGTTTGCCCCGGGCCATTCCTGCACAAACCAGACAGGTTTGCAGAATGGTATCCACTCAGCGAGTTTTCGGACATGTGCTTGTCGTTGCGCCCGTCAGAGCTGTTCCAGGCACGACAGACATTCGGAAAACTACCTAGTCAGAGCTGTTCCGAACAAGAGCGGCATTCGGAAACTAGGTAGTCAGAGCTGTTCCTAGCACGAGAGACACTTCGGACGAGACATTTCACTCGGACGTAATTGCGTAGTGTCAATTTTTAGTTTGCCACCCGTAGGACGACACTTCCGACTTCCGGCGGGCATTTTTTAATGAGGTTAGCCTTCCTCTGGTTTCGAGGCACGTTAGACTGTTGTGATGTCGCCCTCATCTCAGCTGGTCAAGATAGAACGATCAACGACATCGCGATTGGCCCTCAAGGGAAGGCAGAGGCAGACCATGGGCATTCCCTCGCTATCCAAGGAGGCTTCCATAATTGCAGAGCCGGCACATATTGCTCTGAGACTGGGCTGACCCGAGGAGTTGCCACGTCCTGCTCATGGCTGCTTTAGTTCCTCACTTCCATGTGTGGGGCATCTCGCTTGCCACTGGTCGCTCAAGCACACACCAGGAGCGGTCAGACTGCGACATCCACTCGGTAATCTTTTGCTTTTGACTTCAGACCACGCAATAGGTTCGCTCGCCGTGCGTTCCATTTTGCGTCATTGAGACCTTCCACTTTTGTCTGCACTCTCTATGAGTTAGATACAGACAGTTTTCGTAACCATTTCCTTCGACTGGGCATTTTTCTGACTTTTTGTACTCGCTCTCGAGGTAGGCTACATGTGCTGCCGGCTCAGCACCTTACCTTCGTGCAGCACTGAACGAGAAACGGCCAGGCCCTCTCATCCGGGAATCCCTCATATCCCCCAGCTGAGAGCCTTCGAACATGTATCAGACCTGAGCATGTAGCTTGCTTAGTATCTCGCCCCTATTTTTCGGTAGGTGGGTATCGGCCCGGCTCTCAGATCCGAGGGTTTGTGGCTGCCGCAGCCCTCGACAGGGAGCCTTAAGAGTTTTGTCCGGACCAAGAACTTCTGCCTTCGTGCACCTGATTTAAATTTTTGACTGCTATCCTCAGTCTACCTGCAGAGCAGCAGGTTGTGTCTCTCTTAGTCTGGTCCCTATCCCATAAGCTGTCCGATATGTAGTTTTTCATCCATCGGCAAGCAAATGGGGTCGATGGGACACGCAAGCTCCCTCACCACGGCAAGGTGGAGACACATCGGGGGAGCTCTGGACAATCAATCGCATTCTTAGTTTACATTCAAAGAATCACATAAATCTGCCTAACAGAATGTCTTCTATTTCAATCATCTGAAACGAATTGTCCGTATCTCTTGTATAAATATAACTGTCCTTTACACTTCACTCAGTGGTCCATAGAGTAGATCAGAATGTCAAATGCTGACTAAGATTGAAATTGTGCGTTGTGCAAACAAAACACATACCATATACCAACCCCAACTTCTACAAGTAAGTTTTATCTAATACAGTTTTAAAGGCTAGAGGTTCAACTTAATTGCACCAGGTCTTATCCCAGAAGGCTTGGTCTCTTTCTACGAAGCAACCTGTCGAAAGCATCGCAGACAGCACAAACTTGGTAGCTCCAGCAGCGACCCCTAGGAGTTTCCAAGAACACTGCACTCGTAGACTGCATGACAGAGTCCGGAACTGAACCCATGACCTTTAAAACATGAGGCAGGTGGTTTCACTTCTCCACCAAGTCTTATCCAGTAGTACCAGGTGTTTGTAAAGTCTCACTACACTTTGTATGTAGAACAATTTTGAAAAATGAAGCATATATCAAAAAACGTGCTCCGCAGTCCATCTTGAAGCAATTTGCAGAGAACGGCTGTCTGCTGTGGCAATTCTTTACACTCCAAACAATAGTGCTAATGGAAGAAAATTATTTTCAAATGTGTTCTACATACAGAGTGAAGTGAGACTTTACAAACACCTGGTAGTATCAACATCCTAAAACCAACAGGACATTCTCACTGGCACTGGACCGGAGTCTGTCAACAATGACACACCTAAAACCTGTAGAGAGAATATGACCAACCTGATCCTCATGTCAGCCAGTCTGTATGTGCTGTGCTGAATCATGACCTATTATGGATCGGAGTCTGTCAACAATGACACACCTAAAACCTGTAGAGAGAATATGACCAACCTGATCCTCATGTCAGCCAGTCTGTATGTGCTGTGCTGAATCATGACCTGATATGTCCCTCTGCAGGTGTGAAGTCCCAGTGCCAGTTTTGCATATCCTGATGGTTTCTGAGCTTGAAGAGTGGAAGGAGAGCTCTCCACACAGTTCCCTTGGAGAGGGTACTTTGGTAACAGTTTGGGA
This sequence comes from Cepaea nemoralis, assembly GCA_014155875.1. Classification (NCBI taxonomy): domain Eukaryota; kingdom Metazoa; phylum Mollusca; class Gastropoda; order Stylommatophora; family Helicidae; genus Cepaea; species Cepaea nemoralis. The sequence goes on along the minus strand of JACEFZ010013857.1, from coordinate 196,169 downwards.
GAAAATCACCAATCGACCAGCGAACCCAACAAACCAGTCAACCAAATAACCAAGGGACCAACTAAAAGAACACAACATCAACCACCAAAACTATGAATTACTCAACACCCAGCTCAACATTGCTAAACTAACATTTATCCATGGGAGTCTTGTTTCTAAAACCAAACTTCTTGCCCCAGATTGATGAAGCCTCTTTTTCTAATCCACACTTGTCATTAAATACAGGGGCATGGGGAACCTGAGCTTGCATTTCAACACCAGATGTGTTGCCTAAGTTACAATTTATTCCATATTTGTTTAGCTCTCGATGTTGTCTATCCATTAATTTCATGGTCTTCTACTGAAATTATATCCAGTTCCATTCTCAAATGATTATCTTTGGAGTGACCAAGGATCATATCGTGCACTGCTGGGTACTGAAAGACTTACAGGATATGGATAGAGGGAAAGGTGGAGGGGAAATGTAAGAAAGACAGCATTACATGTGGGTAGACAACATCAAGAGATAAACTAATATCACAATCGTCCGCCGCCATTTGGACCGGAAGCTAAACTAGTATGGGGTGGGGGGGGGGGGGGGGTATAAGGAAATGAGCAGGCTGACAGGCTTGCGGGTAAGGCTACTGTTGAAGGCAGACGAGCCATGGACCTGGCTGATATACTGATTGCTCTACAAGAAGTTAGACTTTTGTGAGAACCAAGTGATGACTGTGAATCTACAACCATGGTCAGACTGCGAGAACAGCAAGTTAAAAGAGGTGTGGCCAGACAAGAACAGTATGCAGGAAGCCAAAGAAAATTAATAAACTCAGAACTGGTATCGTGAGCCGCTAGATGCTGCAGGATTTACTGAGGAGAGGATCCGAGCACTGATGGCTGAATAGTTCGATGTGCAATAGGATGATCTGTCGACTAACTAAGAGATAAACTAGAAGAAGCTTGTAGGAATGCAAGGTGAAGATGCAGGACAGGGGCTGTTGGAGACTTATTACAGCTGACCTAAAATGTGGAGATGGCACTTGATGATGACAGTGGTGTCAACAGTAAACTCACCATATACAAACAAACAAAAGTAAGATATGCCATACACAAATATTAACACCCCAAAACAAATGATATATCCATAACATTCAAATCCACAGAATATATCAATGTAAAGCTGACTAAGTTATGAGTTCAAAACATGACTAAGTCAGAAAAAAAAATGTCAAAATAAAATAAAAATTAAACTTACCCAATACCGGCGCCAAGCTCCAAAATGGTTTTACCAGTCCAATCTGGCAAATACGAGAGGATCTCTGGAACTTCCTCCTTGGTCAGTTCTTCGGCTGCTGTGTCCAGCATCATCTCATTGACAGACCCCTCCTTGGAGTGCTCCTTCCAGTATTCTGTCATTGCCTTTCTTATTTCTGAAACAAAACACACGCAATAAAATAATATTTATTATGCAAAGACATCAGACGTAGACCAGTGATAGCAATGCAGAGGTTAGACAATATTAAAAACCTGTAGCGCAATGCCAGCTAACAAGTTAAAATAACATTTTTGAGAACATACATCTTTCATTACTGGCTCTGTGGCGAAGGGTTACAAATGCAATTCGTAATTCCTGTATTTGAAATATCGCTGTGGGCAATGTGAAAGAGCTGTGGACAATGTGGAAGCATTGATTTCCATATAAACATATGCGTGTCAGTCGTTCAGAAAGCAATGGCAAACTAATGAAACTAAAGTTGCCAAGAAATCACAAACAGCAAAATAAATACTGGGTTTGACTGCCACGTCCTGTAAAGGATATACAACTGACCAACATCTTTCCTGTGGCAATTCACGGATCTGAGTAATGGACCATGTCACAATTACTAAAGAAGAAAACCGGGGCTTTTGAACTTGAATATTGCAGAGCAGTTCTTAGAATATTGTGGACCAAGAAGAAGAAAAATACTAACTTTCTACGAGATCATATTGAAGATTAACTAGTTCATAAACAGCATCATGTCTCAGAAACTAACATACTCATATTAAATGTCTCAGTCCCCGGGAAGGTTAATCCGGTCAACAAATGCCCACAGAAGTCAGATGTGTTGACCTAATGCGGCAGCTCTGCTGTAAACAGACAACGCAATCATGTCCGAAAAAAACTCTCCGGATGAATGCAGAAGAAGAAGAAATGTCTCAGTGGCTTCAAAAGAACAGTGATGGAGGACATGGTTCCTTTGAGAAGAGAGAGGGGTCGACTAGTTTGAGAGCATGAGAGCGCATTAGGCAGCAGAAATGGACAGAGATCGAGAAATGTTTGGTGGGCTGTGATGAGAGAAAGTTTTTGCAAACGCGCCACTACTTGATGATGATGATGATGCAAGGTCATTTTTGCTTACTTTGAACTCAAGCTTAGTCCATACATATGCTACTGCTTCTAGTGCACTCAACTGGTTTTGCATCTATTAGCTTTCCCTATTACCAGTGTCCCTGGTCGTCAGACAAACCCACGCCGAATTTAGAGGTATGCAATGTAGTTTATGTAAAACAATGTTTATATGTGACCTGAAAATTCTTTACATATGTATAAGTCTTCTACTGTGTTCATCCGGTGAGTTTTTTTAAACATGATTTCATTGTGCCTGTTTACAGCAGAGTTGCATTCTTGCGCTGTTAGGCCGAAACATCCGACTTCTATGGGTGTTTGTTGACCGGGTTAACCTTCCTGGGTATATGTATAAATAAAGTCGCAGTGGAGAAAACTAAATGTTTGTAAAGTAAATGAAGGACCGCTTTTCCTGCCATGAGACATAGTTGGCGTGTGGTGCTAGCCTTATAATGGTAGACAATTCAGCACTCAATGGATGACCATAACAGGCCATCTTTACTAACCGGAGAATTTACTGGTACTCATGATTAGGCCCGTCACCTAGCAGCCCTCCCTAATTTCCTCCTTGAAGGGGAACTGAATTCTTTATGAGGGCAAACTAACACATATATTTGACATAAGAACATGAATGTAAGTCACATGGCTGATTAGATACCAGCGCTCACTCTTAAACTACTAGAATTGCTGACGGAAAGGTTGAAGGATCACTCCCTACACCTGTCTGATGGACTTCAATGTTGACGACTCATGACTTGGAGACATCTTTCGTTCGCTTGAAATATGTCTATAACTGCAATGTTGTCTCTTGTATGAATTTAACTGTCTTTTTTAGTTACTTTGAGACATAAATTACACGTACTTCAGAAGACAGAGTGGGTTTGCTTGATAGTGAGGGACACTGGTAATAGGGAAAGCTGAGGAAACTAAAAGAAATTAAATCCAATGCTAAACTTAGGATGTTTAACTTTCACATCAAGTCAGTGCTGCTGCATGTATTTGAAATATGGAGAATGACTAAATTAATTACCCTAACTACAAATATTCATTAACGGTACATGCTAAGAATAGAAAAAGTAAAATGGTATGACAGCTGGATCTCACAGTGCAACAGAAACAGAGGGGAGTCCTAAAAACAGCTGGAAAAAGAGAATTAGAGACAAGAGATGAATAATAAGAGGACATGGAAGGAAATGCAGGAAATGGTAAAAGATGGGAATGGTTGGCGCAAGTTGGTTGAGGAACTATGCTCCAATAGGAGACAAGGGGCAGAAGAAGAACACAATAAGAAGACAGGTGGGTAATGCTGTCAGTGAAGTCCAGATATCACCATTCCATTTCTGTCTTCATGATCCAGTCAGTAGTCAGTCAGAATAATATAAATACTTTTACAAGTGACAATCAGCATCAGTGTTGCACTCCTGTTATTACAAACGTATATATTTGTGGCAAAAGGGTTATCAATGTAATTCATAATTCTGCATGCTGTGTTTGAAACACAGCTACACGCGATTTGGCAGCAGACCACCTTGTGTTGGTTTCCATAGAAAGATATGAGTGCCAGTAGTTCAGAAAGCAATGGCAAATTACTGAACGTAAACTTGCAAAGAAATCATAAACAGTAAAAAGAATGCTGGGGTTGAAAGCGACATCCTGTAAAAGAAATGCGGCTAACTTTCTATATACAGTGTTTCCCATCATGTACAACTCTACACTCCATGTCTCTGTACTATCCTAATTATGAGCACAATCCAGAAGAATTATTATTATTAGTAAAAAATATAATATAATTGTGTGGGTGTGTGATATAGCAGGTCTACACTGTTTATTCGGTGTGAATGCACTTGAGAGAGACTTACAAATAAACGGATAAGAGAATTAAGTTTAATTAAGAGACAACGATGAATATCATATGGCGAGGACATGGAGGAGAGAGACAGAGGGGCTGGGCATTAGTTGGTTGAAAGCCTACTCTCTATTTGGAGACTAAAGACAGAAGAAACAGAGATTAACTCTACCTAAGACAATAATAAATGAACGACAGAAACAAGAGCGAAAGCAAACGGTTAGGTAGCAAGTTTTGTGTACGTACACACAGCGGAAAATTTCTGTACACAAATGGCGGCGATGTGTGTACTTAACTACCACTTACCACTACTTACACGTGAAAGGTGTTTAATTTCATTATTTTCGTGTCGGTCGTTCTACCGTGTAGACTTCGGCGACGCTAGCAACGAGTTCGTTATGCATTCGTGCCACAACTTTCTTGGGGTATTTTCAAAACGGGGCGGCCTCATCGTGCGGCGTGTTGTGTGTGTGTGTGTGTGTGTGTGTAAATTGTTCAATTGGGCCAGCAGCCTGTGCGGCGGGATCCATGGTTAAGCCGTTAAGCTGAAAACCGGTACCAGGTATGGCGATTTTAAAAAATGACAAGTTAGATGCTGGGTTGGGGTGGTAGCGTTTGGTTAGACGCTTGTCTGTTTGTCACGGGTTCGATCGGCATTGGAACAATTTTAAATTGACCTGGGTTCTAGGTTGACCAAGCCTTTAAAAAAATCACTGGCACCTTGTCCTCTTGACAGACGATAGTTTTGTGCTTTAAAAAGGCATAATAACTTTTACCTATGGCGGTAGCGAATGTGACTGATAAGGCCAATTTGCGCTGTAAATGTCCGTTCACAGTGGGTGCATGTGAACACGTGGTCATTTCCACCATCATGCACCATCTTACGTCTCAAACGCTCGGTTTGTGACTTATCTGCAATAATTTTCTCCTTTGTCTTTATTCCATTTCTAATATTTGCCCTCCATGCAACACATTCAGCGGCGACTTGCTCCCAATGTGCATTATCAATGCCTGTATCAATCATGTCCCGCTTACACACATCTTTGTATCGTAGTAGAGGCCGACCCTTAAAAAATAGGGTACCAGGAAATGTATTAAGAAGTAAAGACGACACCTCTTCCCCCCCCCCCCCCCCCCCCCATTAAGTACCCATTGGTCTATATGGATATGGCACCATGTGCCCAATGCGTTTTAATGTGTGTAAAAAGTCTTTTACTTTTACTTACTATGTGCGGGTGCCAGAAGGACACGGCTCAATACTCTTCACATTGTTTCATGAGCGCCTCTCTCTCTCTCTCTCTCTCTCTCTCTCTCTCTCTCTCTCTCTCTCTCTCTCTCTCTCTCTCTCTCTCTCTCTCTCTCTCTCTCTCTCTCTCTCTCATGGTATTCTTTGCATTTTCCTCAGAAACCACATTCCCCAATGCTATTGAATGTTTCTCAGCTTTTCTGTTTGTTGTCCATGTTTCACAAACTTACAGTTACAAGCCCTTTATATGACATCACAATCAACCCCAGCATTTTTATTCTGTTTGTCATTTACTAGGCAGGTTTACGTTCAATAGTTTACCATGGCTTTCTGAACAACCGTAGCTCATTCCACTGCTTTAAAAAAAAAAAAACACAAGACGACCTGCTTCTAATTTGCTTCTATCCCATGAGGTATATATATATATATATATATATATATCCATATAGTACTTCCAGATGGGAAAATGACTGCCGATTACATCAGAAATGAACTGGGTGTTTTGTGGGGGACTTGTGTGTTGACATTCTGGCGGCGGCATTATGCACAGTGTATCTGTGCGGGCTGTTGTTTGTCAAGACTCCTGTCTTTTCCACTTTTCACATTGGGCAGTGGGGAACGTTTTGTGTGATATTCACTGGCACAGGAACGGAGCATAATGGGGACGACCCGTTGCTGTGAAGTTGGAACTGCGACTAACTAACTAACTAACTAGTACTTCAACTCGAGAACACAGACCCTGGCAATCTATATAGCACTTCAACTCGAGGACATAGACCCTGACAATCTATATAGCACTTCAACTCGAGGACATAGACCCTGGCAATCTATATAGCACATCAACTCGAGGACATAGACCCTAGCAAAGAATACGTACAAATAATGCCAGAAGGGTGCGGTACGGTAGACCTGTTCAGTCTGTATCAGACTGGAAAGAGAATGCAAATATCAAAACACGTGATCACTGAGGTGGAAGTAAAGACCCTGATTTTGAGAGATTCTTCCAAGGGTGGTGTTATCATTTACACAGATGGGTCTATTGTGTGGCTCGTGCGGGACTCATAGGCCTTCACAGTCAGGGTTGGAGAGGAATGTTGAGGTAAATAACGAAGCTTTTGATGTGACTTTTTTTTAAATGTTGCATATCCCTTACAGGACGTTGCAGTCAACACCAGCATTTTTCAGCTGATGTTGATGTACTAGGCAAATTTTACGTTCAGTAGTTTGCCATTGCTTTCTGAACGACCGGCTCGTTATAACACAACGCGACACGGTCTACTGCACAAATCGCCGATTCGAACGCCTGGTGAGCCACGGAGACGAGCAGTCAATGGCATCTACTGCCTATAGTACCTTGCGGTGTAGGACGGGGGGGGGGGGGGGGGGGTCTTGAGGAATTCAGACCGCCTTAATTAGTGCAGCCGCGAACTGTGCAGATTATGTTTTTTCTGTTTGTTCCAGACAGGAAAAAATTCACACAACTTACTGAGAATGTGAATCCAAGTCACCGAAAGGAGAACTCGGAATTCTTAAGCATTAGTGTGGCCGAGTTAACCCAAGCATGTTTGTTCAGCGGACTCCATGAACATTGTCCTGAAAGATGTAGATGGACTGGGCTGAAAGGTAATGGTTGCAATCTCTGAAGTCAAGAACGACTAATATTTGTGTCATCTGTGCGCCAGAGCACGCCAGTGTAAGAGGAAACGAAACGATAGGTGTGTGGGGTTGGGTGCTATGTGGGGACGGATGAGATTGTGCCAGGCTGACAACTTGATCACTCCCATGGAGGCAGGACGAATAAACGACTGGTGAGATATGTGACTACAACTTTTACCAGACTGCAAGAACATCATGTCAAACGGGGTGAAGCCAGATAAATGAACCCATTGTAGGGTGAAACCTGAGAAATGAACGCATTGTAGAGTGAAGCCGGAGAAATTAACGCCATGTAGGATGAATCCAGAGAAATTGTTGTGTAGGGTGAAGCCAGGGAAATGAACGCCGTATAGGACGAAGACAGAAATGAACGTCACGTAGGGTGAAGCCAGAGAAATGACTGTGGTATGTCTAGGAGGGGTGGGGGAGTGTGGGGAATTTATACTGAGGCAATACGAAAGGGGGAATGACATTCTGAACATGCGGTGAAGGGGTGCATGGGCAAAAACTGACTGAGCTAGAGGAATAAACGCCGTGCAAGAAGAAGCCAGAGAAATGAACGCCATATAAGATGAAGTCACAGACATGAACGCCGTGTAAGGCGCAGCTAAAGAAATGAACTCCGTGTACGGTGCAGTTAGAGAAATGAACGCCGTGTAGGGTGAAGTTAGAGAAATGAACGCCGTGTAGGGTGAAGTTAGAGAAATGAACGCCGTGTAAGGTGCAGCTAAAAAAAATGAACGCCGTGTACGGTGCAGTTAGAGAAATGAACGCCGTGTAGGGTGCAGTTAGAGAAATGAACGCCGTGTAGGGTGCAGTTAGAGAAATGAACGCCGTGTAAGGTGCAGCTAAAGAAATGAACGCCGTGTACGGTGCAGTTAGAGAAATGAACGCCGTGTAGAGTGAAGTTAGAGAAATGAACGCCGTGTACGGTGCAGTTAGAGAAATGAACGCCGTGTACGGTGCAGCTAAAGAAATGAACGCCGTGTACGGTGCAGTTAGAGAAATGAACGCCGTGTAGGGTGAAGTTAGAGAAATGAACGCCGTGTAAGGCGCAGCTAAAGAAATGAACTCCGTGTACGGTGCAGTTAGAGAAATGAACGCCGTGTAGGGTGAAGTTAGAGAAATGAACGCCGTGTAGGGTGAAGTTAGAGAAATGAACGCCGTGTAAGGCGCAGCTAAAGAAATGAACTCCGTGTACGGTGCAGTTAGAGAAATGAACGCCGTGTAGGGTGAAGTTAGAGAAATGAACGCCGTGTAGGGTGCAGTTAGAGAAATGAACGCCGTGTAAGGTGCAGCTAAAAAAAATGAACGCCGTGTACGGTGCAGTTAGAGAAATGAACGCCGTGTAGGGTGAAGTTAGAGAAATGAACGCCGTGTAGGGTGCAGTTAGAGAAATGAACGCCGTGTAAGGTGCAGCTAAAGAAATGAACGCCGTGTACGGTGCAGTTAGAGAAATGAACGCCGTGTAGAGTGAAGTTAGAGAAATGAACGCCGTGTACGGTGCAGTTAGAGAAATGAACGCCGTGTACGGTGCAGCTAAAGAAATGAACGCCGTGTACGGTGCAGTTAGAGAAATGAACGCCGTGTAGGGTGAAGTTAGAGAAATGAACGCCGTGTAGGGTGAAGTTAGAGAAATGAACGCCGTGTAGGGTGAAGTTAGAGAAACAGCCAGCACAGTTCTGGCGTCATCAGTCCAAAGGGCAAGATGATAGACCTGCATCGGGATTGATCCCATGTGACTCGGTCTCTTTCCATGGGACGGCCCGCCGAAAGCCGCCGCACAAAGCGGCACGAACTCCGTAGCTCCAGCGACGACCCCCGGGAGTCTCCGAGAAAACTGCACTGGAGAACCGTACAACGTAGACCGGAATCGAACCCACAACCTAGGAACTCGAGACAGGCGGTAGCCACGGAGACTTCCACGCCGAGAGATATAATCGGGGGGGGGGGGGGGGGGGGGGGTGGGGGTGCTGGAATATTTCAATGTCTAATGAGGCACATCTATTGACCATATAGTTTTCCTATAATACTTATTGTTTTATTTTAACACTTCAGTATTATATGTTTATTGATTGTTTATGTTTTTGGATAAATCACACTTTGTTTTCACCTGTGTAAGATGGAGGTCTCTGTAAGGTACGTACACCTGTGTCTAGTGCAGTGGTTCTCAACCAGTGAGGAATTTCCCCCCCCCCCCCCAGGGGAGAATTTTAGGGTTTCCAGGGGGGGGGGGGGGGGAATGAAGACCATTTCAAGATCGCGTTAATACAAGAACCGATTACTTGATATTGTTTTTCCCTTCATACTTTACAGTTAAGTACGTCTCATCCTTCTAAAATTCATTTTATAAAGTCAGTAGACCCACAAATCATGTTTTATGTGGATGTCTAGAATTGTTTTAGTATGTGCTATTAAATTTACCTTACATTTTTACGTATACTGTATAGGGGTGGGGGATTTTTAGATAGGAAATATGAAAGGGGGGAATGACGTTCTGAAAATACGGTGAAAGGGGGGGGGGGGGCACGGGCCAAATTTTTGATAGGAAGGGGGGGGGGAATGACGTTCTGAAAATATGGTGAAGGGGGGCACGGGCCAAAAAAGGTTGAGAATCACTGGTCTAGTATGTCTCTTCTTTTCGCAGGAGCTAAATATACCTAATTGTTTGCAATTCATATTGATATATCCTGCAGCAGTCGCTGCTTTTTCTTTTGTTCCATATTATAGACAACAGCGGAAAGCAAGAACTCTTTGTCGCAAAAACATAAATAACCCAATTTATTAAAGCTATCCTTATTCATTGCTCTTTCGAAAGGGATTGTGCCACAAGTTATGCATCTCTAAAGTCGGTGCGTCTGAACTGCTCTTGCATGCGCGCAAGGTTTGTTTCCTCTGGACAGATTCCATCCAAGGTAACAGGCTCTGCTTACCCGTGGGTAGGTTTCCTTTCCTAACTATTTTGCCAGGGTCACGACATTACGGCCTACACTTTGCAATGTCCAGCTGTCGTGGGACTTTTAACATGCACAACTTACACACAGGGCCCCCCCCCCCTGCTTTTCGTCCTTATCCGAGAATGTTAGGTGTCCCATCTCACTACCCGTGAGGTCAGGCGACGTGTGATGTCAATAGATATAAATGGTTCTTGGGAAAATGCCTAGCCCTACTCTGAGATCGAACCTGGCACCATCTAATCTGAGACGGTAAAACAGTACCTCAGCCACGGCGCCCCCTGAAACATCAACATGAAATAAACATGCTCATAGAAACATTCATAAATAGCTCAGATGTTAATACTTGTTAATAAACGCTCGTTTTATAACCTGCAAGGACTATAACGAAATGTTCCTTGCCTGACTAGTGTGAATGTTTACATTTCGTATTTAGGCCAAACGTTAAGTATATGGGCCGACAAGTTAGCAAGTACGTTTTATACCCTACAATGCGTTCATCCCTGACATACTGACCTAGTTTGCCAGATGTCCCACTTTCATAAAAGCACCACTGCAGGTCTTTCTTTGGCCTTTTCAAAATGTAATGTTTAAAACCCATGCTCCATGCCTTGTGACGTATTTGGGTGTATGGTAAATACAGTCAAGAACTCTCTTATGTGCCTAAAGACGGACTGGACATATGGTTCTAGACCCATAATTTTAATAGACCACTGGAAACTCGATGTGTGACGTGGTCAATATCATGCCATTCACCTTTACTTCAGTACCAAACAAAAGGTATGTTTTGACCAAACAAATATTGGATGGCAGAAAAATGGGAAGTAGGCGTGTGACACAGTAATAATGGCTTAAAAGTTGTCAATATTGTAGCAGACAATGTATTATATATCAGCTTAAAGGAGGTTGCTTGGGGGAAACTACTGTATTAATATTTTATGAGACAAAATCAGTTTTAAAAGAACAGAGTCTGGATGGGGATTCTAGCACATGGCCACCGAGCCGGTGGGCAAAGGTGCTAGCCACTGCTCCACCACTGCTCCCAACAGTTCAATAATATAGCTGGATTTCTTCAGTGCGCACACACCAACAGCGTAAAGATATAACAACGCTCCATCCACTCTTGTGTTTGATGCACACAGGCAATGGCTGATCATACGTGGGGCGTTTTTACTTTGGTACATTCAGGCAATGGCTGCTCATACAAGGGAACGTTAAAAAAAGAGTACATCATCATCATGTTCCCTGATGACTGGCGGTGGCGTTTATGTATCTCCACAGGTCTGTCCCTGATGTTCTGAATCAGTTCTGTTGGTGATATTCCTCCATACCACCGTCTCACTCCATCCAGCATCATTTGTCTTGGTGTCTCTTATCAGTTCTGTTGGTGATATTCCTCCATACCACCGTCTCACCCATCCAGCATCATTTGTCTTGGTGTTCTGAATCAGTTCTGTTGGTGATATTCCTCCATACCACCGTCTCAACTCATCCAGCATCATTGTCTGGTGTTCTGAATCAGTTCTGTGGTGATATTCCTCCATACCACCGTCTCACCCATCCAGCATCATTTGTCTTGGTGTTCTGAATCAGTTCTGTTGGTGATATTCCTCCATACACCGTCTCACTCCATCCAGCATCATTTGTCTTGGTGTTCTGAATCAGTTCTGTTGGTGATATTACTCCATACCACCGTCTCACTCATCCAGCATCATTTGTTCTTGGTGTTCTGAATCAGTTCTGTTGGTGATATTCCTCCATACCACCGTCTCACTCCATCCAGCATCATGTGTCTGGTGTTCTGAATCAGTTCTGTTGGTGATATTCCTCCATACCACCGTCTCACTCATCAAGCATCATTTGTCTTGGTGTTCTGAATCAGTTCTGTGGTGATATTCCTCCATACCACCGTCTCACTCCATCAGCATCATTTGTCTTGGTGTTCTGAATCAGTTCTGTTGGTGATATTCCTCCATACCACCGTCTCACTCCATCCAGCATCATTTGTCTTGGTGTTCTGAATCAGTTCTGTTGGTGATATTCCTCCATACCACCGTCTCACTCCATCCAGCATCATTTGTCTTGGTGTTCTGAATCAGTTCTGTTGGTGATATTCCTCCATACCACCGTCTCACTCCATCCAGCATCATTTGTTTGGTGTTTGAATCAGTTGTTGGTGTATTCCTCCATACACCGTCTCACTCATCCAGCATCATTGTCTTGGTGTTCTGAATCAGTTCTGTTGGTGATATTCCTCCATACCACCGTCTCACTCCATCCAGCATCATTTGTCTTGGTGTTCTGAATCAGTTCTGTTAATGATATCCATACCACCCGTCTCACTCCATCCAGCATCATTTGTCTTGGTGTTCTGATCAGTTCTGTTGGTGATATTCCTCCATACCACCGTCTCACTCCATCCAGCATCATTTGTCTTGGTGTTATGAATCAGTTCTGTGGTGATATTCCTCCATACCACCGTCTCACTCCATCCAGCATCATTTGTCTTGGTGTTCTGAATCAGTTCTGTTGGTGATATTCCTCCATACCACCGTCTCACTCCATCCAGCATCATTGTCTTGGTGTTCTGAATCAGTTCTGTTGGTGATATTCCTCCATACCCCGTCTCACTAAATCCAGCATCATTTGTCTTGGTGTTCTGAATCAGTTCTGTTGGTGATATTCCTCCATACCACCGTACACTCCATCCAGGCATCATTTGTCTTGGTGTTCTGAACAGTTCTGTTGGTGATATTCCTCCATTACCACCGTCTCACTCCATCCAGCATCATTTGTCTTGGTGTTCTGAATCAGTTCTGTGGTGATATTCCTCCATCACCACCGTCTCACTCCATCCAGCATCATTTGTCTTGGTGTTCTGAATCAGTTCTGTGGTGATATTCCTCCATACCACCGTCCTTCACTCCATCCAGCATCATTTGTCTTGTGTTCTGAATCAGTTCTGTTGTGATATTCCTCATACCACCGTCTCACTCCATCCAGCATCATTTTGTCTTGTGTTCTGAATCAGTTCTGTTGATGATATTCCTCCATACCACCGTCTCACTCCATCCAGCATCATTTGTCTTGTGTTCTGAATCAGTTCTGTCTGATGATATTCCTCCATACCACCGTCTCACTCCATCCAGCATCATTTTGTCTTGGTGTTCTGAATCAGTTCTGTTGGTGATATTCCTCCATACCACCGTCTCACTCCATCCAGCATCATTTGTCTTGGTGTTCTGAATCAGTTCTGTTGAGTGATATTCCTCCATACCACCGTCTCACTCCATCCAGCATCATTTGTCTTGGTGTTTCTGAATCAGTTCTGTTGGTGATATTCCTCCATACCACCGTCTCACTCCATCCAGCATCATTTGTCTTGGTGTTCTGAATCAGTTCTGTTGGTGATATTCCTCCATACCACCGTCTCACTCCATCCAGCATCATTTGTCTTGGTGTTCTGAATCAGTTCTGTTGGTGATATTCCTCCATACCACTGTCTCACTCCATCCAGCATCATTTGTCTTGGTGTTCTGAATCAGTTCTGTTGGTGATATTCCTCCATACCACCGTCTCACTCATCCAGCATCATTTGTCTTGGTGTTCTGAATCAGTTCTGTTGGTGATATTCCTCCATACCACCGTCTCACTCCATCCAGCATCATTTGTCTTGGTGTTCTGAATCAGTTCTGTTGGTGATATTCCTCCATACCACCGTCTCACTCCATCCAGCATCATTTGTCTTGGTGTTCTGAATCAGTTCTGTTGGTGATATTCCTCCATACCACCGTCTCACTCCATCCAGCATCATTTTGTCTTGGTGTTCTGAATCAGTTTCTGTTGATGATATTCCTCCATACCACCGTCTCACTCCATCCAGCATCATTTGTCTTGGTGTTCTGAATCAGTTCTGTTGGTGATATTCCTCCATACCACCGTCTCACTCCATCCAGCATCATTTGTCTTGGTGTTTCTGAATCAGTTCTGTTGGTGATATTCCTCCATACCACCGTCTCACTCCATCCAGCATCATTTGTCTTGGTGTTCTGAATCAGTTCTGTTGGTGATATTCCTCCATACCACCGTCTCACTCCATCCAGCATCATTTGTCTTGGTGTTCTGAATCAGTTCTGTTGGTGATATTCCTCCATACCACCGTCTCACTCCATCCAGCATCATTTGTCTTGGTGTTCTGAATCAGTTCTGTTGGTGATATTCCTCCATACCACCGTCTCACTCCATCCAGCATATTTGTCTTGGTGTTCTGAATCAGTTCTGTTGGTGATATTCCTCCATACCACCGTCTCACTCCATCCAGCATCATTTGTCTTGGTGTTCTGAATCAGTTCTGTTGGTGATATTCCTCCATACCACCGTCTCACTCCATCCAGCATCATTTGTCTTGGTGTTCTGAATCAGTTCTGTGGTGATATTCCTCCATACCACCGTCTCACTCCATCCAGCATCATTTGTCTTGGTGTCTGAATCAGTTCTGTTGGTGATATTCCTCCATACCACCGTCTCACTCCATCCAGCATCATTTGTCTTGGTGTTCTGAATCAGTTCTGTTGGTGATATTCCTCCATACCACCGTCTCACTCCATCCAGCATCATTTGTCTTGGTGTTCTGAATCAGTTCTGTTGGTGATATTCCTCCATACCACCGTCTCACTCCATCCAGCATCATTTGTCTTGGTGTTCTGAATCAGTTCTGTTGGTGATATTCCTCCATACCACCGTCTCACTCCATCCAGCATCATTTGTCTTGGTGTTCTGAATCAGTTCTGTTGGTGATATTCCTCCATACCACCGTCTCACTCCATCCAGCATCATTTGTCTTGGTGTTCTGAATCAGTTCTGTTGGTGATATTCCTCCATACCACCGTCTCACTCCATCCAGCATCATTTGTCTTGGTGTTCTGAATCAGTTCTGTTGGTGATATTCCTCCATACCACCGTCCTCACTCCATCCAGCATCATTTGTCTTGGTGTTCTGAATCAGTTCTGTTGGTGATATTCCTCCATACCACCGTCTCACTCCATCCAGCATCATTTGTCTTGGTGTTCTGAATCAGTTCTGTTGGTGATATTCCTCCATACCACCGTATCACTCCATCCAGCATCATTTGTCTTGGTGTTCTGAATCAGTTCTGTTGGTGATATTCCTCCATACCACCGTATCACTCCATCCAGCATCATTTGTCTTGGTGTTCTGAATCAGTTCTGTTGGTGATATTCCTCCATACCACCGTCTCACTCCCTCCAGCATCTTTTTCTCGGTCTGCCTCTGCCTCTTCTAACGCTGAGCTTTCCAGTCCTCAAGATGATGTCCAATGTCACGCTAAGGATTATTGCCATATAACCTGCATACGTTAATGTTGCCGAGGTATCTTGGATCGACCCACTCTTCTAAAATGAGTAACAGCCTATTCTGTAAAGAGAATGTCATTAGGTGGGGAATTTTCCAATCATCCAACAAGGCCTCATGTGTGAGTGAAGTCCTATGGTTCTCTGGCGGTTGGTTGATTGAGCTTCAGATCAGCTGAAAGGTAGTTAGTTAAAGCCTCAAATTCGCGATCTTTTCATACACACGGTCAGCGGCCAAGTGCTACGATCACCAACCAGTAACATGGCCACTACCAGGAACGGAAGAAATGGCAGGCTATCTTCTTTACAGATGCCGGGAAAACTATAGCAACCAAAGACGTTGTGGGGACATTGTTATGGTGGAAAAGTTCTGCAAGGATAAACTACTAATAGTGGATAGATTGGGGGGGGGGGGGGGGGGGGGGCCTCACATGGTATTCTATCCATGTCTTTCATGGGGTGATCAGTACAGGCCAGACCAGCGATACTGTTTAAACTTGAGACAGTTCATAAATAAACAGTACAGGCCAGACCATCGATACTGTGTAAACTTGAGACAGTTCATAAATAAACAGTACAGGCCAGACGAGCGATACTGTTTTAACTTGAGACAGTTCATAAATAAACATACATATATTGTTTGGCACTCATAGAAGTGAGAAGAAGGAAGTAGAGACTAGGGGGCACACTAGGCAGGAACAAGTGTACTTCGACACATGACCAACTAGACACCAGTTTTTTTGTTGTCTAGTGCGCCTTCTAGTCTCTGCTTCTTTCTTCTACAGGCATTATTTATGAACATATTCTGAGTGGCCTCAAAGGGTTCCCTGATTGATATTTCTGTTTTAACGTGAGGAACGCCTGGATGAGATCGGTCACACATTTTCTATTCACTGGAGTTTTTTTTTTTTTTGCGCTCGCTCGCTTTGAACTCAAGTGTAGTTTCATATACACTACTTATAGTAGTGATGGACTAAATTTTGCGTGTGGATTAGCTTTCCCTATTATCAATGTCCCTCGCCATCAGCCGAACCCACTCCGACTTCAGAGGTACTTGTAATTTACGTCCCCAAGTCAAGGACGACAGGTCAACATTTTAGGTGTAGGGGTTGGACCGCTAACCTCGGCATCAGCACACCGGATGTTTAAACACGCGTTCTTACTCATTTGGTCATGCGGACCTGCTATTCACTAAATTGATCTGATATATTTACTGTTTTTTTCCTTCCTTGTTACTGTCTTGAACAGGTGGGGTTGGTTACGTTGTGTCCGATTACAGGAGGAGATAAGAAGCTGGAAGTGACATAGAAAAAGACAAAGAAAAAGAGCATGGAAGAGCAGCAGCAGCAGTTGTATTGGTATTAGCAGTAGTAGTAAGAAGAGAAGTGTGGTTGGAGGTTATAATCATATTTTGGACACTAACAGATTAACACACGAAACAAGAGACCAAGTACATTTGAACAGATTATCTATGCTAAGCTGCCTTCCAGTGAATCACTCATGCACGTTTTTTTCCCATACAACTTGATGCGTGCGCGCCAATGTGATCGTTACCCGGAAGGATCGTACGATCACTAAGCGCGTTCACTTGTGTTCTGCAAGAGGACCACTGGTTCTCAAAATAGTGCGGCCTGTAACAGATGTGCCGCGTCAGAGGTTAACATGTACTGCTGGATCGATTATTGGACAATGAAGGATTTAGAGACTAGCTTATAAATAACACTTCACTCAATATAACCCGTGTATTTGCTATTAAGATAAAAATGAAACATGTTTGCAAGAAATGATCGAAATAATTGCAACAGAAAGTTAAAACAAAGCCGTTAGTCTGGATGACAGAAAACATAAATCGCGGCGGCAGAGTCAGTGAGATCCATTCGGCTTAGATGTGCTCTGAGTCTATAATGTTCTCTTCTCAATCTGAAGATTCTGATCTGCTCGAACCTGTCAAGCTCATTTAAGATGTCGCATTCTGGTCTGGAGTTTCAGTTTCCATTCCTACAACTCGTCATCATAGATTTATTCAACGGCGTAGTGTTTCTGGAAATCAAATCTGCCCTGAGAAAGATCAAGCGGTCAGTATTATTACGCCGACTGAATTATCTTCCCAGAACTCGGTACCTCTTTAGGTTTGATTAAACCTGCCGCATTACTGGTCGGGGGAAAAAATGAAACTTCACCAATATTGGATATCGAACCTACGTTCAATGTCATAGTGCAGGAATGCACACTAACTGAAGTGTTGTAGCGCTGTGGGTAGCATGCTGGTCGCCGGCCCACTGGTCGTAAGTTCAATTCCCCATCGAGGAGGATATTTTAAATATACCTGGGCTTCCAGATCGACCTAGCCTAAAACGGGTACCAGGGAATGCCTTGTGAAGTAAATGATGTCAGTGTTTATATTCATGTCACTTCCTGCAGTGCCAAATGATCTATACAAGTATGGGGTTAGCACCGTGTCCCCAGTACGATTCAAGGCGCGTAAAGTTGTCGCATATCCTTTACAGGACGTAGCAGTCAACCATGGCCAAAGTAGCTTTTAGCAAGATGAAAAACATACTGACCAATAAAAATATGTCAATTGAAACGAGAAAAAGAATGTTGAGATGCTACATAGAGCCTATACTTTTGTATGGATGTGAAGCTTTGACAATGAGCAGTCAAGCTGAAAAACATCTGATGGCTGTAGAAATGTGGTTTCTGAAGAGAATACAAGAATACCATGGACAGACATAAAAACCAATGACCAAGTACCTCAAAAAACAAATGAAAATCATAAATTGATTAGAGAAATTAGACGTAGATAGTCAAATTTTTTGGACATGTTATGAGAAGAAATAAATTGGAGAACTTGGCGACAACTGGCAAGATCGAGAGGAAGAGAACAGGGGAAGACAGAAAAGTAAATACCTGGATGGCTTGACCACGTGGCAGATCGAGACAAGAACACTGATCTGATCTATGACTTTGGTGATCGAGTGAAATGGCAAGTCATGACCGCCTACGCTTACCGACATGGCGTATAATGGATGATGGATGGAGCAGTCAACCCCAGCATTTTTTGGCTGTTCGTGATTCTTGTGCAAGTTTTACGTTAAGTAATTTGCCATTGTTAACGACTATCTATAGGATATGCGAAAAAAAAATTGCCATTGCTTTCTGAATGACCAGCACCCATACCATTTCATAAATGAATCAACGCAAGGCGGTCTGCTGCCAATCGCCCACAGCTGTGTTTCGAACGCGGGAATGCGGAATTACAAACTGCATCCGTTACTGATTCGTCACGGAGCCGGCGTAAACATGGTCTTTTTCTTATTTACTTACTTTACTTAAGTACGCTAATGACGTCTGTCTGCACACAATTCTAAATTCGCTTGCTGAAGATAAATACAAAGATCATTGTCGTAGTTATTTATTACATTTTCTATAATATGGTGACTGCGCTCATATCATCAACGTAATCCTCATCATCATCATCATGCCGATCGTGCCGATAAGCGTGAACAATCGTTGTTGGCCATCTCACAGAATCACTAGTCCCGGATCAGATCTGTGGCCTTGTCCGGTTTATACCACTTGGACAAGCCATCTAGATATTAATTTCGTTGTCTTCCTCCTGCTTGCTTCCTAATCAAGTTTGCCAACTGTCACTAAGTTGTAAAGTTAATTTCTTGGCATAATATACCCACACAATCTTTCCTGTCTACATATGATTCTTCTAATCCGAACGCGAATTTCATTCGCTGTTTGAAGAATTGTCTCATCACCCCCTCCCCCTCCCCCGTCATAATATTCTTTGTATTCTGTATCAGAAACCTCATTTCTGCCTTCAGCAGCTGTTCATTCAGATATGCACGCGTAAACATAGAAGACACCTATTTTCCCAACAAAAAAAAAGAAAAATTGGTGGTGAGAAATAAGAGTATTCATTACCAGAATTTGGGAACCATTGTAGTAGACGACTAGAGGAAGGAAAGAAACCGCGCCACGCTGACCTTGAAGGTTAATATTTATAGGTATAGTACATTGAACGAGTCAAAGGTCAATGACAATGGCCTAAAAATTTTCCGCTGACCTTAGTAATTTTGCATAAATATTCCGAAACTGATAAATAGTTATGTATACATCCCTTTGTCTTGCTTACGTGTACTACAGTTATTATTTATTTAGTAAGAGAAGGTTATTTGATCATAATGAGCAACATCGTGAAAAATAGAAATATCACAAGCAGAAAAATCCGCTTACTGAAAAGTTGTTTGCGGCTTGTTCTTTTGTATGGATGGCGAAAAGCTGACCTAAGATTAATGGTAACGAAATGGCGAAGAATTTGGAGGCAGTGACGATGTGGTATTTTTCTTGTTATTTACAAAATTAGTTTAAAAGGCTTTAAAAGGCCAGATGATTGACTTCAATGCAGTGTTTTAACTCATTTGGCCTGGTCTCTTTCCGCAGAGTGGCTTGCTCGTAGCTCCAGCGACGATCCCCTGTTGGCTGTTTGTGATTTGCTGTCAGATTACAGAGAGAACTGGAGGGTCATGGTCGCCTATATCTGCTCCAGACCCGACATCTACATACGATTTTATTAAAAGACCAGAGTCAGCGTGGCAGAATGGATAAGAGGGCTTGCTCTTAAGTTAAGCGTCCCATGCGCTGATGCCGAGGTGGCGGGTGCAATGACTACACCGGTCAGTGAACTAAAATGTTGACTTCTGGTTCCTGATTTGGGGACTTAATTTACAAGTACCTCTGAAGTCGGGGTGCGTTCAGCCTGATGGCGAGGGACACTGTTAATAGGGAAAGCTAATCCACTCGCAAAAAATCAGTTCAGTGCACTAGAAGCAGTAGCACGTGAATGCACTACTTTTAAGTTGTCGGCGAGCAACAACTGAAAACAAAGGACCACAATCAGGGGCGTCACTAGGGGGGTGCGGGGGGTGCGGGCCGCACCGGGTGACACCATCAAGGGGTGACACCAAAATAAAATAAATTGCAAATTTGACAAAGCAGACATAGCAAAATAACAAAAATTTAACTTTGTCCGAGTTTGTCGAAGTTCTTTATTTATGTTTTACCTGAAGTATTGAAGTTATATTGTTCAATTTGTTTTCTTTCTTATGTCCTTATTAACTTTTTGACTTATTTTACAAACATTACTATATGCGATTATATAATATATGGTACAGGAACACTAGGAAGAAGACCATGGTGAAAGTCTAGAGGGGTGACACCAAGAGTTTACCGCACTGGGTGACACCAACCCCAGTGACGCCACTGGCCACAATAGTTCGTCCTGGCCCGTAAGGTGCAAGTATAGTTATAACATGTAGTTAATGCACAGTGCTGATTCTCTCTCTCTCTCTCTCTCTCTCTCTCTCTCTCTCTCTCTCTCTCTCTCTCTCTCTCTCTCTCTCTCTCTCTCTCTCTCTCTCTCTCTGCGCGCGTGCGTGATATGTAAAACCGTTGAGAAATCAGTTAAGAGAATCATTGTAAAACTGTAAAATTTCAGTGATTGATTGAACAAAAAACGGAAAGTGGAATTAGTCAGCTTTACAAGAACATAATCACAGGTGACAGAGTTGATGTTGCAGCTAGAAAGCCTTCGTTTCAGCTGCGAGCGATTTGGCAGCAGATCGTGTCGCGCTGGGTTTTAACATGTTGGTATGGGAGCCAGTCAGTCCAGGAAGCAATGACAAACTACTGAACGTAAACTTGCCAAGACAACAACAGCAGTAAAATTTTGGTGTTGACAGCGATGTACTGTAAATAGGATATGCGAGGGGAAAAAATAGATAACAGCAGTTTGCACTTAAGCACAGGTGAACAAATCAAATATCAAATACCACAACAGGGGATAAAAACAACCTGTAAAACCGCCACGCTAGCAGAAGTGACGAGCATAGATAAATACGGACAAGAGCAACCAGAGAAATGGCCACGCTGGCAGAATTGACAGCCTAGAGATAAGTGTGGACAACGCCAATCTTCACAATAGCCATGCTGGCAGAATTAACGAGTAAAGTTCAGACAAGTACAGTCCTTGCTGAACAATGATACAAGGAAGTGACGTAGCGTCTCCGGGAGGTGACTAGAAATCACGTGATGTCTGGCCTGATATAGAGAAGAAAAACGATGGCTTTGTGTTAGCCTGCCTGTGTAAACTATATAAAATGCCACAAAATATTGTAGCTTTACATAGCACAATTACGGCGACTAGCCTTCATCAGCAAACAACTACATACACAAAACAACATATAATCACTGGGAAGACACCAGTGGCGTGAAGCGGGGGTTGCGACGGCCCCGGGCAGCCAGCCGGGAGGGGGGGGGGGGCATCCAGTTAGGGAGAGCGGGCAGCACAGTGCAGTCGGAGGGGAGGAGGAATGAATAAGGTAAAGATTAATTTAGGGGCATCCAATCAAGGGATTTGTCCCGGGCATCAAAGAACCTCTGCACGCCACTGGAAGACACTCCAGTGACTACAGTGACAAACGGACGGGATGAGAAGAATGAGAAATTAGAACAATGAAGAGAACAAATGTTGTTTAAATGTTTTACTTAACTCAGATCCCAGACTGTGATGCTGTCTGTGGGCGTTCTGTATTCTCTCGACTTAACATATCGTAATTATTACATGATACATGATTTTGGGTTTGCGAAGAGAGAGAGAGAGAGAGAGAGAGAGAGAGAGAGAGAGAGAGAGAGAGAGAGAGAGAGAGAGAGAGAGAGAGAGAGAGAGAGAGAGTGTTGTTAAGGAAAGAAAGGAACAGGAAGATAAAGATAATAACCAACACAACAAGAAATGCTCTGGGAAGCAAAGGCGGCCGACTCGACACCACAAGTCAAGTGCCAGTATGTCTATAAACATTTGGATCTAGCACCACGTGCCCAAAATACTACAAGGCGTGTGTCCCTTTCTTAAGTAGACGCCTGGCATTAGAAGCGTTAGGATAACATTAGTAGCAACAGCTGCAGTATAGTATCAGCAGCAATTTGGTAATACTAGTTGTAGCAACAACGGTAATAGTATATGCAGTAGCAGCAGCAGACATATCAGCACTCAATAAATGATATGGTCAATTCACACCGACCGTCTACACTTCCCAGAACATTTTCTGATTCTCATTTGAGGCTGAATCAACCTAGCCTTACCCATAGAACCTAGGTATGTGTATCTCCTGCGAAAAAAAATGAGAGATAATAAACACAGACACGGTGTGCATACATTACAAGGAACTCCACTACCGGAAAAGTAAATCACTAGGGGAAAGGGGGGTGGGGGGGGGGGGGGGGGGGGGGAGAGAACCCGCGCCCCCCCCCCCCCCAAAAAAAAAGAAAAAAAAAACTAAATATACTACAACACAACGAACCGACGTTTCGATTATAATAATTTGCATGGGGACCAACACAAATTGATCTAAAGTAAAAAAACATGGAATTATACAATTTAATAACATTAAAACAAACAGTAAAAGTCTGGGTATGAAAACGTTACGAGGGGGAGTTGGTTGTAAGGTATGTACATTGTGTCTGTGTTTATTATCTCTCACTTTTTCGCGGGAGTTACACACACCTAACTTTTTATTTCCCACTGTCCCACTGTTATATTCTGCTACAGCCGTTACTTCTCTTATCTAGCCTTAACTAGCAAGCCAGGTGAATTTAAGGAACACAGTCAATCAATCAATACAATCCATGTCTTGATGGGAATTCGAAAACATGACTACCGGGTCGGCAAGCAAGCGCTCTAGCCACTGCGGCTCCCGGATAGCAAATGTAGGGTTAAAACAAACAAACAACAACAACAACAACAACAACACGTTAATTAGAAACGGACATTTATGGACCACTGAATATCTAAACACGTGAAGTTTATACAAGAGACAACATATATGCAATAAACATAAATCTCATCAGACACTTCAAGACGGATGAATCTCATCGGATACGCATAGAAAACTATCATATCAGAGACACGTAGGCACACGAATCTCATCAACACGCATAGACAGATGAGACTCAATAGACAGACTAATCTAACCAGAGACGTCATTTTGCATTCCCGTTTACATAATGTACAATTTGTACATAAAAATAAATGTCGCGCGAGCAGTAAATCAAGCGGCGAAAAAAAAAATCCTAACAATCCAGCTGCTTGGTAGACTGACAACATACAGACAGACATAAATCTCGGGCAGACAGAAAAGGGACAGACCCAGACAGACAGAAAGCTTAAGCAGATAGACTGACGGGCGGATGGACGGACGAGCAGACAGACGGACGAGCAGACAGACAGACAGGCAGACAGACGGACGGACGGACAGACAAACAGGCTAGCAAGCAGACCGATGGACGAACAGACGGACGGACGAACAAACGAACGGACACACATGCGGATGGACAGGCAGATTGGTGGACAAACAGACGGACAGACAGACATGCACTCGGACGAATAGTCAGTGTTACACAAACAGAGAGACATAACGGTAGCAGAGGTTTCTAAACATTGTTATTTACTTGTTTCGTTGTGACTACAAAGGTCAACATTTTACTTCACGTGTTTAAATTAATTAATGTAATCATTCTACTTCTTAATCTTCTTCTTCTTCTTCTTCTTCTTCTTCTTCCTCCTCTTCCTCCTCCTTCTTCTTCCATTGAAGTATAGGTCCTCAACTAACTTGCGACAAGCCCATTGCAGATTTGCTTATTATTGATTGTATAGGGTGTATTTTTAATAACTGTGCTGTGTTAGAAAATATTGCCGGTCCAATTTTGTATTTACCTATACTATTATGTTGCATGAACTTTACAGAGGGTGACTACAAAACTTGGACCGGCAATATTTTCAAACACTGCAATCAAAACTACAGCCAACCCTCCGTCACCTCTTACAGCATGCATGGTAGGTTAATGTATCACGGGGGGGGGGGGGGGGGGGGGGGGAGGTAATAAACATAGTATGCATACCACAATATAAAAAGTGATTACGAATAATTAATGTCCTTACAGTTATATGAGTGACAGTACTGCAACATGTTTGTGAATGGTATTTGATGTTATAAAACTCTACTGGTAATTTAATATAATTCTGACTTGATAGCTAAATACACATACAACATATAAACTCGTATTTTCAGTTTAAACCTAATATTTATATATGCGGGCAGAGTTTTGTATTTATTACTGAATGGCAAACTACTGAACGTAACACTTGCCTAGTGCATCAACAGCAGCTGAACAATGCTGGTGTTGACTGCAACGTCCCGTAAGGGATACGCAACAAAATAAAAACAAATGGAGCGAAACAATGATGTGTATGCAGAAACATGTATATGTTTATGTATAAACGATGGCGTCTGTGGCTTAGGGGTTAGTGAACGCCGTTTCACGATTCCCCAACATACTGAGTCGAGTTTAAAATCAACGACTGGTCGCTTTGTGTTGATTTCAAAGGTATAAGCGTCGACCATTCAGAAAGCAGTGGCAAACCACAAAACATTTTTTTAAATGTCCTAGTAAATCAAAAACGGCCAATACATGCTAGGGTTGACTGTAACGCCCTGTAAGGGATATAGAACTAACTATAAATGGAGCGAAATTTAATATTTATATACAAATATATGCATTGGTGTGTGTTTATATATTTGCTTTTTAGTGTTTGATTATGAAGTACTGATTACTTACCGGTTGGCATACTGTTAACCGTGTGGTGGCGTTGTGAGTCCCTTGTGAAACAAACAGGAGACGATAACTAATCTGTTTGGTGGAAATCTGCTGATTTCAACACACACTTTAAAACAATCAGTTATAGTTCTCGGTAAGTTACCAAAAACAGTTTCACTTCACGTAAATTTCCACAATCTGTGCAGTGCGCGGTTTTATACTCGGCAGTGGGCAGGAATTTCGGGGTATAGCTCGGCCACAGTCACCACCAATTTATATAAATATGAAACAGCAAGAATAGTTCATAGGCTCCGCCTTGCTTTCAACACCGTTAAAATATTCCGTCAGCTGGTTCTATCAATCACTGTAATCACTCGTAATGAACTGACACAGTATAAAAACTGACGACTAAGCGAGTTAGCTGGCCACGGGTAGGATACGTTGACAGAGGTAAAAGTAAAAACAAACTAAGCGATCACCACAGCACAGACTGAGAGCATGATCTTCAAGCTTTCCTCCACGGAGATTTGACCAGAAGAGTTGGCGATCACAACAGCGTTTCGCTTTCTGCTTGGGTCAAGGTCAAGCCAGAACCATGAAAACCACGAGATTCTTTTGTTTGGGAGAAAATCGTTTGCACGATGCAAACTATTAACTAGTCTTATGAAAACATGGTAAATGAAAACAATGGAATATATGTTTATTTTAAATGTCTTCTAAAAACATTTTATTTGTATTTAACTTCGTTTATACCAGACATTTATTATTAGTTCTGTCATGGACAGAATTGTTTAAAACCAGCATGACACAGCTGTTTCTCTAACACCTTAGGTACACAGCAACCCAACTTCTTTTGGTTCATCCAGTTGTTACTTTAATCTATTTTATCGTTTGTTCCAATCGGCTGTTAAATTAATCAACTTTATATTTTGTTCCTGAAAATTGTTACATTAATCCCACTTTAGGTTGTGTTCCAGCCTTAGTTCCAGCCAATTGTTACTTTAATCAACTTTATCTTTTACTCCAGCCAGTTGTTATAATATTAATCAACCTTATGTTGTGTTCCAGTCTATTGTTACATTAATACACTTTATGTTGTGTTCCAGCCTATTGTTACATAAATCCACTTTATGTTGTGTTCCAGCCTATTGTTACATAAATCCACTTTACGTTGTGTTTCAGCCTATTGTTACATTAGTCTACTGTATCTTTTGCTCAGATGAATAATTTATCTTATTGTTACAGTAATCAACTTTATGTAAAGTTTCAGCCAATTGTTAAATGAATAAACCTTAACTTTTGTTCCAGTCAATTGTTACATTAATCCACTTTATGTTATGTTTCAGCCAAATGTTACATTAATCAACTTTACCTGTTCTTCCAGCCAATTGTTACATCAATCCACGTTATCTTGTGTTACAGCCTTTTTTCCAGCCATATTAATCCACTTTATCTTCCTTTTGTTTTCTTAACTTCAATATTACTGTTGCAAACAGTGGCGTGTTTGCGTGCATGTATGTGTGTGTGTGTGTGTATGTACAGAAACAACGGCATAATACTGAGTGTAACATTTCCCAATAAATCGTAATTTTTTGTTTACACGTTTCAATAATCTATTTGCCAATTGCCATGTGTGATGCTAATAATACAATGTAACATAAATAACTCATCTGCAGAAGCCAGTTATACGTTCTTCTTCTTCTTCTTCTTCTTCTTCTTCTTCCTCTTCTTCTTCTTCTTATTATTATTATTATCATCATCATCATCAGTAGTAATGCCGCTGCTGCTACTACAGCTAGTACAATATTCAACAACAACAATAATAATAACAATATCAATAACAACAACTACTGCTGCTGCTGCTGCTACAACTACTATTGCTGTTGCTGCTGCTATTACTACTACTACTACTACTACTACTACTACTACTACTACTACTACTACTACTACTACTACTACTACTACTATTACTACTACTACTACTGCTGCTGCTGCTGCTACTGCTGCTACTACAACTACTGCTACTACTACTACTGCTACTACTACTACTACTACTACTACTACTACTACTACTACTACTACTACTACCAGCACCAATACATTTCCTGGTACCTTTTTTAGGCTGCTTTCTTTAGTACGCTCTGGCCAAATGTAAACAGTCAGAGTCACAATGCGCGATGTTTGGGATTCAAGAAGAAGATCAATTACTGACAACACGTTGCTTGGACTTAAAAGCGCTAACGGCTGTCGGCGTTAGGGGTTAGTGAACGCAGTTCCAGATTCCCCGACATACTGGGTCCAGGGTTCGAAGTCAGTCGTATCCCATTTGGAAACAGGACGCTTTGCTGTGATTTCGATGGTATGAGCGTCGGCCGTTCAGAACGCAACGGAATACTAACTACTGCACGTAAACGTTCCTAGTAAATAACAAACATACAATAAATGCTGGAGTTGATTGCACCATCCATTAAATGGGGTTTATTATTAGTTTTGTTATTATTATTATTTTTATATATCATAACAAAACCACCGTTTACGAAACTATGTGAACACCTAAATGAAAACACCACATCCTAAATTTGTGATGAAACAAAGAATTTTCAACATCTTCTGAATAATTTGATCTTTGCAGTCAATTAACAAAACTAAAGTACGGCAGTTGCGTTTCTACAAAAATAGAACTATCTTTTTCAAGCAATCGCCAGAAGAAGAAAAAAAAAACTGTAGAAACCGCAGTAATGCTTTATCATCATCATAGCTTGATTACTTTGCTGGCTACAAGTTTACAGTGGTTATTTAACACTGGGTCATGAGATATCCACGTTCATGCCTCATCTATGGCTGCTTTTTGTATATCCTTACTGTGTATCACTGTATACTCCCGCGACACCTGGAGTTTATTGGAAAATACTGAAACCTGTTTTCCCCCACTTTAGGTCTGTAGGGATGGGAGCCGGCTTTTGGGTCAAAAGGTCAGGTGGTAGTCCCAGCCGGTTCTAACCAGATAGCGAAGAAAGGAACCGAAAGATTTAGTGTATTTTTTTTTTCTTTCATTCGCTTGCTTTGAACTCAAGTGTAGTCTACACTGGACTGACTTATGCGTGTGAGCTTGATTTCTCTATTACCAGCATCCCTCGCCATTAGGTGAACCCACTCCGACTTCTGAGATAGATAGATAGAGAGAGAGAGAGAGAGAGAGAGAGAGAGAGAGATAGAGAGAGAGAGAGAGAGAGAGAGAGAGAGAGAGAGAGAGAGAGAGAGAGAGAGAGAGAGAGAGAGATCAACGGACTTGTACTATCTAATTGTATTAATAAAACAAAAGCATACAGCTAAAATGCCGTTTCCGTGGCAAAGGCGTTACGGACGCGATTCTTAATGCCTCTTACCTGCGTTCGAAATACAACTGATTTGGCAGCAGACCTTGTCGCGCTGGGTTTTAACGTAATTGTATGGTTGCCGGTCGTTCAGAGAGCAATGGCAAACTACTGAACGTAAACTTGCAAAGACATCAACAACAGCAGTGCTGGTGTTGACAGCGATGTTCTGTAAAATGGGATATGAAAAAGACAAAAAAGGCTATGTGCCTACATTGTTAAAAACCCACCAAATATGATCAAGAAGCTTGACGGAATAAAGAAAACAACAACAGATTCACAGGACAACGTTTCGACCGTAGTCTTTGTCAACAGAACAACAAGAACAAAACAATACAAAATAATTAGAAGACCAAAAACACATGTACATATGTGACTACACATATATTATTGTGGTGTGTTTCTTGCGCGCACGCGTGTGTGTTCGTTCTCGCCTGCTCGTGTGCGTTCTTGCCTGCTTACGAGATGCGCTAGAAGGAAATGAACTGGAAGAAAATAATAGAAAAACATTGTAGCCAATCAAATCTGTCGGATTCGGATGAGTAGATTAAAGTGGGAGGGCGGGTGATCCTTTCTCTTCTCTTCGGCCTTGTATCCCCTGTTGGGACATAACAATATAGCCCCTCCATCAACTCACATCATATCGTCCTTAGACATGGTGACGGTTTCTTGCACTCTGTCCCCAAATTTGTCCAGAAAGCGAAGTAGGCAGACCCAAGATGTCGAACAACACCAAAAGATGGACTGATGGAGACTTGGAGTTCACTACAAAGAAGCAATACAGAGGGTGTTGAAGACTCATTGCACCTTTCTTAAAGGGGAAGATGATATAGGGTACATGGTTAATGACTATGCAATGTTTGAAAATTTTGCCGGTCCAAGTTTTGTATTCGATCTCTGTGGAGTTTATGCAACATAATAGGTAAATACAAAACGTAGACCGGCAATATTTTCAAACACTGCACACTCATTAAAAATACACCCTGTACTTGATTGACCTAAGACCATATTTGGGAGAAGCTGTACTCTAGAAACCTCAGAGTAATCATATAAAACACAAAGTACAGCATGGCCTATATTTACATTGCCGAGCAGAAATTTCCATGCACAAATCTAGGACAGAAAAAGCGTAAATCGAAAGTGGCTGTTTCAGTTAGTTACATTTCCAGTATCCATGCTCGAGACAATAATAGCATGCCGCACAACGCGAAACCAAACCAAATATTGAATACGATCTAAAAATAGACATTGCAGGCATCAATGGGGGTTATGTAGTTGTAAAACTGTGTCAAACACCGTTAGGTTATCGACCTTGGAAGCGGAAGTTTGCACAGCGCCAGATTACGCCATTACACGAGTGGTTCTCAGACTGCGCTACGGTGCACACATCTGAGTATGCAATAAACATGTATGCCTACCTTACCTCGTCTAGTCTACGCTGAAAAGTTGCGTGTGACCTGCTCTTCTGTAAAGGTGCAAATGCTTGACAGCAGGCAATGAAATGGCGGTGAAGCTGGAGGAAGTGGGGATTTAGTTGGTGAGAAACCCGGTGAGGTTATCGTGAGCAGAGAAGACAATTGTGTGTTGGTGAGGAATCTGATGAGATTATCGTGAACAGAGAAGACAACAACTGTAGAGGTTATGTGGGGGTGTAGTTGATGAGGAACCCGATGAGGTTATCGTGAACACAGAAGACAACAACCGTAGAGGTTATGTGGGGAGAGGGTGTAGTTGATGAGGAACCCGATGAGGTTATCGCGAACAGAGAAGACAACAACCGTAGAAGGTTTGTTAGTTGCAGAAGTTGCTAGATCACTTATCACAACCGCAAGGGAGGTCAGCATGACCGAATAATAAAATCGCTCGTTCTTCAACATCCGGTGTGCTGTTGCCAAGGTAGCGAGTTCAAGCCCTACACTGGTCAGGTCAGCTGGACTAAGATGTTGACTTCTCGTCGTTGACTTCATGACGTAAATTACAAGTATCTCTGAAGTCGGAATGGGTTCGCCTGATGGCGAGGGACACTGGTAATAGGACAAGCTAATCCACACGCAACTATCAATGCAGTTTACTAGAAGTAGTAGCACGTGTATGGACTACGCTTGATTTCAAAATCCAGTGAACGCAAACAACAAAACAAGAAACGTGACACAAGGACAAGACACATGACATCTGTGGGACATTTCAACAGAAGAAGTGGAATTGAGAAAGTAACATCAATGGAGAGATATTGGACAGTAGTCTCAGGGGAGATTTTGGTGTCGCCGAAAGGTTTCACACGCTGGAGCTTAACATTTCTCTTTTGACGACGGCGTGGGTGAACCGTTCGGTTGAACTTGACTGTTGACTTGTCGTTCAGAAAGCAATGTCAAACTACTGAACGTAAAATTATCTGATAAATCACGGATAATCAATAAAGGCTGCGGTTGACTGCAATGTTCTATAAAATAAGGGAGACTCCATGGCGAAGTGATCAAGCCTTGCGCTCCGAAGGTTGTTGTGGGTTCGCATCCGGGCTATGTCGTTCGGTTCACAAGTGCATTTTTCTCAGAGGCTACTGGGGGTCGTCGCTTGAGCTACGGAGTTCGAGCTTTGTGCGACGCTTTCGGCAGGCCTCCCTGCGGAATGAGACCATGCCATATGGGATAAAACCCGGTGCAATTACTTTTTTAAAAACAGTCCTATTAAAAAGAACATGCAAATGTGTGTGTGTGTGTTTTTCTTCTTTTTTTTTTTTTTTTTACAAAGGCAGAGACAGATGGAGAAAGTGTTTATTGAACATGTAAACAGCATGACAACAAATAATACTTCAAAAATCACGATTTGTGTAACACTTAGAGGTCGTGGGTATTTGAATCGGACGTGTTCTCTCTGAGTTTTAATTTACTCGTTCAGATTAACAGATTCAGTGTCAAACAAAACGTAGGTTTGAACCAAACATAAATGGATTGCAGAAAATGGGAAGTGGGGGTGTCTCGCGGTTATATCTTAAAAGTTGTTAAAAATAGTAGCAGACATGTTGTATTATTTATCATATTAAAGGAAGTTACATAAGGAAAACTACTGCATTGTTATTTTAACTATAGTTTGATTTATAGGCCTCTAGCAGTTACGGGAAGTTCTAATAAGACGATTTATCAGCCTATGGCACTTACTCAGTTAAATGGTAATTATGGCATCAGGTGTGTTATGTTCAATCTATGCTGAACTTGACGTATAGAATACCACCCTGGGAAGGTTAACCCGGTCAACAAATTCCCGCAGAAGTCGGATGTGTCGGCCTAACGGCGCAAGAACGCAGCTCTGCTGTAAACAGGCAAAACGCAATCACATCCGGAAAAAAAAAAAAAACTCTGGATGAACGAAGAAGAAGAAGAAATGGTAATTATTTCAGCCTTGTCAAGACGATAATGACATTATCAGAATCATCACGTAGCATGTCCTTTACAGAACGTTGCTCTCACGACGACGCTAAGAAAAGTCTCTCGATCTCCTGTTATGTCTCTTGCCTCGTGCAATGGTCACATCCAATGTGCCTGTAAAAGTTTAAAGATTTAACAGGAAGTCCTTCTCTTGTCAATTAATGTATCCTTCAGAAGTCCACATGGCGTAGTCAGTCGTATGCATAAACGGAGGTATGTACTTTGGCAGGGACATTTTCTATTATGTCATTTATATGTGTCCGGAAAAGTGTTGGTGAAAGAACGCCTCCTCGAACGACACATTATTACATTTTATTGCTGGTTTGACCTTGTACTTTTGTACTGGCAGTTTTGGTGTCAAGGTAGTGTACATTTTCCAAACACATTTTTTTCCTCCAATTTGCATTTTTAAAATTTCAGTCCCTTCTTCCATACTTTATCAAACGGTTCTTTCTTTATGTGCTTTTGTTTGTCTTGAAAGGCATCATCTATTTCCTGAGCGATTTAGGTTATTTGGACTTATGTGGATCTGTACTTTCTTAATTCTGCTTGTGTGAGGTTAAGATATGGTTTTCTTTGAGATGCGACATTAGCCTGTAATGTATCATACATTCCATTAATTTCCCTATACATATAAGTAGACTGATAGGTAGACAATCATTTGGTTCCGCCAGGTCTTTATTCTTCTTTAGGACTGGTATTAATATAGCTTCTTTCCATGCTTGGGAGGCGATTCCTCTCTTCCAGCTGTAATTTAGCACTTCTAATAGTTTGGTTAGCGTTAGCATCAAGTCCTGTTAGCATTTCATTTGTAATTCCGTCATTTCCATGAGATTTCTTCTTTTTGATGATTGGTATGGCCTTTTCCTGTTTTCTTATAACATCAAAGTAGTTTGACATAGCATAATACTCCATCAGTACATTTACAGCTTTCCCCCCTGTGACATGTTTGATTGAGTTGCCAGAGGATATAGTTTGTAGTGTTCTCTGGAGATATATCTTGAATAATAAATAACAAGATAAAGGATATGATTTAGCACGTTTTGTCTAGAGGTCACTCAAATGAGCTAATCATTCCCGCAATAGCCTTGTTTGGAGAACATTTTCTTTTGGCTCAACCCCCACTGTGAGACCACTATGTATCTACACAGAAATTTATAAAAGAAGTAAAAGGTTCCCTTAAGGCCAGAAAAGATCTGAACTATTAGCGCCTGTACAACTGAGGATCCCTCTCACTCATTATACTGTTGACAGTGTGCTGTTCGTCCGTCACCTAGATCTCTTCTTTCTTTATTTTGTCAGTATGACCTATATCAGTTCAAGTAGTCCTTCAATTTTGCAGACAAACAAACTTTAACAATAACTGTACATTTCAATTTTGCAGACAAACAAACTTTAACAATAACTGTACATTACATCTGTTAGACAGGACATCTACATGACAGTTTCTTGACAAAAGTGGAACATACATTCACAAGGAATTGTTTACACCACAAGTGTACAAGATAGACATCATGAGATACCTGACAACATCTATACAAGACTTTTCACAATATGTATAACCAACCACAGCACTCAAGACAGTCACCAGTTACAATACTTGACAGCAACTGTACAAGAAATTCACTGGGGACATGTACTTGAAACACTGGTTCAATCATACTGTTTATTGAGCTGATGGTGAGTCTAGTGATGACCATTGTTCATCCCATTTGTCATGTCAACACCTCAACAAGTACATACAAAATGTACAAATATGCTAACATGCATGAAGATAACATGATACACCACCTCTCCATTACTCCACCAACTAATAACTCTTATCCACCTCTCCTCTCTAATCACCACTATTCTGTTTACAGTATCTTTCTCTATCCTCATCTCATGTCTCTTGGGAATTTAGGAAATCCTATCCATGGGCAACTCAAGGAAGAAACTACTGTTCTGGGTCTGTTGAATCCTTTTATCATCAGCATGGATGTTGGACTAGCTCCAGTTAGCAGCTTTCCCAAAATAAGCTTCATGGCAGATTCATTCCTCTGGAAGACAAGAATTGGTAGGATGATATGATACTGTCTCTCCCCGTTGACCAGACTGTCTGTGAATGCTGATACTGGGATACTTCAAAAGTTGAGGATAACACTCTCCTGACATTGGGAGATGTATACTCGGTACATGCAAAACATGACTTGCTGAAGAAACCCAGAGATAGGAACAAAATCCAATATACTGCAGCCCCTCAGTCAGTCCAATCTCACCTACACTTCAAGTCACATTCTTCAACACTGTGTGAGTACCAGGCTGGAGATTAACCAAGATAAGTCCTAGCTAAACAATCCATTGCACCAGTCATTTCACAAGTTGTCTTGAATGGGGTTAACAACCAGACTTGTTGTTTCATTCTCAGATGACATTTGATTAATGATCATTGTACTTCTTATTATTGAAGTCTTCAGAACTGTTTTTCTCTCTTTCTTTTATATCCAGCTGTTTGAGAGCTGAGCTGAAAGTCTCTAGGAAATTCCCATATTGTGGGTTCTAGAAGATTTCACTTATAGAGAGTTGGTTCTGGATTCTGGGACTACTGGTTAGTTTTCCCAGATGATATATGGATGCCTCTCCTCCATCCTCCTGTTCTCTGTGGATATATAGAATGGCACAACATCTCTTCACATGTGTTAAAAGATGATGTTATCATACATTAACATACACAGATGGAGATGGGGAAGGTTAAGGTGGGTGTTGTCCAAGCACACCTCTCCTAGTTGATGATGTAGTGAATTTCACTGTGATGTACTGTGGTAATCACAAGACTATATGCTGAGACAGGGTAGCTTAACACAATTACAAGCATTTATGTGGTCTAAGTTCCACCATGTTTGAACCACAGTAGACCTGGGCACAAGGAGGACCAGACACAGTACAGCAATCATTGTGACATAGCAACATGGGACAGGCATTGTGAAGGGAAATGGAAAATAGGCATTTACAACTGCAATATGCATTATGTATTAACTAATGGCATTTACCAAATTAGCAGACCAGACATCCATTCCTATAGCTGTGATGTTGGTGCATGAATGTCTTATTCCATATTCACACAGCAATGCCAGACCTCACCCCTTTTTCACCAGACTTGTCTCACAGATACATCATCATCATCATGTGCTCTTTCCCCACTGAGTAATGTCTACAGTAGGTAACAGAAGCTCAATTGCATAGCAATGGTTCACATATGCACCAAGCACATATGTGGAAAACATGTTTAGTCCTTGTAAGTTTGCATGAGCCATACATTATATTCAGCCAACTGAGATACAGGTTCACACACCTATGGTTCTCTGAGGAACTAGTTTATATGAACCATCCAACAGTAGAGGTAACAGTGTAATACTTCAAAGAGAAATTATAGTAATTCTCTTGAGTTTATAGCAACCAGGCATCACAGGGACTTAGCAATTCTGGCGTGCCATCACCGTCCTGTTTACATATGGATATTTGAAGCATCTTTCCTTCCACTAGATGTGAGAGGCTATTTATTAAATCACCCACTCACTCACTCCATCAATCTCAGCGTTTTACAAAGGAACTTGTACATGTTTCATCACTCATTCCCATTCAGACTGCCATTTGTTAACTCGCACGAGAGCAAAGGTACAGTTGATTTTAAGAATAAGTCATCCTAGGCATGTAGAATGCACAAGGGGTTTTGGTTTGCGAATCTGCATGAGTGTACTACATTCCTCACGCATACGCAACCAGTCACAACAAGGGATTGATAGACACTTGGAGTATACAGCGTGAAAGACGTGTCAAGGTTGAAGAAGCAATATTCAGAATTCTGGCGCACAGAAGTTAGGTTTTCCACTTTCACATATTATTCATAAAATACTCTCATATTCTTCTCTTTCGTACATTAGGTTTAGCCACAACATTAAAGTATGTTTTAAAGTCCAGAGAACAATATATTGAATCTACAAGGGCATTGTTGGGTCATCACATCACACTAGCGACCGCTCCTGGTGAAATTCCCGCTCCTACTAATTAGATTTTAAAATATGGCCCAGGAATAGCGTGGGCTCATTATTTATGAACCAATCATAAGACAAGTGCATACCGCCGCCTTCCCCCAACTCGTTCTGGAACCTTCGATCTAAGAATAGCCCTTATTTTGGGATGGTCCCTGTTAAGACTCAAAGTATATTTATGAAATGTGTCGGACTGGAAATGGGGATTCTGTTCCATCATGCTACACCCCCTTATAAGCAAAATATGCTCCTATTTAATTCACTTGTTTCTTACCGGGTCCTTCATTATTCATGGCATTTACCAGTTTCCATAGTTTATTTCCATCTCTGTCTAAGTTAATATTTTAGCCCCCCCCCCCCCCTACTGCCCCCGCCCAGTCTCTTCTTGTTTGATTTTGTGTTTTGTGTATTTCGCTGAGATGGCTTGGAGATAGATGTATGCATAGTGATTTGTTGTTCTCGCTTGGAGATAGATGTATGCATAGTGATTTGTTGTTCTCTCTTGGAGATAGATGTATGGATAGTGATTTGTTGTTCTCGCTTGGAGATAGATGTATGAATAGTGATTTGTTGTTCTCGCACGGTGCTGTCTTCCTGACATCCTCGACCCTGGCTTCCAGAGTTTGTAGTTACTCAGACCAGCTTGGTTTGTGATTCTTCCTAGCCCCCTCTAGGAATGCATTCATTGGCGGCCTTAAGAATTGTTTTGTTCAGAGTTTCCACCATTGTTTTCATCTTGCCATGTCTTGTTTTAATACTCAAAGAGTCAATCAATCAATCATGACCCATGCCGGAAAGAGTGGGCGGTCATGATTCGCCATTTCACTCGATCACCAGAGTCGTGGATCAGCTCAGTGTTCTTGTCTCGACCATGCCATGTGGCCAAGCCATCCAGGTATTTTCTTCTCGGTCCTCCCGTTGGTCTGTTCCCTACGATCTTGCCAGCTGTCACTCAAAGAGTACTTGTCTGTAAACATGGCATATCTATCCAAATAAGCTCGTATGTAATTTCACCG
This sequence comes from Cepaea nemoralis, assembly GCA_014155875.1. NCBI lineage: Eukaryota > Metazoa > Mollusca > Gastropoda > Stylommatophora > Helicidae > Cepaea > Cepaea nemoralis. The sequence goes on along the minus strand of JACEFZ010013857.1, from coordinate 159,229 downwards.
CGGCAACGGCTTTTGCTTCTGTGGAACACGCTATATTCATTAAACGTTTGATAGGTCAGTGGTCACTACCTATTACTTAGTCAGACACATGGCGATCAATTGTGTGGAGGGTGTCTCCTGCTCTGAATTCTGAGCCTGGAGTGGTACTGGTACACCATCTTCTGGAGTAGAAAATGAGTTTGTCATCCGCTTCGTTGATTAAATCGAGTTTTAAATCTATTTCCCAGTACCCCACTTCATCTCCTCTGTTATCGGTATCTGGATATCCCCATCTTTATGAGCCACTTTTAAAATATCTGAGTATGATACAGTTGCCGGGCTTCTTGGCGAAGGCGTTAACGACTTTCTTCGTAATCCCGCATATACACGTAGGGGAACACAGCTGCGCGAGGTTCGGTAGTGGATCGCGTCACGTTAGTTACTTACGGGGTATGTGAGCCGGTCGCTCAGAAAGCAATGGATGGCAAACTACTGAGCGTAATCTTACCAAGACTTCAACAACAGCGGTAAAATACTTCTGTTGACAGCGATGTCCTGTAAATAGGTATGGAAAGGGAGGGGGGGGGGGGGGAAGAATGATACAATTGGAATCATTTATTTCCATGCTTGATAGCGCTAGGTCTTTAGATTCTAGGCTGTATATGTTGTAGATTCCTTTAGTATTTACGGAGATTTCACTGAATGGTATTGCATTGTGTATGAGAACCAGAACGCCAGCCCTTTGTCCTTGACGGTCAGGGCGTATTGTGTGATACTGAACATTGACATTGTAGATGGTAATAATAAGGGGGATATTTAAAATTTATAACCAGGTCAAAACGAAACAAACAGTTCAATAGAAGTTATCATAAATGCTTGGATCATCCGCCCCAAATACTTGTTTCCCGGTCTTTAAGAAGTAAAGCATCAGACGACAGAGAGGACTAGCGGGTCATGATCGCCAATGTCTGTTCTTGACCAGCTTCTTTTTTTGTCTTAGAAGGGCTCACGGTTCCCAGAGGGGCCAGAGCCGCCCCACTAGCTACTGGAAGAAATATATCTCTCCTGTACAAATCTCCAATAAATTTCGCCAGAACGAATGCACCAATAGAGTTATTCAAACGAATAGAATAAGACACATTAGTTCCGGAAGCTTGAGTTCACGTGACCAGACAAAGAATAATCACATGACGTAATATTCAAATTAGCACTAGGACTTGCACGAAGACAATGTGAAGCTAGAATGTGTGTTTTAACAATAACCAAAACCCGAGGGGATGTGAACAGAGATGAAGTATGTCAGCGAGTGGGTAATGGTGCCTTTGTGTTACTGTATGTGTAGCGATGACGTTTGCACAAATATCGCTGATGTCAAGTCTTTCACGAACGACAATCGACACGCCTTCTATGAGAAGTTTGTTTCGTTGAAAATTATTTAACTTAGTTCAAGGCAAGTCTGTTGGTACGGAGAAGTCCCGAAGATGATGCTTGCTTGCTTGCTTGTGTTCGCTGGATATGAACTCCAGCGTGAAGTCCTGTATGTCGGATGAAGACTAAACTAAACTAAACTAAGACATCCTGTTGTCCAACATCAGTGTGATGTCATACAAGACCTGAGGTTTGCGTGAGTAGGCTATCCGTTGTCCCATGTCTGGCTTATTGGTGTGCAGACTAGTGGTTCCTCGCCGTGCAGGCAGACACTCTCCGACTTCGGAGGAATCGGCGATCCTACTGACTTTAGCCAGGACCCCGAAGGGACCTGTTGCCCAGGACGCTCGGCGAGGACGCGTCAGTAGGTCTTGGCCAGTATAGAACCCAGCCCTGGTGCCTTGGAAACACCTCTGCGTCCCCCGAAGATGATGTCTGCAACCAAATAATTAACTACCCCTGAAATACACACATAATGAAAATATCTTGAATGAAATTAACTCTGGAGGTTAGCATGGCCGAATGGATAAGAGCTGTGGAAAGATGGGGTGGGGTTGCCGTGGCAGAGACGTTAAGGTGTCCGTTCTACGTTAAGAGGGTACATAGTTCTACCCCTGCATTTCTATGAACCAAGAGTATTTAATAATATCCCTCGTGCAATTGATCGCTTGGGTAGTGAGACCGGCTACCTAGCTCTTCTCGGATAAGATCAGAAAATACGAAGTCCCGTGTCTAGAGGAGGTAAAATTTACAGAGAAAATCAAAATTTAAAACAAAAACATGTTCTGCTTATCATTCTTCATTGTTCTTTCATCTTTTCATCCTTCTCATCCCGTTCTTGTGCCTTAATGTAGTCACTGTAGTGTCTCCCCCGTAATTATATGTTGTGTTTTGTGTATCTATTTGTTTGCTGATGAAGGCTAGTCGCTGCAACGCACTGTGTTTTCCGTAATTATGTTTTGTGAAATTGCGTTACTTTATGTTATTTTATATTGTTTATATTTCCACAGCTTTACCGCGGTTCCATTAATTTTATAATAAAATAATAATGTTCGTCTCCTTAAAGTTGTACATAATGTTTTACTTTCATTAGCCTCTGCCAGCCAACCGCGGTGCTCTTTGCGAAAGTAAAAAGGAAAAAAAAAAATAACCAGTAAAAGGAGCAGGCCGATTAGTTCGCTGTTCGCGTTAAGTTTCCAAATTGTAATTAGTTACCCACAAAAATAATATTTATATCATTTCTGATTTGGTATACACGCGTTTGAATCTTGCTTTGAGCTACGGAGTTCGTGCACAGGGCTAGAATTTCCTTGAGATTTCCGATGAATGAAATAATGTATGAGAGGAATTAGAGAAGAATGGCAGAATGTCAAACAGACCTGCGTGCCCAATTATTAACCCTTTGAAATTAAAGATAAAGATAAAAGATAAAGATTGAGTCATTTGTAGGAGGAGACTGGAGCACGTATGGAGATATCCGCGTGCGCTGAAAATGATCCTTAACTAAGAGAAAAACGTCAAGTTTACAACTAGGTTTGACTTAAACACTGACTTCTCGTTCAGAAAACAATGGCGAACTTCTAGACGTACAATTACTGTGTGAATACGTCAGTTGTATATATAGCTTGTAGGGTTTATCTGATTAGATTATGTTGTGTGCTTTCTGCAGTGCGTAGCAAACGAGATGCAGCGAACTATGCCAGGAAATAAATAATGCAATTTATTTTTTGTGTCATCGTTAAATTCACTACGGGAAAACATTGTTTTGAAAGTAAAGTTGCCTAGAAAATCAACATTGGGTTGATTACAAATTTCCTGCAAAAGACATGCAAACATTGTAATGGCACATATACTGTGAAAGACATGCAAACATTGTAATGGCACATATACTGTGAAAGACATGCAAACATTGTAATGGCACATATACTGTGAAAGACATGCAAACATTGTAATGGCACATATACTGTGAAAGACATGCAAACATTGTAATGGCACATATACTGTGAAAGACATGCAAACATTGTAATGGCACATATACTGTGAAAGACATGCAAACATTGTAATGGCACATATACTGTGAAAGACATGCAAACATTGTAATGGCACATATACTGTGAAAGACATGCAAACATTGTAATGGCACATATACTGTGAAAGACATGCAAACATTGTAATGGCACATATACTGTGAAAGACATGCAAACATTGTAATGGCACATATACTGTGAAAGACATGCAAACATTGTAATGGCACATATACTGTGAAAGACATGCAAACATTGTAATGGCACATATACTGTGAAAGACATGCAAACATTGTAATGGCACATATGCTGTGAAAGACATGCAAACATTGTAATGGCACATATACTGTGAAAGACATGCAAACATTGTAATGGCACATATGCTGTGAAAGACATGCAAACATTGTAATGGCACATATACTGTGAAAGACATGCAAACATTGTAATGGCACATATGCTGTGAAAGACATGCAAACATTGTAATGGCACATATGCTGCCGCTACTAGATGACATAGAAACACCGGTGGAAAGAGAGACACATCATTTGTTTGTTTTAAGGCCTCTTAGGAAAACGACATCACCTTAGAGGGGGCTGAGAGGTCTCGAGGTATGGTGCCCGCCTCGAGTGCTGGAGGTCCTGGGTTCAAGCCCCGGTATTTTTTCACATAGACTTCTAGTAGTAAAAATTCCCCTGGTCTCTGGGTAGTGAGATCGGACGCCCGTGTGTATTGTTGCGCACGTTGAAAAATCCCTTGGTAGTTGGAAATTGAAAAAGAGTAGACTAACGACGCTGCCCTGGCAAAATTTCAAGTTAAAATTCGACCCATTTCAGGATCCTTGCCGGTGCTACGGAGTTCGTGCACTGAGCTGAGATTCTACGGACTCAGGCTTGAGTTAGGAGTAGAACGGAGCACTTATGGGTTACACCCGTGTCCGTGATGTTGACCCGCCGACTATACTAAATAAAACTAAACTAAGGCCTCTTAGTCCCACTATGTGTCTTACGGCCCACTGTGGTCCACTATGTGCCTTTCAGTTAATTGTGGTCCACCAAGGCCTGTCTGCTAGTGTTAGTGGACAGCGATTAGGAAATCGTATTTGTCTGTCTGGATGACCGCGCCAGCTGGTGTCCCCCCGGAGACCCTGACCGTTATCAGCACGCCATTGTTATACACTATACACCCCTGAAGGTCATCTGTGGGCTGTTTACTGCCCACGTGATTCCTACAAGCATGAACATTAAGTGGGAAAGCGGATTGTTTGATCAAAACTGAAGAGCCCTTTAAAAGCGTTTATCATATATGGGCTGAATTGCTACAGGACCGAGTTTGGTAGAAGTGTCATAAATGTCCGCTTCATTAGTCTGTACATTCGCGAGAGAGAAGCTAATATTGTCACCACACTAACAGTTGCCAGCATTCATTATGTTTACAGAGGGTGACTGTAAAGCCAGCGCTGTGGTTATGAGGCAGTGAATGCGATTGTCAACTCACCAACACATCGAGTTGAGGGGTCGAAATCAGCCTTGCGTTAATTGCGATGGTAAGGGTGTCGGTTGCTCAGAAAGCAATGGCAAACTACTGAACGTAAAAATTGCCTGGTAAATCACAAAACAGCCAAAAAGTTGCCAACGCTGATTAAGTTTATCCTGAGATGAAGAAGGGAACGAAGAAAATGAAACTGCGTAATCTTCGTTCATCTTAAGACGTCGCTATGAATAAATCCAAGGGAAGTAGCAGTCAACTTAACATTATTGACAACTTCATAGAGCAGCGGTTCTCAACCGGTGGGGGTTTCCAGGGGGGGGGGGGGGGGGGGGAATGAAGATTATTTCAAGATCGCGTTAATACAAGAACCGATTACTTGATCTTGTTTTTCCCTTCATACTTTACGGTTCTGTACGTCTCACGCTTCTAAAATTCATTTTATAAAGTAAGTAGACCCACAAATCATGTTTTATGTGGACGTCTAGACTTGTTTTAGTATGTGCTTCCATTATTACGTATACTGTGTAGGGGCGGGAGGGGGGAATTTTTAGGTAGGAAATACGAAAAGGGGGGGGGGGGGGAGAGAATGACGTTCTGAAAATATGGTGAAGGGGGGCACTGGCCAAAAAAGGTTGAGAACCACTGTCATAGAGTTTGTCTTTAAATTAAAATAAGATACGAAAAGGCTGCAGGCCAAAAATAGTTGTATGTTGTGCTTATGTTGGTCACTCCAGAATGAAATGTTGAATTGTCATTTGACCTGTCCCATCGCTGCATTCACCAGTATCCCCTAGCTTGAGGTTATAATGAAGTTGTGGGGGGGGGGGGGGGGGGGGCTGTGCTTTTGTATGGATGCGAATGGTCGAGTGAGTAACGAAAAGGTGAAGAAACTGGAAACAGTGGAGATGTGGATTTTCTTTAGAAGAATCTTGAGAATATCGCTGACAGAGAAGATAACACGTTGAAACACAGAGAGCTGCTTGTGTTACAAAATTACTCATTAAAACTGAGCACCCGTATGTGGAGAGAATGATGAGGCTGGGGATCAGCAGGGGCTCTGGACGAATCTTAAAATTGAAAGGGAAGACCAGGAGAACTTTCAATCAGATGGCAGTTGGAACCATTAGCAGTATGACTCTTCGCTGGCTGTTGAACGAGTGGACGGAGCACGTATAGGAATGTCCTGGGTGCAGCAACGTCGTTTCTTAGCTCAACTTAGCTCATTTAAACCACAAAGAACGAAAAACAAATGCAATTGTTAAAGCAGAGAGGAGGTGGGATAATTGAATTAGCCTTATGTCGGAAAGTACTAGCTAAGAGAGGCAGCACATTCTTACCTTGATATACTTTATTCGTTGTTCAATACAAACAGACACAGACGCATACTGCATTCGGAAATAAATAACACCGATGGACATAGAAGCAACAAACAAGAGATTACAGCGGATTGTAAAAGCTTAGGGCAGAGGCTCCGTTTGGAGGTTTAAGACACAAGAAGAATAGTATTACTATATATTTACCAGTGGGCGTGTTAGTATAATCGCTAGAATAACGCTGTATCCAGCCACAACAAGGATACAGATAAGTAAAATAAATATATGCCGCCTCCCTGGCCAAGGAGTTAACGACGTTGTTCGTAATCCCGTATATCCACGTGGGGAAAACAGCTGCGCGAGATTCGATAGCGGATCGCGCCGTACTGATAACTTACGGGGGTATGTGAGCCAGTCGTTCAGAAAGCAATGGAAAACTACTGAACGTAAAACTTGCCTAGTACATCAACAGCAGCTGAAAAATGCTGGTGCTGACTGCAACGTCCTGTAAGAGATATGCAACATGAAAAAAATCCTATATATGTATATTTCTATGTGGTGTTTTTCATGTAGTTGTATTGGTTTGTTTATTCTGTGCTGACGAGGGCTTTTGTTTCTTGTAACTGTGTTCTAGTAAAGCTTACAATCTACTTCTCGTTTTCTGGTGATTCATTCATGGCCTAGTACAACGGCTAGGGGGTTATGCTGGTAGTGTCATGACCACGGTCAGGTCGGGCGAGGGTTAGACGTCTGCCTTCGTCCTTCGCTAAGTGAGGGAAAGACTTATGACCACCTAACCTGCGTGCACTCCGGCCAACAAAGTGTGATAGTCCTGGCACTCCACTGACCCACAGCAAGTTCTTGCTTCGTGTCTTTTTTATGTAAAACATTTGTGTGTATGTGGTAACTACATAAATAGTGTCTTTATTACTCTCTACATCATTGTAGTTCGAGTGTCATTTATGTTAAGTTATGACCATTCACAATTTACATTTCTGTTGCTTTTGCTCACTGTGTCAACAAATAGTGTGTTTTCACCCAGACACGCCAGAAATGGAATTCAATGGACTTGATGATTTATACTTTGCCGATAACACTGCACCCATGTCACACACACGTAATTAAATGCAAGATAAATGACTCACACTTGATGAGATGTTACAACAATTAGGTCTAAAAATTCATAAAGGAAAGAAAAAGATAATAAGATGAATTCAAGTAAATAACAATCCGATCTTCCTTGGTGAAACTCCACTTCAAGAGGCAGAATCATACACCTATTTGGGAAGCAATGTGTACAAAAATGGGGGAAACAGATAGACACACAAAATTAATAATAGAAAAGGCAATAGGAAATTTGTGGAACTCAAAAGAAGTTAAATTAGTACAAAACTTAGAATTTTAAACTCCAATGTTAATTCGTTACAACTATATATGGGCCAGAAACACAGAGTCCAAGTCAAATGATTATTAATAAACTACAGTCAATCACTAATTGGTGCCATCTCAGAATAGTGGGAATACAATGATGTGATAGAGTAACCAATGTAAAGCTAATGGAAAGAACTAAACCAATCAGGATGAAACAAGAGTGAAGAAAAGACGCTGGTTCTAGATAGGAGGCACACTGTCACAACCTGAAGACAATATAACTAGAAACCCTCTTGCCTGTAATCCACAAGACAAACAAAATAGACGGAGACCTAAAACACTTAGAGAAGAGAATTACAGAAATGAATAATATTGGGAGGACACGGGGAGAGCTGAAGGAGGTAGAACAAAATAAGGCGCTTTGACGTGGTTTGGCTGAAGGCCTAGGCCCCAATGTGGGGAGTAGCAGAAGGAGACACCTGTGTCTTGCGTCAGCAAGGCACATTTAAACGGTCTTCTTCCAGCCCATCTGTGGATGAAGTGCACCCACATGTTAGGCTATCTTCCTACTGCATGCCCATCTCCAGCACATCTTCTTACAATATGGCGGAAGTAACTTCAGCTTAAAATTGGTAACAGGAAATATCTTGGGAAGTCAAGCCGGCCGATGTGATATTGACCACATGACCCAAGGAGTGCCGATTGGTCGATAGAATATGACTTTAGCATTATATGCTCAATACGCCTTAAAGCGTGTACAATCGGCTGGGCCTTGACCTTAAATGCAACGGCCATTCAGTATCCCATAATGCCACAGGGATTTAACCTACACATGGTCACGTGCTTATCATGGTCGATTCAGGGGACGGATTAATGTCTTGTGGTGGCCTAAGTACAGCCGAACAATGGTGTTCCCCTAACTGCCTATCTTGACCGTATCTACAGCCAATTATTACTGTACTGCCTCTAGGCGTTGGCTAGGATCCCTGGAGATTTGAATAAATTAGCCCGACCACGGGGGACAGAGCCCGCTACATTGGATGTAATCTGTCAAGAGGAAGTCTCCTGAGGGAGACGGGAGAAGTGCGGTGAGCGTGCAGAAGGAAGATAGACGACTATCATGTGGGTGCACATAATCCTCAGATGGGCTGTAACAAGCCCGTTTGAATGTGCCTTGAATTCGTAAGACAGACAGGGGTCTTCTTATGCTACTGCCCTTCATCCCAGATTGGGGCCTCGGCCTTCAGCCAAACTACGGCCGTAGTGGCCAAGCCGTCTGACTCGGGCTCCGAAGGTTGTGTGTTCGATTCCAGGCCGCGTCTTTCGGTTCACGATTGCAGATTTTCGGGTACTCCCGAAGGTCGTCGCTGGAGCTACGGAGTTCGTGCTTTGTGCGAAGCTTTCCGCGCTGTGGAAAGAGACTGAACCATATGAGATAGAGTGTTTTTTTTTGTCCAGAGTAAGTAAATCACACGAAGCAACAGGGCAAACTAACATAAGGCGCATAACTTGGCTGGACGCACTCTCTTCAACAAAACAGGAGGAGGAGGAGAAGAAGAAGAAGAAGAAGAAGAAGATGCAGAAGAAGAAGAACCAGAAGAGGAGGAGGAGAAGAAGAAAAGGAAAAGAAGAAGAAGAAGAAAAGAAGAAGAAGAAGAAAAAGAATTTAACAAGATGTTTCATGTAGTTATGAAGTCTTCATAAATTCTAGGTCATGGCATAATGAGGTGGGGTGGCCATTTCTTTTTCTCTCCTGTTTTCCTTCATAGACACATCCTAGAAATTATTCCTTGCCTATTTTATAACACTGGATCGACTCAAGGACTCAACCGGTAGGAAACAGAATCCTGCTCCGTTGGCGAATCAACCTGGAGGTCAGGTGTCACTGGCCAGCAAACACACCTACCCCTTTATCACTGCGGCTCCTAAAGTACAACAGGAATGGTAATTTGTAAAGCTTTGTCTTTCCACGGAACATTATTTACTCAAGGCATACATGGAGCCAGAAGAGGAGGAGGAGAAGAAGAAAAGGAAAAGAAGAAGAAGAAGAAAAAGAAGAAGAAGAAGAAAAAGAATTTAACAAGATGTTTCATGTAGTTATGAAGTCTTCATAAATTCTAGGTCATGGCATAATGAGGTGGGGTGGCCATTTCTTTTTCTCTCCTGTTTTCCTTCATAGACACATCCTAGAAATTATTCCTTGCCTATTTTATAACACTGGATCGACTCAAGGACTCAACCGGTAGGAAACAGAATCCTGCTCCGTTGGCGAATCAACCTGGAGGTCAGGTGTCACTGGCCAGCAAACACACCTACCCCTTTATCACTGCGGCTCCTAAAGTACAACAGGAATGGTAATTTGTAAAGCTTTGTCTTTCCACGGAACATTATTTACTCAAGGCATACATGGAGCCAGGCTCACTTCCTAGACCGTCAAATCAAGCTTCTTTAAATATAAGAACGAGTCAGTTTTTAGTTTCGAATGAACACATGTTTTACACTACTAGTTCTTTCGCTTGATCTGCCTAACTATCACTAATCTTTACAGTCATCACTGAGGTAGCGCGTCCAACCCCTACACCGATCAGTTGGACTAAAATGTTGGCTTCTCATCCTTGATTTGGGGACGTAAACTACAAGTACCTCTGACACTGGAGTGGGTTCGCCTGATGGCGAGGGACACTGATAACAGGGAAAGTTAATTCACCCGCAAAAATCCGCACAGTGCACTAGTAGTAGCACGTACATGGACTACGTTTGAGTTCAAAGCGAGCGCATAAAAATAATAGCCATAGAACAGTATCTTTCTTCTTCTTCTTCTGCGTTCATCCGGATTTTTTTTTCCGGATGTGACTGCATTGTGCCTGTTTACAGCAGAGCTGCGTTCTTGCGCCGTTAGGCTGACACATCCGACTTCTGCGGGCATTTGTTGACCGGGTTAACCTTCCCGGGTATCTTTCTTATAGTCGTGTACAGTGCAAACAGCTTTAGGCTATCTCAGATGTGGCAAATTTCTGTTGTGAAGAACAATATTGTATGTACATTGTAAATGCATTACTGTATGCTTGAACTCTTATAAGAGGAATTTCTGATGAGAACTATTTCTAAGGTCCCAGGTGTGTTCACCTTATCAGGACTGCACTGTATAATGTTCTACTTTCATTAGCCCCTTCCAGGCAATGGTTGTTACCCACTCTGAATGTCCAAGGTATTCGTGACATATCAGGGCTGCCCCAAAGTTCTAATTTCTTCGTTCACATCCCGAGACTCACTGCCATACCACATAACAGATTCTATAGACAACAAACAGATTCTATAGAACATTTCAATTCTCCCTTTCTGACACTCAATAGAAGTGATGTACTACATCAAATACTTTCATCTTCAGAACTGCAGCTTTTGGTTGGACCTATTCTGCTCCTAATTTCTGTCACACATCTTCCATCTGGAGTTATGTACGCATGTAATCACACTAAAACAATGAACACGACCCAGCATATTAAAACATTGTTTAATATTAAGAGTGTACAGTAAAACATCATATAACAGAGGTAATCCACCTCCAAAATGTCAAGCAAGTGTTACACACAGCAACAAATGTACAGTCCACACGGTTGACATTAACTCACTGAGTTGGCTCAGCTCTACTGGGTTGGCTATGCACTAATGGGTTGGCTGTGCACATGAGATCAGGGTGTCCACTACTGGGTTAGCTGTGCACATGAAATCAGGGAGTCCGCTACTGGGTTAACTGTGCACAGGATATGAGGGTGTGCACTACTGGGTTAGCTGTGCACATGAGATCAGGATGTGCACTACAGGGTTGGCTATTCACACAATATCAGGGTGTCCACTACTGGATTAGCTGTGCACACAAGATCAGGATATGCACTACTGGGTTGGCTGTGCACATGGAGACCAGGATGTCCACTACTGGATTGACTGTGCACTACTGGGTTAGCTGTGCACACAGCATCAGGTTGTCCATTACTGGGTTAGCTGTGCACACAGCATCAGGTTGTCCACTACTGGGTTTAGTGTACACAATAGACTTGGTTGTGTACTACTGAGTTAGCTGTGCACTACTGAGTTGGCTGTGCACACAAGATCAGGGTGTCCACTACTGGGCTTAGTGTACACAATAGACTTGGTTGTGTACTGCTGGGATGGCTGTGCATAAAGAACTTGGTGTGCACAATTGGGTTAACTATGCACAAGAGACCAGGGTATGCATGACCCGGTTTTATGTGCACAATGGATCTGGGTGTAAACAATAAACTTGGGTGTGCACTACTGGGAGGTCTGTGCACAACATACCTTTTTATGCACTACTGTTTTAGTTGTGCACAACATACTTGGGTATGCACTAATGGATTGGCTGTGCACAATAAACTATAGCCTGCATATCAGACTTGGCTGGGTGAACACACCTTTGCCACACACTGAAGTAATCTAGACAATTTTAATTAACTGTGACACAGTTTAAACTGCAAGAAATCAGTAAAACAGTTACATTAATTTACATAAACTGATTAGCAATAAATGCGTACACCAGATTTCATAATGTTAATATCATACTGGAAATGCTAGCAGAATGCAAGGAAATAATAGATATAGAGTTGATTTTTCAAACTTTCTTCAAACTGGCTTTGTTTGTCTATCTGACAAGCTTAATATAATGATGGCCTGACTTTTGCGGTTAGAAATCAGAATAGGCAAAGACAATTACACCCATATAACAACAGAACAGAAATATCATGACAAATATAGAAATCCGCTCAGTGTAAAGTAATCTATAGTCTGGTCTTCAGCACAGATACAAGTGATGAGCAATAAATAATGAAATGATAATAAAAATGAAGGCAGTGGAAATGATGTTTTTGAAAAGAATATTGAGAATATCATGGACAGAGAAAATAGAACATAGCCAAGGTACTGATAGCTGCAGCTGTTGTAAAATCACTTGTCTACATCACCAGGCATTCATGAGACAGAAGAGGTAAAACAGAGACATGTAGTGAGCATGCTAATTACTGCACTACCACAGTTCGCTTTGTTGTACACTATTACACATGTCTGCAGGAAATGAAAACAGGAAAAAGAAAGCAATAAGTTTTGTTTAATTCTGAGGCAATTTTCAGTCAGGGGGATCAAGACTAACAAATTCTTGCACGAGGTACCAGAAGACAGTTTTTTTTAACACAACCACAAAACAGTAGCCAATGTAACTAGATTTAATGTGGCAGAATTGCTGGGACTAATAACTGTTCCCAACTACATTTGTTCAAAGCATTGTGTTCTAGCTGGGTGATAAGGGCAGATAAACAGGAAGTGCTGTGTGTTAAGTGCCCATGTTAAAGCTCACTCTGCTGTTGATATCATCAAGGGTAGGCTGTTATTTGTCACCGTGCTGTCAACAGTTATAACACTAGAAATGCTATCAACAATAGAATACACAGCATGTAAATATCATATGTCGTATAGAAGGTAAGAGGAAAACCACCATATTTTCCCCAAAGGAATTTTATGAGCAGTTACCAAGTTAAATTAATGGCATGGTGGAGTGTTATTAAAAAAAAAAAACACGTCATGTAAGTCTTTGAATTAAATATCCTTGCATGATGTGTGTTCCAGGATGTTGCCAAAGTAAACTGTAGGGACAGAATGGGATCAAGCAACAATTGACTTAAATCATAGGTAAAGAATCTATTAGGTCAGAATGTGATCAAGTAACAGCTGTTTGGGATAAACCACTAGAACAGAATGTGATCAAGTAACAGCTGTTTGGGATAAACCACTAGGACAGAATGTGATCAAGTAACAGGTGTTTGGGATAAACCACTAGAAAAGAATGTGATCAAGTAATAGCTGTTTGGGATAAACCACTAGAAAAGAATGTGATCAAGTAATAGCTGTTTGGGATAAACCACTAGGACATGATGTGATCAAGTAATAGCTGTTTGGGATAAACCATTAGAACAGAATGTGATCAAGTAATAGCTGTTTGGGATAAACCACTAGAAAATAATGTGATCAAGTAATAGCTGTTTGGGATAAACCACTAGGACATGATATGACCAAGCAACAGCTGTTTGTCACAGGAAATAATAAAAACCACTAAGACAAAAAGGAATCATGAAATGACAGCTAGTGGTCTGTGTTACAAGATGCATAAAAACCGAGTCAGCTGTTTTAACAACTTCTGAGGCAGACCGAGTCACTGAGCATGAAAACTGTCACTATTTAAGTGTCCTAACACAGAAGTGTAATAAACAATATCAATATTATAAAACTGCACCATACAAAACTAAACATTAATAGTGATAAACATACAACAATGTTCTAATTCTTAACCATACTTCAAAGTGTATTTTGCTGTTGTAAATATTTTAATGTTTTACAAAGTGGTTTAAAACTTACACTGTGCTATACTAGTGATTCTCAAATTATATTATCTGAACCACAACAGATAAATCTTCATCTCCTCTTTGTCACATGAAATTTGGAATTGGTAAGATACACACTTTAAATTGGTATTGAAGCCGGTCTCTCTGGCTGTGGGGTTACAACACTTTCTCTCTGTAATCCCGTTTATCACGCAGAGTCTCGTAGCGGAGCGAGAGTTGAGGCGGTTCGACCCCCGCTCGTGACTTGCGGATACTGAGCCGGCCGCTCAGAAAGCAATGGCAAACTACTGAGCGTAATCTTGCCAAGAGATCAACATACAGCTGAAAGATGCTGGTGTTCACAGCTAAGTCCTGTAAAGGATATGCTTAAAAAAAAAAAAAAATGAAAAAGGGGGCTGGCTACTGCGAGCTATTAGGACCATTTCTCCAGAGGAAAAACAATGATTCTTAAACTATTTTATCAGAAACTATTTTATCAGGGCTGGACTCCAGGAATGGAACTTTCCTCTCGACAGTGAATTGGTAAAAAATACTTTCTATTATAGCAACTGAGAACAATATTTCCAAAGAAACCTGATGCCATGCTCGTGCCAGATCTCCAAGCAGTGGATCAAATGTCTAGCTTTCCTAGACTAGACTAAAACATAGACATGCAGGGTGCACACATTAAAAGTATCCCTGCAGTTGTAAATTATCCAGAATATCCCATACAGCCACTGCCATGTCAAGACTTTACAATTCTACAGCCTACTCACAACATAATATTTATTCAACAAGTGATTTCTGGTACAAACGCAGACTGGAATCTTTGACAGTCTCACAGAATATATGCACTGATCTGAATACCTTCTAGTGTTATCAGAGTACTCATGGATACATTCACAGAGCCAGGAACCTGGTCCAAGACTCCAATTAATGAATAAAACTCATTACCACATGTTGACTATTCCAAACTCATTACCACAGTTGTACCATTCCAAACTCATTACCACATTTGTACCATTCCTGGACATGAGCATGTCAGAAAATCTGAGGAATAAACACTGCTTGGCCCAGGAAAATTGCCACACAGTGTATTGATTAGTGCTCATGCAAGTAGATGGATAGGAGTGCACACTCTTAAGCTTCCGGTGTGCTGATGCCGAGATAGTGGATTCAACCACTACATCGGTCAGGTGGACTAAAATGTTGACTTCTCATCCTTGACTTATGGGTGTAAATGACAAGTACTTCAGAAGATGGAGTGGGTTCGTCTGAGGGCGAGGGACATTGGTAATAGGGAAAGCTAATTCACCCCAAACATCAGCCCAGTGCACTAGATGTAGTGTGTATGGACTACACTTGAGTTAAAAACAAGCAAGCGATCCCCCCCCCAAAATTAAATAAAACTATATAAACACCACGCTATAACACAAAGATAAGTCTTTCTATTGCACCTGTCACCCTCAGGTGTGCTGGGCCTCTGTCAATCAATGCGCTTAACTGTCTTGTATACCCAAAAAACACTATCGCACAAAGATACACTCATGGGCACAAGTCAACACAAAGATATCTGATTACATCTCTGTTTCATGGAATGATCAGGTGGGAAACATCTGTAAAAATATTACAGCTGCACTTATAGAAGTTTGTATATTCATTGCCGATTCGCATCCTGATGTTGGACAATAGGATTACTGTAAGAAACAAAAACCTTCATCATGTTCCACCAAATAATAATAATAAAAAAACCTGTTAAAAAATAAATCTGTTTACACAAATCTTATAGACATATGTTTTTGCACATAGTAAGATCACATGTTGTGCGACTGTGCATCTATCTACTTGCAAACACTGCAGTTTGACATCAAATATGTGACATGCTCAAATACTACAGTGGAAATAAATGGGATAAATAAAAACTCATATGTTAATTGCAGATGCATTGACAATAAATATACTGTTAAACTGCTACATGTGGTTGAGAGAAGGGAAAATTACAAGACGGTTTGAGGAATCTGTACAAAGAAAGAGTAATCTCAGGTGTCCTGCCATTGTTGCTGTCCATCGTGCGTAAATTATCTATCACATCTTGAATCCGTCTATGTTGTGGTCTGTCTGCCTCTTCTCCTCTTCCCTGGTACTCCTCACCCCATAATGATCCTTTCCAGACATTTATGTGTTTATATAGCCACGGTACTTCAATTGCCTTATCTTGATTTCATTCAGCAATGTTTTCATCAATTCCAGGTTTTATAATACTTGTTTGTTTGTTGTCACAAGACTGGCTTCTGCCGATTAATGGTGATTGCTTCAGTGACCTTCAGTGCCCACAATATTTCTTTAGAACAAAATAACATTCAAACTGTCATACAGTGCCCACAATTTCCTATAGAACAAAATAACATATAAATTTCCACAAATTGCACACTATATTTCAATACAACAAAAATAACATTGTATGACACGCTTCTCTGCTGTGACAGATTTCAATAGTCCGATTTACTTAACTATATGTTTGTGATATTAAACAATTTGTCTGTGCTACTAAACAATATGTCTGTGCTATTAACACTATGTCTGTGCTACACACAGGAACTTATCACAAAATATTAAGAACACTTTATTCAACATGGAATACTCATGTCCAGTCATTAACAACACAATCAGATGTGACAATTCAATGTTGCTACAGATTGTACATCAAAAAGCATACAACTTAACAGATACATTACACAAGTAAATTTCTGTTGTGTCATCTGTGATGTTTAGTTCAGTCACAGGAAGCTATTCTTGGTTGATTTAAATAATTCCAGTGGAACATAAGCCACAAACCAGCTCACACTGTAACCAAACATAAACTACAATCTAGATCATACTATATCAATCCATAAGCAACAAACTAGCTCACACTTTATCAATCTATAAACCACAAACTAGCTCACACTTTATCAATCTATAAACCACAAACTAGCTCACACTTTATCAATCTATAAACCACAAACTAGCTCACACATGATCAATCTATAAACCACAAACTAGCTCACACATTATCAATCTATAAACCACAAACTAGCTCACACATCAATCCATAAACCACAAACTAGCTCACACTTTATCAATCTATAAACCACAAACTAGCTTACACATTATCAATCTATAAACCACAAACTAGCTCACACATTATCAATCTATAAACCACAAACTAGCTCACACGTTATCAATCTATAAACCACAAACTAGCTCACATTACATCAATCCATAAGCCACCAACTAGCTCGCATTACATCAATCCACAAGCCACCAACTAGCTCACATTACATCAATCCATAAGCAACCAACTAGCTCGCATGACATTTTCCCATACCCATTTGGTATCTTACTTGCGCGACAGTTGCAAAGATCTGTAGTATTACTGTACCATTTCTAATGTTGCTGAATTTGTTCTATTTAAAAGAGTATTCATATTCCATCATCTAAAATTGTATTCAATCATCTACAATCTTGTTCAATCATCTAACATGCATGAATCACAAGTCAAAAGTAGCCAGACACCACATTCTCACACCCTAGGTCTTTCCATGTTTTTGCTAAACCCCCTATATGTAGAGGTTTTATCCATATATTTCAGGCCTCAATATTTCTACCATCTAATGCATGGGTCACCAAACTACGGCCCACAGGCTGGATCCCGCCCGTGATGTCATTTCATCCGGCCCGCCGACGGTACTTTGAACTTTCTGGATATAACGTGTAGAACACGAGACGTTCTGATCCAATTTACATATTATTTTTAGAATAATAGGAGATCCTCACAGGTGTGGAGACCTCCTGGATGCTATGTGTCTAAAATTTACTATTTTCAATTATAAATTATTGTATCTAGATTTTCTTGTTTATTGTAATGTTTGCTTATTTCGCGACATCCCAAGTCCTTCCCCGGCTTGTGGTAGCGCCTCCTACGCGCTGACGTTACCATGGTTTCCATGGTAACACACACACACACAAATCTATCCCTCCCCTAGATGCATCCAGCTGTCAACACAAGTCCGATGCTGCAGAAATATTTACTTCTTTTTGCCAGTCATCCATTTTATAGATATGTAAAAAGGAATTTCTTTGTTTGGCAGTGATAGGTAAGTGAACTACAAGTGTGAATAGAGGCAATAAAGTAGCAAACAGCATAAAAATGCCATAGAAGCCTTGTGTTATTATGAAAATATTATCCCCAGCTCAGAAGAATTCCCCGGTCAAGGTGTTAACCAAGCTGGTCTCTAGGCCAGTGGTTTTCAACCTTTCTGCTGGAGCAGATCCTTATGCAAATGTTTACATTGCTCAAGGAACTCTGTGCGGTGATCCAAGTGCCCCTGTCCTACTTTATGTAATAAACCAGATGGGTAGAAATGTTGCATTTAGGCGATTTTGGTCTGTTTTGGCGGAACCGCTGGCTGCCACTCGCAGAATCCCGGTTGAAAAACTCTGCTCTAGGCTGTTTACTTAGGGCCGGCCCTATTTATATATTTTGCAAACCTTATTATGAGATATATTCTACTACCAAAGTACCCATAAACTTTATAAGTACCTTTGGTGAGCTGTAGCTTCACCTGTGACCCTTAGCCCTCGGCTTTTCTTGTGTTTCAAAAGGATTTTAATTATGTTTCTAATTCAATGTCTTTTTCATTTTCAGATCCCGTGTACTTCACCCTTCATTATGGCTACTTAGAAAAGAAAAGTGGACACCGAGTGTCGTGTTTTCAATGAAGAATGGGAAGTAAAATACTTCTTTGTGGAAACAAAAGACAAGAAAACCAGTTGAGTAATACGCAGCGAAAGTGTTGCCGTTTTAAAAGAGTACAATCTTCGGCGTCACTACGAAACAAAACATCTATCAACATATTCAAAGCTTTCTGGAAAGTTACGCTCTGAGAAATATGAGTCCATGAAATGTGGTTTAGAAACACACAGAAATCTCTTCACAAGAAAGTTTGCTGAAACTGAATCTGTCACTCGTACAAGTTACAAAATAGTGCATAAGATGGCAGAATGAGGAAACCGGTTTACTGATGGCAACTTCATCAAAGAGTGTATGATAGAAGCAGCAAATGACTTGTGTCCTGAGAAAGATGATTTGTTTGGAACTATAAGTCTTTCGGCAAGTTCAGTTGTACGAAGAACAGAAAAACTTGGTGAGAACATAGTGCTACATATACGCGAGAAAACTAGGAACTTGTGGTATTCTCTGGCGCTGGATGAGTCTACTGATCTCTCAAGTACGTCACAACTTCTCGTGTTCATTCGTGTGTCAATTTGGACTTTCAGATAACGGAAGATTGGGCATCCGTTTGCAGCATGCATGGAACAATAACTGGAAAAGACATTTTCATGAAGTGCAAAAAGTTTTGCAAGACTATAATCTTCAGTGGAATCAGCTTCGAGGTGTTACAATTGATGGAGGAAAAACATGACTGGAGTGAGGAAGGGTCTGATGGGGCAGATCAGGACTCAGTGGAAGATTTGCAAATTCCGGGCGCTCTGTTCATACACTGCATCATACATCAGCAAGCACTCTGTGGAAAGACTTAGATATTTCTTGTGTACTGAAACCAGTAATTTCTGCTGTGAACTTCATTCAGGGTCATGCACTCAATCACCGTCAGTTCCAGTCTTTTCTTGAAGAAACTGATTCTGAATTCTGTGACTTGCCTTATCACAGATCAGTGAGGTGGCTCAGCTGCGGTAAAGTCCTGTTTCGTTTTACAAGCTCCCAAATCGAAATAGATGTTTTCCTCACTGAAAAAGATAGAGCTGATCCACAGCTGTCAGATCCTACCTGGCTGTCAAAGTTGTCATTTTGGTCGACATCACATCCCACATGAATGAACTGAATTTGAAACTTCAGGGAAAGGATAACCTCATCTGTGATCTCTACAGAATCATCAAAGGATTTTGGAGAAAGCTGTCATTGTTTGAAGCACAACTGGAAGGAGAAAACGTTTCTCATTTTCACTGTTTCAAAGAGTTTTGCGCTACAATCGCCGAAGATGTCAACCTCGATTTTCCGAAAAAAATTATTCGTGACTTGAAGAAGCATTTCTTGGAGAGATTTTCAGATCTTGACAGAATTGAGAGTGACATTCTTCTGTTCCAGAATCCGTTTGATTGTAACCTTGATGATGTGCCAGTTGAACTACAGTTGGAGCTCATTGATTTGCAAGCAAATGACTTGTTGAAAGAGAAGCACAGAGAAGGAAAACTTGTTGAATTTTACCGCTGCTTACCTGATGTTGAGTTTCCGAAACTGAAGAAATTTGCCGCTGGTATGGCATCAGTGTTTGGAACAACTTATGTCTGTGAGCAAACATTTTCAAAAATGAAGTATGTGAAGTCAACACATCGAACTGATGAACATTTGAAAGCAATTCTCTTGATTGGATGCAGCAATTCCAAACCAAACATTGATGATATCTTGAAAGCCAAATATCAGTTTCACAAATCTCACTAACCTTTTTACTGCTTAGTTTGTGAGATTCGGATATGTGCACACTAGGTATGATGTAACTATCTTTTTGCTAAAGTCGCCTTCTTTGATAACTTATTTTAGTAAATAAATATGTTGGTTGTCTTTGTATTTTGTGCATTGCACATCACTCACCCATCGCGCACAGCTGTGTTTCGAATGCAGGTATACAGGATTACGAACCGCGCCCATAAAACCTTCGCCATAGAGACCGGCGCAAGTACTGTACAGAATGAGTATGCGGCCCACGCTCGTCATTTTCTTATTCGGCCAGCCGTGAAAAGTTTGGTGACCCCTGATCTAATGAATTCTACAGCAAGGACTGGCTTTGAGTCCCACTTGGTTAATATTCTTTTTTCATATCAAACTTATTTCACTAAAAATGAGCCTTATTTGCCAATTATTCTCACCAAGAATGAGTGTTCACTTTACTGAATTAAATGTTCAATTAATCAGGTATATCTCACTATGAAAGAGCAAAAACTGTAAATTAATGTCACCAAGAATGAGCAGAAATGTCAACTAATCTCACCATAAATGAGCAAAACTGGTTGTTTAATTGAATTAAACAATGAATTCACCAGATCTCTCACTATATATGAGCAAAACTGGTCACTTAATTGATGACTTTACCGAATTAAACAATTCATTAATCAGGTACCTCCCTAAAATCACCATAAATGGTCAAACTGGTTATGTTACTGAATTAAACATTTCATTAATCAGGTATATCTCACAATGAATGACCAAAACTGCCTAATTTCACAAGAAATCAGCCATAGTAACAGTTTTCAATGAATGAGCCAAACTGAACAGTAACATGAGTGAAAAGAAAATGTAACCTTTATTTTCTATTTCGTAGCTTGCCGGCAGACAATCTCATATAACACTAGCAATATTTAAGAAGATTGTTCAATGATTTATTTAATGCAGTATATTGTAAGTGAACAAGCAAAAATAACCAATGAATGAACAAACTTTGTTCAATTTGGACACATCACATGCAAGGCTAATCCAACAGGAGTAATACACACTCCACATTTGGTTATGCATACAAAAATGCAGATATTTTCAAGCGGAGTATTAACTGGTAAAAACGCATCACAGAGATTTAATACACAAGTGAATGATAAGGTAATATGTAGGCCCTGCGCTGCAATTAATGAGGGAGGAAAAACAATTACACAAACAGTAAAAATATGAATCAGAAGTAATTACATTTTAGGCTCTCAGTAACATATCTCACAAAAATCTGGACAAATGAAATGGTAGATTACAATAATGGAAGTTGAGAGATGGATCAAAACGTGATTTAAAACAACTGATTATGAAACACAAATATGAACATAACAGTATGAAAATCTTGATGAGATTATAAGACTGGTGCTACATCACATGTGGTATTTATATTGCGGATGAGGTCAGATTAAAAATATTGTACAAACAAATGCAGTGTTCAACTACTGTGAACAGATTCATCTTAGCTAACATAATTCAGTGAGAGAAAACATGAGAAATATATTTGCATGTATTGATTAATACTCACAGAAGATATAGGATAGAAGTAGAGATGAGCACACATTCGGCAATATTCACTGATTAAGTGCCATGGGATGGTTAATCGTCTTAAGTGACTTCTCATATCTAACATGGACTTATATACAGTAGTTTTCCTTATACAACCCCCTTTAATTTTATATGCAGTACAACATATCTGCTACTATTTAAAAAACTTTAAAGTCATAACTGTGACACACCCCTACTTCCTATTTTCCACCATCCATTTATTTAGGTTCAAACATACTTTTTGTTAAATTCGCATCAAGATTTAAACCTGTCAATACCACATAAAGACAGCACCTCATTGATGTCTAGTGGTATCAACTGATGTCTTGTGTATCATCTTATGTCTAGTATATCCTCTACTGCCGTCATATATCCTCAACTACCTACCTCTTTCCTATGTCTTCTATGATTACCAACCAATTCCTGTAAAACTCTGACAGAACATGGTATACAAACATGGTTACACTACATACACAACCATACATCACATAATAATAGTCAACCATCACGAAAGCACACTGTACTATTGCTGGTGGCTGCTGGGAAGATTCTCTTAGGGGACTGTTCAACAACATTAAAAACACTATTTTAATTGCTAATTATTAAGTAAATTGCTTGATCATGCTATTTTAATTGCTAAATTAGAAAGTAAATTGCTTGAACTCACATTATTTTAAATGCTAAATTAGCAAGTAAATTGCTTGAATTCACACTATTTTAACTGCTAAATTATCAAGTAAATAAATTATAAAGTAAACTTGTCTCACTCCTTCCATCCCAGACAGTTATTACTATAACCCCAACATCTTAGTTATTGAAATTACTGTGTGAATATGTGTGCTGTATATTTCAGCTTGAAGTGGAAGATACCAGAGTGGTAAGAGGAATGAAGAAGGGGAAGATACCAGAGTGGTACAAAATCACATGCGGTATTTATAAACATAACAGGTCATTGTTACAATAATGTCTATACAATGCAGTCCCTATATCTGTGCAAGTCAGTGAGATATATGTATTTGCACAGATAAAATGTATGTTTGTACAGATAAAATGTATGTTTGTATAGACAAAATCTATTACGTTTTAAATATATGACACAAGATACAGGGTAGAAGTATTTTTAAGTGATAACTCAAGTAATAAAGCAATGAGTACCATGTAAGATACATTATATGCAATCATTATCATGACATGACTACAGGTCTGAGAATCAAACACAAATATTCAGAAGTGTAAAACTCACACATAACTTCAATGTACAGTACGTAAAGAAACAAATGGCTGATTTCAATGACTAGATTTGCTTGAAAGATTTCTCCAACCTTTTTCATTACTACCAATATCGCCTGTGTTACGGGGACCGACGAGGCAAGCAAAGAAAAGTAACATGGCGACCTACCATGTCATAAAAGGCAACCAAGGAGGGTTGGCCTGAGAGTGGCAACATCATCCTATAGAAAAACTTTAGCTGCAAAATTCAGCCAATCATCAACAAGTCTACAAGAGCTTGGCATTAGTTGACTGAAGGGTTAGGCTCCATTGATGAAAGACAAGCAGCAGATACAGAAGGAAGAGGGATGAACAAACAAACTTGATTTTCAAAGGGTCACAAACTGGGCACGTCTAACATTCGGTACTTCCATCCACTCAACTTTCATACATCAATTAGCTATTGTGCATGTTACATTCACAATGAAAAACATTGTCAAATGAATGCTGTGAACATAAACAATACATATTACCATGTTATGAGACAGGCAGCCAGACACACATTCATACATACAGACATAATTTACACAAACTCTCAGTTATACACTCACTCAATAACACACAAATACACACTCCCTCACATACACATATATCCACTGAAGTCAGGAGAAGGAGCTAGCAGCAGAAGAAGAAGAATATCTTTGGCTCCTTTGGGTAGATAAAACTGCAAGTGCAGTGAGCTTCCCTCAGGAATCAATGCCAAATCTCCTTAAGTACCCGTAGTTACAACTTTTGTGGCAATTTTTGTTCTGTGAAATGACTGCCAATACAATCAGCACATGCTAATGTATTCTTGAGTAAAACAGTCAACACTTCCTTCTTCAAATGGAAGGTAACCGGGTGTAAAAGATAAAACAAAAACAATGTTTACATAGAATATAAGGAAAAAGTAATGACTGATGTAAGAAAAAAATCATGAATAAAAAAAGAAAGTCAGGAAGACGAGAAGAAAGCCAGGAATAAAAGAAGCTAAGTGAAAAAAAAAGGAAGGAATAAACCAAACATGTCAAGAATTATAGAATAAGGTAAGTGAAAAAAAAAAAAATAACATGTTTTGCATAATCAAGCAACATTATCAGCATCATGTGCCATACCAAAAATCATTGGTGTAAGTGTGGGGGTAATGTAGGGAGTAACAATAAGTGTTGGGGTCATCTAGGGAGTTGTATGGTTATGTACGGAGTAAGTGTATGTTGTGTGGTGATGTAGGAAGTATATATTGTATGGTCATGTGAGGAGTAATCGTATCTTGTATGGTCATGTAGGAAGTAACTGTATGTTGTATGGTCATGTAGTAACTGTAAATTGTGTGGTCATGTAGGGATAAACTAAGTTGTGTGGTTATGTAGGCAGTAACTATAACCAGAAACTGTGTGGTCATGTAGGGGTAAACTAAGTTGTGTGGTTATGTAGGCAGTAACTAGAAATTGTGTGGTCATGTGAGGCAGTAACTAGAAATTGTGTGGTCATGTGTGGCAGTAACTAGAAATTCTGTGGTCATGTAGGCAGTAATTAGAAATTGTGTGGTCATGCAGGCAGTAACTATAAATTGTGTGGTCATGTAGGCAGTAACTATAAATTGTGTGGTCATGTAGGCAGTAATTAGAAATTCTGCGATCATGTAGGGATAAACTAAGTTGTGTGGTCATGTAGGCAGTAACTAGAAATTGTGTGGTCATGTAGTGTCAAACAATTCAGTAGTGTATGCTTAATATATCCCCCCCCCCCCCACCCCCCCCCCCCAAAAAAAAAAAAAAAAAAAATCAGATAAGGGAACCCATAAACAGGGGTATAGTTGACTGGACACCGTCCAAGGGAATACTCATTTGTGCTATTCATGTTTTATACATTTGTTTATTGTTTTATGTTTGTTGTTCCGTTGACAGAGACTTCAGTTGAAAAGATCCCAAATCTGCGAGTTTTTCCATCCGTCGAGCCTCTCAGTCCTATTGTTTGCTTTTATTTGTACTAACGTAAAAGCTCAGCAACAGAAAACCCCTTTTATCGATTCCCATAAAACTTCAAAGTGGTGTTCATCATTATCAAGTGCCCTGCCAGCTGGCACAAGCGTTCATTTCTCTTCACAAATCTCAGTCTTTGATGTTCTGGATCAACTCTGTTGATGATATTCCTCCATGCCACCATCTCAATCCATCCAGCATCATTTCTCTTGGTCTGCCTCTGCCTCTCTTCCCCTTGATATTTCCAATTGCCATGATGTTCTCCAATGCCTCTCTTCTCATCACATGACCGAAGAAAGCTGTTTAATGTGGTGTTAATGCTAATGTCTGCATTCCTAAACAAGACAGTAGATTACCAACCACTACAATGCAAGTAAAGCCACATACCAACAACTAAGCAACCTTTAGCAGTCGCTTGAACTACAGACACTTAACATATTAATATACCAGTTTTTCAAACTGCATGTATATACTGACATGTGACAGTAGTGGCAATACATTACAAAAGATGATCACAGCTGACAGTCAACATATTACCAATGAGACCTGAAAAACAAATACCCCACCAAAGACAGCATTAAGAGATCTGCACAACACCAACAACAGAAGCAACTGCAGTAAGTACATAGTGGAGTAACAGTGCCACAGCATGGAAACATACACTACTGCACCCCCCATTAACATACTAAGAGTAATCAGTTTTATTTGAGTAAAAGGGATAACCTAAGCTGGTAAGTCCACGTTTGTTCAAACTACAGTTTACATGTTTCTTTTAGTCTCCAGAATTCTACCAAAAGTAAAATTGTGTTGTCATTACCATAATCAAAACATTACCACAATCACACATCACCACATTACTGAATACATCATGTTTGCTGAAACTACAGAATTCTACTGAAAGTGAAATTTTGTTGTCACCATATTACCACAATCAAAAATCACCACATTACTGAACAAATCACATTTGTTCAAAATACAGTTTATATGTCTCTCTCAGTCTTCAGAATTCTACCACAAGTAACATTTCAATTATGAACGCTCTCAAATAATTACTGACTAGGTTGAGTTGTAAGCAGACAATAATTATTTATGAAAGACAAAGAAGGGCCACAAAAACTGATTACTACTATTCATATTTCTATGAGTAAGGATTTTTCCAACTGCATATGGCTCTACAGATTTATACAACTCCCTAAAATGGTAACGAAATATTTCTCTGGTCAAGAAAAAAGGCAGTGAAGAAAGGAACTTGGTACTTAACTATGTAATACTGTTACCCAGAATATGCAGAGTTCTATCACTTGACTCTCTGCAGCAGCATCTGCCTTCATATTGCTCTTATTATATTTATCGAGCTACAACAGTATCTGAGTACACAACAAAAGATTAATCACCACACTCTGAACAAAATAGCCACTTACGACTGTAAAATCACAGATTAGTTTCCCGATTTGCAACACAAAAATGTTTTCAAAATAAAGCACATAGGGATGAAATATCTCTCACAAGTGACTGTAAGCATGCAATAAGTAGAGAAACATCATGACAATGTGAAAGAAAAATCTGTCTGCTCTCCTTTAATACAAGAATACATACAGCAAACATATGTGTGTATAATAAGTATATATGTCATATAATAACATAAAGCATGTACATAAATAATCTCAATCATTTTTGAAATTGTTACAAATACGAAAGTGGCACGGAAGTAAGTACAGCATGCATAAAGGGAATATATATATATATATGCCAACTGGCATATGTGATCATGCATCTCCACAAATATAAAGGTAAAGGTAGTCCCATAGCAGATTCTAGGCTACAACATATGAAGTGGATGACCAGTTTCCGGGCAAAATTTTAAGTTAAAAAATCTATCTAAAGTATTTCAGGATCCTTGCTGGTGCTACGGAGTTCATGCACTGAGCTGAGTTTCTCCAGACTCCTGGTGCTACGGAGTTCATGCACTGAGCTGAGTTTCTCCAGACTCAGGTTTGACTTAGGAGTAGAACGGAACACTTATGAGTTACACCTGTGTGCCATGATATTGATCCGTTGACTAAACTAAACTAAACTAAAACAAGTCCCTTCCTCATCACATCTCTTTCCAAGAAATTTCTGACATATGTCTACTGCTCAATTTTATGAGGCTAGGTCAACCTCAAATACGTTGTGGTAAACAATAAATCCTGACACAACAGTTGAGAATTGAACCCAGACCATTGTTTTGACAGGCACGTATACTAAACACTATGTGTGTGAGAGGTAAGTGTGTAAACATGCAATGAATAAAAAGAAAAACAAAGAGAGGGTGAGTCGTACAAGGACACACATGTTCACGTGCACATGCACACACAGCTAATCCCTATAACAGGTCCTGCCGCAGGGATGTGAAGTGTGAGACCTCCCCATAATCAGGTCATGGTATGATGGGAGGCCAATGTGGCATATTGCTGTCATGGCACTAGGCTTAAACTTTTGTGATTAACCTTTATGCTGCCTGGCATGGCACATGATGATGATGATGATGATGATGATGATGATGATGATGATGATGATTCATAACATTGTCTCAAAAGTGTACACTTGTTTTAAAAACAAACTGTCTAAATTGTTCGCAATTGCCACCTTACCACACAGTACCAATACAACTTTTATGTAAAACATTCAGTGTGTTGAGAGTAGTGCTTGGTTCGGTGGCTGGAATACCCATCTCACATACCATGGGACGTACACTATTTTCCTATGAAATGCTCAGGGTTCATGTCTACCACAAATGAAATAAAAACTCTGCATGGGGACAGTGTGGGCAAGTGGCCTTTAATTTTATTCCTCTGTCGAGAAAACCCTTCCTGCAGGCACTAGCATTGGCACAAATGCAGCAATGACAGTTTTGTTATTGAGTTGAGCATATTACCAACATATGTATTAATCATGAATTTAAGTAATGTAAGCTCATTTATATGCCACCAGGCCAAGTTGGGGGTATCTAAGTAAAACAACAATTTCAAAGGACCCTTTTTACCTGCCTTGAGGTGTACTGGGCATGAGGTGTTAGCCCCATATTCACTTCAATGCAAATGTTAACCCTGGCCAGCAGACAAACATGTTATCACTGCTCCCTTGGGATTATCGAGTTAAATCCTCATTTATAATGACCAAATGGCACACGAGGGGCAATAATTACACTAGCTGCCCTTACACTCTCAAAACTCTTGATACCTATTTTTAAATCATGTATTAAACTTTCAATTAAGCATGACATCATCCATTCACTACCTATCCTCTTCTACATTAGGGCACAGAGTCATGAATGATGCTCTCATAATTACACTGTATTGATCTGATGAAACAAAGCCAAGTGGGTTTTAACTTCAAACCCCAACATGTGTATATGGTTAAAGTAATTCTCTACCATGAGACACCAGCAAACATAACTTACAAAAATTGCTACATGTGGTTAGGCATAAGCCAAAATTCAACAAGGGATCAAATTATAAATATCACTTAGGAGAAGTACAGCACACGGGTACTCACATAGAGCAAGAGAAGAACGATTAGCATAACAAGTATTAAATGTAATTCTTACCCAAAATAAATTGAATCTTTTGACTTGCAAATAAAACGTAATGCTTACCCTAAGTAAATGTACATAACTTGCAAACAAGCAACTGTTACCTCAAGCAAATGGGAAGTATATAAATTGCAAAATATACATCAGCAACTAAAAGGAATGACAAGAAACAGCATAGTAGTGGTATTTTACATTAACAATAATACAAAAAATAGTCAGATTCAGAAATATAACACATATATTTATCACCATACACACTGCAAACCTACATGATAATTAATAGAATTGAGTACTCCATGGATAAAGTGACTGACTTAACTCATTTTCTAAAGTAAAATAAACAAAACTGGAACGTTTGCTTTGAAGAATTACAGAAACTCATTTTCTAAAGTAAACAAAGTGTGGCTTGTCAAATATTTTACAAGACATTTCATAACAGACATCCTTCTGTAATAGCCTAGAAGGTCCTTGAGGTACTAGCTCAGCTGAAGATATAGTGTCATTGTTGTGTACCAGGCTGACAAGTGTGAACATCAAGGCTCACTGTCTCACATGAGCAGTAGGGGAATGCTACCGAGCTGATACTGAAAAATGAATAAACTCAACACATAACTAGCAAGCTCTAGTAAAAGAAAGACACATAAAGATAGTTTTCTAGCCAAGCATTCCTGGATATTTTTGGGTGAAGACTTTTGCCAGAATGCCTGCTTGTATCCGTGTGTCTTATCTTTCATTGAGCTGCCTAGTTATATTTGCTGTGTTTAATTCATCATCATCATCATCATGTGCCATGCTGATAAGCATGGGCAGTCATTTTTCGCCATCTCACACGATCACCAGAGTCATGGATCAGCTTAGTGTTCTTGTTTTGACCATACCAAGTGGCTAAGCCATCCAGGTGTTTGCTTCTCTGCCTTCCCTTTGTTCTCTTCCCCTCAATCTTGCCAGCTGTCACCAAGTTCTCCAATTTATTTTCTCTCACATAGTTTTATGCTTTTCTTTATAATGTCCATCTGACAAGGGATTTTTAATGTGGACAAGATGTGCATGAGACCTCATATTTTGTGGCACCTGTCCAAGAAGGGAAGTCAGTCAGTCAAGAACCCTTTTAAACACCTTCAGTTGCACTTTGCATGTGGTGTTAGAGCCATGGTTTTATACACCAATTGGCACTTGGTGGGTGATGTGCCAGAATCATGCCAGCCGAAGAAGGTTAGGTATCTGATCAAATATATAAACACCAGGGGGAGAAGAAGAACATCAGATTTGTATGAAAATTGTGTCCTAAATTGGATCTAATCCTGTACTTTGTTTTAGTTAAAAGCTGTGACCATATCTCTATGTCATTCTGACTCCCTCATAACACATGAGGGAAGCTCTGAAACCATGAGAAAACTATAAAAATGAGAATTAATGAAATAAAGTCAATGAAATAATAGACAAATACGGCACAAATGTGAAAAAGAAAGAAAATTAATGAATCCACTATTTGCTAGCCAAACAGGAGGGAATTTGAAATGAATTGTCATGAATCAGACTGTAGGATGTTGGGGCAGACTGTAGGAGGTTCAGACTGTAGGATGTTGGGGCAGACTGAAGAAGTTTCAGACTGTAGGATGTTGGGGCAGACTGAAGAAGTAATAAGTAATTTACAGGAGACTTAGGTAGTCACCATGCTTGCCAGCAGGTCATTTGTTTGAACCCCCATAAACACGTTTGTAAAAAAAGTCGCTTAAAAGTCGACAGGATCAACTTCATTGCACCAGGTTTTATCCCATAAAGCTGAGTCTCTTTCAGAGCACAGCCCGCCGAAAGCATCGCACAAAGCGTGGACTCCGTAGCTCCAGCGATGACCTCCAGGAGTCTCCGAAAAAATGCACTTGTGAACTGAAGGACGCGGACCGGAATCGAACCCACAACTGTAAAACTAACCTGAACTCCTGGATCAACCCAGCCTAAAACGGGTACCAGGAAATGTCCTGGGTAGTAAAGGCGGCCAACTTGCTACTGACCTCATCATCCATTGAATCCCGATGGGTCTATAACAATATGGGAATGGCACCATATACCCATTATTCCTTTAGTTGTGGAAAAAGGTCCTTCACCTTTCTATGACTGACATAAACAATTTACTACTATCAGTTGTCAATGGCTGCCAGATAACTTGGACCCAGACTGGTTAGCTGTGCTAGGAAAATAATTATTTCAACAAACACATGACTACAGCCCTTCAATACCAGGAATGAAAGTTATGTCATGACAACTGACTGCATGGCTTTTTTCACACTATTTTAATAAATATTTCAAGAGCTTAATTTACTGAAAGTTAATGTCTTGGCTGTTTATGTAACATCCTCAAGAATATAACCAGAGGAAAGTTGAGGTCTTGGCTGTTTATGTAACATCCTCAAGAACATCACCTGAAGAATGTTGCTGTCTTGACTGTTTAGATAACGATTTCAAGAACATCACCTAAAGATAGATAATGTCTTGACTGTTTATGTAACAACCTCAAGAACATGACCTAAAGGACATTGATGTCTGCACTGTTTAAATAATATCTTAAGAAGTTCCCTTAACGAAAGTGAATGCCCTAACTATTTAGATAAGATCTCAATAGCTTGACTTAATGATAGCTAATGTCCAAGTTGATTTAGATAATGTTATGCTAAATATAGTAACGCCTAATTTGTTTTTATAAAAGTTACTTCATTAATTATTATTAGTCAGGAGAAAGGTGTGACAACCAAAAGATCAACCGTGTTAGAGACAGAGATCCACAGAAGGAGAACATTCTAGGTGAGTTAACACAGTGGCAAAGAAGGTCAATGGTTGAATGTATACAGAACACAGAGGAATGATTTTTTTGGAATAACATGACTGCCTATGAGGCCTGGCAAGACAAACGATGATGATGATAGTTCCTAAAACTGTCTCAAAATCGTACAATTATTTTATAAAAACTGTCTAAATTGTTCGCAACTGCCACATCACCACACAAGTACCAGTACAAGTTTTATACATTGTTCAAATGGCTGTCTCAGCATTGGAAAGAACAGGACACTTGATAACAAGGTGGTTAAAGGTTTCATTAGGGTGAGAACAATTTACTACTGTTTGAAAAACAAGCAGGAAAAAGTGCTGTCTAAACTAATTACAAAACTGTCTCAAATAGCACAATTTTCAGCCTAAAAAAATGATTTCTCCTTATTTATAAAGTACAAAATCTCACAGACTAATCACACCCATGTACACTGCAAGTTTCCATGTACGCAAAACATGAGTACCTAACTAAATACAGCATCATTAATATTTTTGATTATCGAAGAATATTTGAATATCATACATGATACACAACATTTGGAATACTTGTATTATATAATAAGCTGCTTTTCTAAATAGACGTGACATCCTGGTGTATCTTTGGTACATTAAAGTAATTAAAATGAGAGATTATGAAATATAACTTCGATTTGGTTTACATCTCTTTAGAATGGATAACGATAATGTTCAAACCAAAAGTGGGGTACAGTGCCATAAAATTAAAATCTATACATTCACACGTAGCATACACAAAAATGCACTTACACTATGTGTGTGCGCACATGTGCGCACGCACGCACACACACATATATTTATACAACACATTTATATATAGAGTATATAGACATGTTACATAAATTGAGATTCAGTTAATTAGGTAATACAGCAGTGCTATTTCATTCAGTCATTCACAGCTAAACACACAAAAAATGCATATTGAACAAAAATTAATGAATAGTCTTTCATTCAGTTGCACATTTTATATACATTGTTTTCATTTCATCATTAGTTGGGTAAAGCTCTGGCAAAAAATAAATACAAAGCTGCAAATTGTGTTTGCATTTTACAAACAGAAGGGAAGAGAAACAACAACATATTGTATCACTAAGTTGTGGAAAAGCTTCTAAACTTATTTAACTCGTAATTGTTATTGTCCGATTCACTTGGTTTATCATAACCCCAGGTAAGATCTGGTATATTATATTTTATGGTAAGATTCTTTAAAAGACTATACTATACTATCCTAAAGACTATTTCAGATCTATCCTTTCTTTGGTAACACCTGTTAAAACAAAAACAAAAGACACCCAGTGTAATGTACCTGCAGGCAATATCTTTCACAAGACACTTGATCTCAATTATCTTGTGGCGAAACCTTTTAAAAGGCACTTTGTGTATCCTACAGCAAGTTAAATTTTAAAAAAGAGGTAGCGCAATATCTAAATGCTTTTTCAGACAGTATTTTACGTTGACCAGACTTTTTTTCTCACATCAAAGTAAATACAATTCTAAACATTTTGCCAGAAAGAAATTTCAGTCGTATTGTAACTTTTGCCTACAGAAAATAAAATCAATAATATTAAACTGTCCTGCGTGTCTAACATCTGTGAAGGCTCAGGAATGCTTAGAATATATAACAAACACCAAATGTAATGTTACAAGTGGTTCTTGAAATGCTCAAAGTGAATCTGCAATTTGTAATAGTGCAAACTTTCAGATGAAGACATTGCATTACAACTATGTAATTTTGTGTGATAATAACACAAATAAATTGTGAATCATATATAAAGATTAATTATTTAACATGCTTGGTATAGGTAAAGCTGAGCAACGCTTGCCTTCATGTCAAGTTAACAATAAGGGATGTTTAATGCAGTGAGAAATGGATTCTGACAATTTTTAGAGAAATATTTTCAGAAATTCATGATTAATATGATGAATTAATTATTAAATATATAAAGATAAAATCTGTGAAATGTCTGTTACAGTTATGCTGTGCAACAATGTTTGTCATCATAGCTTATTTAACACTTAACAGCAAATTTTTGGATGTGAGAAGTAGCATTTAACAATTATTTTGAGACATTTTCCAGAAATGTCATGATAAATATGAAAAAGCTCGAAGAATTTAGTAAATATCAACCCTTTAAAATGTCTGTTATGGTTATGCTACATACAAAGTATACCCGTACACCTCCATCTACGCCATGGATATTTATGGGGTAAAAAGTGACTTCCGATAAATGATCAACAAATATCTAAAATAAAATTGATGACAAATAAGGTGAAAATATAATAAATTATATTAAGACAAACTCAACACTGTTTAGTAATTTATGCTGTGCTAACACTATTTGACATACCTCTCTATTTAACATAACTAGCTTTCAGGAATTTGTGTTTGTAGAGTGAGTTTGGGATTTTGGCAATTTGCAGAAGCATACTTTTACAGAAGTCATGGTCATAATTTCAGAAAACAACAATACCCACTCTGAAGATATTATCTTTTCTGTATTGCAAAATGTACTACATACACAACAGCTGTTAGACTGTACTATAACAATAATTATTCTTATACTCATAAATAAGCAATTCCTTCAGGTTTTCAAAAAAAAAAAAACCATTTCAAAATGACACTTATCTGACAGAATATTAAAATAGAATACTTTCTGAAAATTGAAAAGGCTTGTAATGTCTTCTTAGTTCCTTGACTCTGGCACATTATAAGGTCAAATTATACAAATTACTAGGTGTGATATCACATTAAAAATAAATTATGTTTGTGTGCATTTCTGTGGTTATAGCAAAATATTATGTTTACAGCCATTGAATATGTTAAGCTAAGAAGAAATACTTACAAATAAAAAGTCCATTCTTTGAAATAGTAACAGACAATATACCCTTTTAGAGTGAACAGCATATAATCTTTAAAAACATTACAGAACATTTATTTTCTGATGTTTAAGTCCTAACACTTTAACTAAATGAAAAGTATGGTATAAAACAATCTTCTTTTATAATCTTTATATATAATTACAAATATATGTAACAATAACAGACACCATATCCCAGAGAGTTAAATAGGAAACCATTTTTCTTAAACCAAAAAAAAATAATAATAATAATATTCATTTTCTAAGTGTTTGGTGTCAACATTTAATGCTTACAGAACATATGATTTTTCAATGTATGGTGCAGGATGTTTCTGTCTCTTTGAGTTTTCAATATTGCTGAAGTTTAAAGATAGTTATTGTAAGGATTTTTCTTTTTCAAAACCAGACTAATGCAATGCATGATTATGCATGAAGTATTTAAAAAGTATAACCAGGGGAGAAACAAAACAAAGACTTTCTGAAAGTTACTAGCCATGATTGCTGGCTTTCCATTACTGGCTCCAAATACTGGCTTTCCAGCCTTTAGGAGTTGTATTACGTAAAAGAAAAATATAGGATAAAATAATCTCTTCCCTCCTCCATAAATAAAAAGTAATTAACTAGTCTTTCTTTAAAAACCAAACTGCACGAAATCTTAAAAAGCAAAGCAAATAAATTTTAGCTTGTAATTTAATTCAAGCAAACCTAACTGGCAAATAATCATCCTCTTATTGTTATGGTTTTTCATACATGTATAACTGTAGAAGCTGTAAATTATAACTATTCACACAATCTTCTGCTAGAATTTCAATAATAAACAAAATGTCATGAACTCCTGCTGTATTTCACATGTAAATTCACAGTGTATCAAATGGCACTGACAGTAAATATGTCTTTTTATGCTAAATATAAAACAGATCAATACTGTTAGTTTTCACTTGTGTTTACAAAGTGGAATATTTTCACCAATGACTATTGAACATTGACTGTGTGAATCTGTTTTGTACTGCTCCAGACTCTGAAAAATACATTAAAAAGAAGTATTTTTAAAACTTAAAATAACAATATTTTAGAACTTAAAATAACAATATTTTAGAACTTTAACAACATTTTAGAATTTAACATAACAAAATAATAATACTTTAGAACTCAAAATAACAATAATTCATCAATAGCATTCTTCTTCCTTGTCTAAACAGCAAATAATGATACAATCAATTTTATTTGAAAGGGTCACAAATTTGGCACATAATACTGTTTTACATTAGATCCTTCCAACCAATCACTTTTCACACAGCAATTACATACTACATGTTAAATTATTCAATCAATCAATCATGTGCCTATGCCGGAAAGCGTGGGCGGTCATGACTCGCCATTTCACTTGATCACCAGAGTCGTGGATCAGCTCAGTGCTCCTGTCTCGATCCATGCCATGTGGCCAAGCCATCCAGGTATTTTATTCTCAGTCTTCTCCTTGGTCTGTTCCCTTCGATCTTGCCAGTTGTCACTAATTTCTCTAATCCATTTCTTCTCATAACATGTCCAAAAAATTTTGACTGTCTATGTCTAATTTCTCTAATCAATTTACGATTTTCATTTGTCTCCTGTAGTACTTGGTCATTGGTTTTTCTGTCTGCCCATGGTATTATTTGCATTTTCCTCAGAAACTACATTTCTGCAGCCATCAGATGTTTTTCAGCTTGACTGCTCATTGTCCAAGTTTCACATCCATACAAAAGAACAGGCTCTATGTAGCCCCTCAACACTCTTTTTCTCGTTTCAATTGACATCATTTTATTGGTCATAATGTTTTTCATCTTGCTAAAGGCAACTTTCACTATGGCAATTCTTGTTCTAATCGCTTCAAGGCATCTCCCATCAGATGTTATGACTGTTCCGAGATAATTGTACCGATTCACTTGTTGAAGAATATTCCTATTTACTTGTTTATTACATTGTGGTATTTCGTTCTTCCTAGTGACGACCATAATCCATGTCCTTTTATAATTTAATTCTAACCCCAGTTGTTCACTGTGTGTAACAACTGCATCTACTAATTGTTGCAGATCCTGCTCATTTTCTGCAATCAATACTGTATCATCTGCATATCTAATGTTATTGATGTTTCATCCTCCAATGCTGATTCCATTTATATCTTCTACATTTCTGAAAATATTTTCACTTTATAGGGAAAAAAGATCTGGAGACATTACACCTAACATCTCTCTTAATAGGCTGATATTGTCCCACTTCATTATCAATCCTTATGGCAGCTTGTTGTTTCCAATATATGTTTTTTATAAGTCTAATGTCTTTCCCATCAATTTGTAGATCTGCAAGCATTTCCACCATGTTGACATGTCTAACTCTATCGAAAGCCTTTGTGTAGTCAATAAAGCAAAGATGTATATCCTTGTTAAATTAATATGGCAATAAATGTAATTATATGAGCGCTGAGCATATACACAGTATAGAATAACATTATGAGACATATATACCTTCTCTGTCTGTCTTTCTTTCTCATGCACATACATTCACTCACAAACTAACATACCTACCCAGGCACTCGCATACACAGAGCCAAACAGACAGACATGCTCAGATACTGCGTCCAGGGTCATCACTGAGATGTGGAGCAGGGTTTTGCTCAGCCCAGGCAGTAAGCAGTCAAGTTATGAGTTGTTGACTGCACTAACCACTTTTGCTGCCCAGTGTAGATGTGCTTGGTGTTCTGGATCAATCCTATTGATGATATTCCTTCATGCCACTGCCCCACTCCCAGCATCATTTCTGTCTGCCCTGGCCTCTTCTATCGCTGATATTTGCAGTCAGTTATCAGTTGGGATATCTTCATTGCACTCCGGACAGGTCCAAAGGTGCTCAGATCCTCTCCCCCAGCATTTGCATCAGCGTCCAGTGGCTATTAGTGCCAGTTCTGTGTTGGTTGATGAGGCACCTCGTTTTCCCGATGTACCTCTCACACCTGGCCGTGCCAATTCTTACTCCCAAGTCTTTCATCCTGGACAGCGATGTGGATTCACTGACGTTAAATGTCCTCTGTTCTCAACGTATCTTTAAGGACATTAATAACATCAGCACGATCCGTGGGCTGGCCATCTACAGGGGGTGCAGAGCCAGCCAGTTTATCAGCTCGTTCATTTCCCTCGACTCCCGCATGTCCCGGGACTGAAGATGAAGGTGACTTTACAGGACAACAGACTTCCGCAGCGACTCAGTCCACTGTATACGTACAGATCCAGGCTTCGACCTTTCGAATCATGCTCATTGAATCACTTAGTACACACGTTGGTATAATACTGTGATTCCAGCCATATTAAAGCCCGTATAACTGCCATCACCTCCATCGTCATCATTTGCAGTTCGTTATGATGTTCTCTAATGCCTCTCTTCTTATTCCAAAACCAAAGAACACTGTTTGTCTCCTCCTTATGTGTAATGCTCTACTTTCTTTAGTCTTTTCCAGGCTTTTGTTGTTAGTTACTCTGGTGATTCAAGGTATTCACAACATATGTCTCAGAAACCACATCTTCGTTGCCTCAAAACTCTTTCTAATTTATTCATTCACATTCAGTGATTCACTGCCATACAGCAGGACAGGTTCCATATATAACATACAATGAGTATATATGGGCATAAATGAGAGAGAGAGAGAGAGAGAGAGAGAGAGAGAGAGAGAGAGAGAGAGAGAGAGAGAGAGAGAGAGAGAGAGAGAGAGAGAGAGAGAGAGAGAGAGAGGAGAGAGAGAGAGGAGAGAGAGAGAGAGAGAGAGAGATGTAGAGATGGATGTATGATGAATAGTTTGATTGTATGTATGAACATGTGTATGTAGGTATGTATATGTGTTTATGCATGTGTGAGTGTATGTATGTGTTTATGCATGAGTGAGTGAGTGTTAGAGTGGAAAAGGGGGAGGGGGGTGTTTTGTGTATGTGTCTCTCTTTCTCTCTCTCTATCTTCTGCTTGACTGTCTCATAACATGGTAATATGTACCGTTTGTGTTCACAGCATTCATTTTACAATGTTTTTATCTTTCCTTTTTTGAATGTAACATACACAATAGATAATTTATGTGCAAAAAAGAAGAGCTATTAGAAGGGTGAATAAGATGGGCCTGCATGTACAATTTGTGACCCACTGAAAACAAAGTCTGTTCATTTGGTCTATATAATATTTCCGTACTCTACTTAACCACTAACACGCAAAGCTATAGCTAAAGGCACATTCTGAA
Organism: Cepaea nemoralis; assembly: GCA_014155875.1. Classification (NCBI taxonomy): domain Eukaryota; kingdom Metazoa; phylum Mollusca; class Gastropoda; order Stylommatophora; family Helicidae; genus Cepaea; species Cepaea nemoralis. The sequence continues at coordinate 120,405 of JACEFZ010013857.1, read as the reverse complement.
GAACTGAAATACATCAAAAATAATAACACAAATATTAAATAAACAACATTAAAAGTAATTGTCAAAGGTTAAAAAAGAGGTTGGTTGGTTGAGAAACCTTTGATGTTTAACTCCTAAATGTGATGCACTGGAACTCAGGTAATTTCACGGCTTCACTCTATTGGAGTAGCCAGTTGTGCGCCAACTCTCAGCCACCTCCTATCACATGCATAGTAGGTTACAGTGTTACTGTTCTTTGCTTCCCTCATGGGCTCTGGTAGCACACACAATTTCATTTCACTGAAGCCAATTTCAACAGGGCAACATATTTATTCATTACTGTGTTGAAATGAGTTAATCTAAAATGAAAGCGATGTTCAGAATATATATGGGCCAGATGGAACAGCCGGGGCTCAGCTGGAACAGTAGAGAGAAAATCAAACTGTGTATAAGCATCATTACTAATTCACACTGAGCCACAGCCTTGACGCAACTCAAATAATCAAATGATGTCAATCACTAGTGGGTGATAACATCTTTATTATGCGGCAGTACAATTCTCATCCAATGACAGAGTATCACAAGAGAGACATTCACAAAGACAGATGATTACTCCATCAGGACAAGACAAATCATCATTATGAGAGGAGAGAGTCTAGAGAATCCTGCAAAAGGGAAGATTGATGTTATTAGGACCGCTGAATGAACTAAAAAAGACTGTTGGATTCATACGAGAGACAACATTGCAGTTATAAGCATATTTCAGGCGAACGAAAGATGAAGAAGAAGAGACAGGTCAATAGTTGGGTTGGCAGAGTGGAAATGAGTGACAATCAGTGTTGGAGCTTACGAAGAACTCAGAAGACATAAATGTTTGTAGAGTTGCCATGGCACATGCTGAAGATTACAATGACATGTGCCATGAATCCTTTTCAGGGGTAGCATTTCACCAACTGCAGAAATGTATAAGACAACTGTGGATGCAGGTGAAATACTCCAAGCTGACAATAGTTTCATTATGTCTTGTAACCAAGCTAGAGCTACGGAGTTTGTGCTCTGTGCGACACTTTCCACGCTGCGGAAAGAGACAGAGCCATATGGGATAAAACCCGGTGCAATGAAGTTGACCATGTCGACTTTTAAGCAACTTTTTTGTAACCAAGCTACTGGATGAAGAGGCTGCAGTCCTGCCATATGACACATGAGACAATATTAGTCACTCTGGTTACAATGGACTGCAATTATGAAAATGAGAAGAAACATGACGCCAAACACAGCAAATGTACCTATACTTGGTTGATTCTGGGGCAGGAAGGCATGTCTGCATCACCAGGAGAGGCAGGAGGGCAGGGGTAGCTGACATCTCCAGCGGGCCCTTGAGGTGTTGTAGCAATCATCTGAAACCAACAGAAAGTTCAGGTAAGCTCGCCCAAGGAAGGAAACCATGGTAGCACAATAGATAGCACATTTGCTTGTCGGCTCAGTGGCCCTTCGTAGCAGGGATTTTTTTTCATTGACCTGGGCTCTCAGGTGACCCCAGACTAACATGGATACCAGGAAATGTTCTGGGAAGTAAAGGTGGCCAGTGTGGTACTGACCACATCACCCATCAAGTGCCAACTGGTCTATAACAATATGGGACTAGCACCATGCACACAACGTGCCTCAACGTGTGGGACGGTCCTTTAGCTCACTCTTTGTATGACTGCTGGCCTTTTGTTTCATCTCCATGATTTATAAGTATCTACTGTTTCCTGGAAAATAAGACCGGGTCTTATATTAATTTTAGCTTTAAAATAAATGCACTAGGGCTTACTTTCAGCAGATGTCTTATATATATATATATACTAGCTGACCCGGCCCGGCTTCACCCAGGCCCTGGTGGGGATCTGTCGGTCTGTCTGTCTGACCCGGCTTCGCCCAGCTCCTGGTGGGGAACATCTCATTTAATTCGTATAAGTAGTCATATAAGCTCCTGTTCCCATTCCCGACTATCTGTCTGTCTGTCAGTCAGTCAGTCGGTCAGTCAGTCAGTCTGTCTATCTATCTATCTACCTACCTATCTATGTTCGGCCAGTTCCCATTAAAAATATAGATAGAATAGAAGAATAGATAGATTGATAGTAAAAAATATGATTGGAAGAGATCTATCTTAAGTAAACTTACCTAGATATCACGAACAGCCAATAAATGGTGGGCGGTGGGTTGACTGCAGAGTACTGCAAAAGATATGCAACTAACTTTCTCTCACAAAAAATTACTTTTTTTGTGTGTAACAAACAAAAATCTTTATTTTCAAAGGGTTAAGAATTGGGCACGCAGGCACATCCTATATTCTGCCCTTCTTCTCTATTTTGTCTTTTGTTATTTATTTTTTGTTTAAAATGGGCATCATAAATACCCAACGTGGGTTTAACGCGAAATACATATGAGAATGTTTAAAAAAAAATTAAATGTGCTGTTGAAGAGAAATAAAAAGATGAGTTAGAAAATTGTCACTATTTAAATAGATGCATTATTTTTATGAAAACTTTGAAAATACCTTAAAGATTTTATCATTATATATTATAACACATATGCCTGTAAATAACTGTAGACAAACATTTGATAAAGCTTTGATAACAATGCAACAATCTATATATATAGATATTTTAATGCTATTAAAAGTTATGCCCCTTGAAATAACTTTTCTTAAGTTAAGTCCCCTCGCTACATATAAATGATAATGAAAAATGAAATATTAAATTTTAGTAAGTAAATAGCTGATTGTACAGTAACAAACTATGACAGTTGGTTGCACGGGAATGAAAAGAAAACATGTAGAAAATTTCATCTCAATCAGATGGACCGTTATCGAACGCAACAAATACATCCCTACCCACATACATACATCCTTTTATATATATATCAATCAATCAATCATGTGCCATGCCGGAAAGCGTGGGCGGTCATGACTCGCCATTTCACTCGATCACCAGTGTCGTGGATCAGCTCAGTGTTCCTGTCTCGTCCATGCCATGTGGCCAAGCCATCCAGGTATTTTCCTCTCGGTCTTCCTCTTGGTCTGTTCCCCTCGATCTTGCCAGTTGTCATTAAGTTCTCCAATCCATTTCTTCTCATAACATGTCCAAAAAATTTTGACTGTCTACGTCTAATTTCTCTAATCAGTCTACGATGTTCATTTGTCTCCTGTAGTACTTGGTCATTGGTTTTTCTGTCTGTCCATGGTATTATTTGCATTTTCCTCAGAAACCACATTTCTGCAGCCATCAGATGCTTTTCAGCTTGACTGCTCATTGTCCAAGTTTCACATCCATACAAAAGAACAGGCTCTATGTATCCCCTCAACACTCTTTTTCTCGTTTCAATTGACATCTTTTTATTGGTCAGAATGTTTTTCATCTTGCTAAAGGCTACTTTCGCCATGGCGATTCTTGTTCTAATCTCTTCAAGGCATCTCCCATCAGATGTTATAACTGTTCCAAGATAATTGTACCGATTCACTTGTTGAAGAATATTTCCATTTACTTGTATATTACATTGTGGCACTTCTTCCTTCCTACTGACGACCATAACCTGAGTCTTTTTACAATTTAATTCTAACCCCAGTTGCTCACTGTGTACAACAACCGCATCTACTAATTGTTGCAGGTCCTGCGCATTGTCTGCAATTAATACTGTATCATCTGCATATCTAATGTTATTGATGTTTCGTCCTCCAATGCTGATTCCATTTATATCCTCTACATTTCTGAAAATATTTTCACTGTACAGGGAAAAAAGATCTGGAGACATCACACATCCCTGCCTAACACCTCTCTTAATTGGCTGATACTGTCCCACTTCATTATCAATCCTTATTGCAGCTTGTTGTTTCCAATATATGTTTTTTATAAGTCTAATGTCTTTCCCATCAATTTGTAGATCTGCAAGCATATCCACCATGCTGACATGTCTAACGCTATCAAAAGCCTTTGTATAGTCAATAAAGCAAAGATGTATATCCTTGTTTACTTCTATAGCACGTTCAATAACTGTTCGCAGCATATACACAGCATTTACTGTACCCTTTCCTTCTACAAACCCGCATTGTTCTTCCCCTATTTCAGGTTGTATCTTCTTCCTCATTCTTTGCATGATAATTCTTAGCAAAATCTTTGTGATGTGACTCATTATACTAATTGTTCTATGTTGATCACATTCCAAGGTTCCTGATTTCTTTGGGATTGCAATAAATATAGAGTTACATAATTCAGGAGGTATATCTCCAGTATCATATAATGTGTTCAGCAGTCTGGTGACTTGATCTATTCCAAATTCTTCTAAAGCTTTAATCATTTCTGTTGTGATGTTATCTGCACCGGGGGCCTTGCCAGCTTTCATATGCTTAAGAACATTTCGAACCTCCATCTCCAAAATTGGCGGTCCTTCATTATTAAATCTAATATCATACTGTTCGTCTCTGTTATCATCATAAAGGTGTTTCACATAATCTGTCCATACCTGTAGAATCTGGTCTTTTTCTATTATGATTTTGCCATCTTCAGTTTTTAGACACCCTGTTGATGTACTTGTTCTTTTATTAGTAAGTTCCTGAATTCGTTTGTGCACTAATTTGGTATTTTGACTGTTGTGTTGGCTTTCAATTTCTAAGCACTTTTCCTCAAGCCATGCTTCTTTTGCCTCCTTACATAATGTTCTGACTTGTCTGTGAATTTCTTCATATTTGACAGAATTATTTTTGTTGAGTCTTCTTGTTTCCATGAGGTGTAAAATTTCTTCAGTCATCCATTTCTTACGACCCACCTTCTTTAATTTTGGAATAGTTGTTTCTGCAGCCACATTGATTGAATTCTTCAACGTTTCCCATTGATCATCCACATCCTGGAATAGGATCTCTAGATCAGACAAAATTTCGAATCTGTTCTGTACTTCTATGTTGAATTTGTTTTGTATTTCCTTGTCATTACTCAATGTACACAAATCATATTTAGTGTTTCCTGTTATATACTTGACTTTCTTCAACTTTATCCTCAATGTTCCTGTGAGTAATCTGTGGTCACTATAACAATCAGCACTGGGAACTGTTTTTGCTATTGTTAATGCGTTTCTAAATCTTCTGCTAATGAGAATGTAGTCAATCTGGTTTCTAATCCTGCTATCAGGACTCCTCCATGTCCATAAACTTCTAGGGTGTTGTTTGAACCAGGTGTTTCCTACAATCATTTCCTGTTCTTTTGCCCACTCTACGAGTCTGTATCCTCTTTCATTTCTCTCTCCTAAACCATAGTTTCCTACTGTGTATCTATCTCCTTGATTTCCTACTTTTGCATTGAAGTCCCCTATTATGATGGTTATTTCTGAATTTTTACATTTCTTTAAGGCAGACTCTATGTCATTATAAAATTCTTCTACACTATCTTCACTGGATTCTCCTGTTGGGGCATATACTTGAATAATATTTATGCTAAAAGGTCTGCCACTTAATTTAACTAGTAGAACTCTGTCCGACACGGCCCAATATCCTTGAATAGATTTTGATGTTTTCCTGTCCAGAATAATTGCCACTCCCCTATGACGAACTTCACCTCCAGAATAAATAATCTTGAAATCTTCTTCTATCTTGATGCCTGCTCCTGTCCATCTCGTTTCGCACATACCTAAGATATTAATTTTTTCCCTTTCAATTTCTTGTTTTATGTTCTCTAATGTTCCTGTCGTTGTTTAACGTCCTAACGTTCCAAGTTGCTAATTTTAACGTCTCTGTCCTTGTCTTGCGATGATCGGTCTTTAAGCGAATCATGATATACTAGGCACTTTTAAAGAGGTAGTTTGCCGTTGCTTTCCTCTATGGCAGTGACCTTACTGGTCGGAGACCGCAACCATTGACTCAATACGAGTTCTTCTGCCTGCCGTCGTGTAACTCAAGGCCATGACCCACAAATATCTGTCGGCTGCCCTCAAAATTACATCCACCACCTGCCTTCCGTGGCTTCTTTTGAAAACTTCCAATAAAAGGAACACAATATAACATCACATAATCCACAGGGAAACACTATTCACAGGGAATCCAAAGGAAATCACACGAAATCCAATGAAAAACACTAAATAGCGTCCCTCCAAAAAGTAACGCTTCATCTTGTCGCCATTTTACTGGAAGTATATATATATATATATATATATATATATATATATATATATATATATATATATATATATATATATTATATTTTTCAGATACAAAAATCTACATTTTTTCATGTACAAAATTCTACATTTATTCAAATACAGTCATGTCATCTTCTTATTTAACACAAGTGACATATTGAATTACCAAATCCGTTCATTATCAAATGCTGACTAATGGCATCATACTCTGACTGGCCATTCGGCAACAAGTCTCTCATTACTGACGATTTTAACTAGGGCTTATTTTAGAGGTAGGTCTTATATTAAAAGCATGCTGAAAAATCATGCTATGGCTTATTATAGGGGTAGGTCTTATTTTTGGGGAAACACAGTATTATTTCAACTGAATGAGGTAAATTCTGAAGACATGGCACTATATATGACTCTTCACTTAAACTTCAAATAGAAGCCACCAAGTGCGAATTTGTCTCACAGATTTGTTAACCTGGCCTGGCCTCCTAGGTCGACCCAGTTTAAAATGAGTACCAGGAGATGTCTTAGGAAGTTGAGGCAGGCAGCGTGATACTGACCACAACATCCCTTCATAGCCGATTGATTGATCTATACAAATATGGATATAGATATATCTAGGCAGACCTTCTGGTCTAGAGAAACAACAGCGGAGGATAAATTCTATGGACCACTGAGTTAACTACAACAAGACAGTGAAGTTCATACAAGAGACAATATTACAAATATAGACTAATTTCAAGTATATGAAAGAAGAAGAATCATAGGATATGGCACCATTTGTCTAATAAGCCTTCAGGTGTGTAAAAGGTCTTTTACTTGTTAATTTTTAATGAAACTTCAAACATGGCTTTTATCTAGACTATTCTATGCATTTTTACAATGAACTTATTGTGTTATTATCATTGTCATCATCTTGCTCTTATCTAGATAACGGTTCGGGTTCATACAGGCAACAATAACTTCGTTCGCTATGATATAGAACATTTATTGTATTGAATATACAGGTGGCGCAGTGGGTTAACAGCCCGCGCTATATTACATCATATCACAGATAGTTAAACATTAACACATAGTTGTCATACAACAATCTAGCACACTATCTAGCCTATGTATATATATATCTATGAATATCTATTGAGTCCCTCTCAGGCAGGCCTTGTTGCCTCTCTCAAGTCCGTCTGTCCTCTGCCGGTCTCCTCGTGTCCCAATCCGATACGGGCGGTAACTCTGTCCGAGTTCCTCGTGGACCCCGCATTAGGCGGGCCACATCAGTGTCCACGGAACCATGGACTCGATTGACCAGTCTTTCGAGAAGGCTCTAGATTACTCGGGTCCTGAGCGACTCGCTTCTATCCCTTGGGCTGGAGTTGCAGCCCTCTAATAATATATCTAAAGGTGAGGCGGTGACAGGATCCCCCCTCCCCCCTGATATGATTTGTTCTTGGGTAATTAGATCTGTTCTAATTCTGTCACCGAATCACTTAAAGTTGGTGTTTGTAGTTTGGTGGACAGTAACCTGGTAACCTACCTACTAGCACTAAAACTCATGTATTCTACCATACAACACTTCTCTGATTTGGTGAAGAGATCACTCTGTCTCTCGTGTCCTTAAAAATGCTTATCTGACCGAAGTTACGTGACGTTTTAGTAGTTGTATTTACAACCCGCCCTTCTCATAGTACCCTGCTAGTACCAAGATAATTAACCTCTGTATTAAAGAGGGTTAACAAGACCGAAGTCCTGGCTAAATACTTACACCTTCAAATCTTGATCTGTGTGTGCATTTCAATACACTTTTACTCTCGTATGTTGTATAATGCTAAATAGGTAGTTACCTTGTCACTTTATCCCCCTCAGACTACATGTGTCCCTGTTGGCTTGTTAGTGTGTTGGCTAATAAGTTGCTGTTTCTAAAAGAGTGACTGTATTTTAAATTGATAGTGTTGAGTTTTAAGGTTTGTGTACGTGTGTGCTGAATGTGTGGCGTATTTCCAAGCGTCACGAGTTGGGATAACCTCAATCATGAAATATTCCACTGTGTGAAATACATGATCAGGTATTCCAAGTAGTGGTGCTTAGATGTATCCTAACTGCTAAACTAAGTATATTATCCTAACTACTAAATTAAACTCACTATTAAACTAAGTAATGCACATGTATTAACAAATTAGACAAGTCATGCAATTTTACATGAAAGACGCAGACAAATTACAATAAATACGTTTTGCGTACAATTTGTCCGCCAAGTGTATCGTTCTCTCATTTAATCCATTCACGCAGTCATTCACTCATCTTTCATTCAAAATAGTATTTGGTTAAAATACATAATTAAAGTTGAGGTAAGTGTTATTGCCCTTAGAAAAAATGGACTAAGCGATATTTGCCCTTTAAGAAAATTTGTACTTTTTGTACGATGAATCAAAAATAGGTTATAATTTAAATAGAGACACTTGTATAGGACGGTTCTTTAGCCTATGAATGGCACCGCCTGTAATATTAATGTAGAATATGTACAAATTACAGGTTAACACAATTTATATACATCATTAATGCAAATATAATACATATTTAATTCTAAAGTAATTAATTAATTAAATAACTAACTCCAACGATGATGTGCGCGTTGTCCTCCTGTCGTTAGCGTGTTATGCCATGAATGTTAAAGTTAGTATGGCTGTCTCTTGAGTGTTGTCGTCGATGTTGTTCTGTTTCGGCTGTTTGCAAAGTTTCGTAGCAACAGCAAGTATGGATTGTTCTCAATGTCCCGTATGAAATATTACTGTGTTCAGAGTCAGTTCACTGGTTGATATTATTGGTTGACACACAGTTACTGTTTCTTGCTGGGATTGTTCTAGAGCTTAGGCACTTAATAGTATAGTTCTTAAAGTATAGCTCTTAATGTATCATGTTCATGGGTGTCGTAATTAACCTAATCACTGAGAGTACTCTAGCGGGTGTAGAGTTACACTGTTATATGCAACCGACTAAAAGTATCACAGTTTATAGTGTGGCGAATGGTCGATGTGGTAAGAGTCATTCTACTGGCGCATTCGCTTGCCGTGATAATAGGTCAGCCATAATGTTATCTGTGCCTCTGATATGGCGGATTTCGAAGTCGAAATCTTGAAGTAGAAGACACTATCTTTGTAACCGGTGGTTTTTGGGCGACCCATGGTTAAGGACTAATAATGGCGAACTGTCTGTGAGGACCACAAAATGACTACCCAAGAGGAACTTAGATAATCTTAATATACAAAACAAAAGGCTTAAAGCCTCCAATTCCACTGTGGCATAACGAGTCTCAGCCTTCTTTAGTTTGCGGCTCACGTAGAGAATCGGGTGCCTTACTCCATCCACTTCCTGCATTAAACATCCTCCTATTGCGATAGCGCTCGCATCTGTGGTCAAAATAAAGGGTAAATTTATGTTGGGTAATCGTAAAACTGGTGGATTAGAAAAAATATGTTTCAATCTACACATTGCATCATCTAAGCTGGTACTTTTACAAATTTTTGATGGATGATCTTTAGTTAACATATCAGAAAAGACTGAGGTGAGTTCTGACCAATGTGGAATGAATTTGGAATAATAGTTAATAAGACCTAGTAAACTTCTAATCTGTTTCTTTGTGGTAGGAACTTCTAGATTAAGGATCTTGGAAACAATTTTATCATCAGTCAACAATTTGCCTTCAGAAATTCTATGACCAAGGAAGTCTATTTGTGTATAGCCTATTTCAACCTTGGAAGGTTTGATAGTAAGTCCAAAAATAGAGATTTGGTTGAAGACTTGTTTGAGGGTAAGTAAGTGAGAAGTCATATCAGAAGAATGGACGCATATATCATCAATATAGGCTACTACATCTTTAATTCCGTGTAATAACAATCTTGTTAGTCTAACAAATGTGGCCGGTGCGTTCTTCAGGCCAAAAGGAAGATATAGCCATTCGTACAAACCGAGGGGTGTTGCGAATGCTGTTATATGTCTACAAGAAGGGTGTAGTGGAACTTGCCAATATCCTTTCGCTAAATCGGTCTTGGAAAATAAGGATGATTGAGCCATATTTAAAATAAGATCTTCACAACTGTTCATTGGCTCTGCATCCGTTGTTGTTCTTGTATTTAATACTCTATAGTCGATGCACAAACGGATTGTCTGGTCCTTCTTTTTCACCAGAACAATCGGTGAAGAATATTGAGACATCGATTTTTGAATGATGCCATTCTTCTCTAAATCTAGAATTTCTTTATCTAAATTAGATCTGTAATGGAGAGGAATAGAATATGGTCTACATTTGACCGGTCTCAGATCTGTCAGCACAATTGAATGTGTTATTTTATCAGTGCGTCCAGGTTTGTTAGAAAAGATAGATTTATACTCGTCAAGGAGAGTTAAAATGTCTTGTCGCTGTTGTTGTGTCAACGTGTCAGAGATATGTATGTCATTTATACTCCCGTCGTCAGTCATAATGGGTACAGGGATTTCAGTATTGTCCACGTCTGTCTGATTTATCACAGATGCTACTGTTTGTAAATTGTCTTCAATGTCATTGTCGTCGTTGTCGAGATCAATCGTTGTCAATATGTCGTCAAATTTGTCGCCGTTGTCAATATCACAGATTGTCGGTAATGTCCATATGTCTTCGTCGTTTTCGTCGTCGTAAGAGTGTGTCGTTAACGATGCTTCGTTTGTCGAGGTGTCATTTCGTTGGGACATTGTCGTTTCGTCTCTGTCACCAGTTTGTTGCGTCTGTTCATTTGTCTCATTGTCCTGTCTAGCATAGTATGGTTTCAACATATTTACATGGAATATTTTCAACTTTCCATTTAAAGAGATTTCGTAATCCACTTCTGAAATTCTTCTAATGATCTTAAAAGGTCCCTGCCAAGAGGTTGACAGTAAATCTCTTTTGTCAGGTAGGAGTAGTAAAATGTCCTGACCTGGATTTAGTACAATTTAGTAATTTAGGGTAGTAAATGTCCTGACCTGGATTTAGTACAATTGTTTTTGCTTTTTGTTCATTTCCAAAATTGATGTTAGTTGAGTGTGGCGCTATTATTTCTAATGATTCCTGCAGTTGGTTAGTGTTGGTTCTATGGGTTGTCTGTCGTGTTATTGCGTTTGTGTGTTGTGTGTTTTGTTGCACATTTACAGGCTTGGTATTTGGTAGATCGGTAGCATCCTCAATTCGAGGTTTTAATTTGGTCGTATCGCTGACAGATTCGACCGCCCCTGCATTGTACACCTCGGTGAATTCTTTCTGAATTACCTCAGTGGTTGTCTCCCTTGGTCTTTTGGCAGATTGAGACAAACATGAATGGTGTTTCTCTGTAGCATCGCTGTTTGTGTGGTGGATACCTTGTTTTTGCTCCCACTCTTTGATTTCCTTATCGGAGCATGGATGTATGTTGGGTAAATTACCAAGTATAATATCAGCGACTGGATTTTCAAGGACAGCGCACAATACTTGTCCTGATATGAACGGTGTTCGAATTTCGACCAGAGCAAGGGGGTATTTCTCTATAGTTCCGAGAATGTGCGACAAGTCACATGTTTGTCTGTGTAGTCTTTAGTGTCTATTAATGTTTTCTTAACCCCACAGAGCGTTGCGCCGGAATCCCGAATTAATGTGCACTTTTTGTTATTTACAAACCCTGTAGAAAAAACTAGCTTGCCTGTAGATGATAAGGCAGCGTTGGCTGTTTCATTTGAAATAGGGATAGTGTGGCCACATAGTAATGTTGTGTCAAGTTGGAACTTTGTACAGGTGTTGCACTTACTGTCTGTAATGGTGTTAATAATGTGTACAGCATTCCCAAGCTCGCTTACATTGTCATTTTGATTATCACACTCATTCCGTGATTCAATCTCTTCGTCTGATGACGTTTCCACTAGTGCAGCATTGGCCTGTTTTAATAACTTTCGGCCCTCACAGTGGCGACTATAGTGGCCCCAGCTATTGCAAAAATAACATTTGACCGCTCTCTGGTAAGCAATACGTTTATTTTTCTGCTTTTCCACCATCATTTTGAGGTGATGAGGATAGCTAGGCGATTTGTCGCACATCGAGTAAATGTCGTGATTCGAACCGCAATATTGGCATTTAGCTACTTTACCTACATTTGAGCGCGGTTTAAATTTACTCTCTGTTTGTTTGGAGTATTTGGTGTTCACTACTGCTGCTGCTGTATCGTTGTGACTTATATTTAGCTGAAAAATGTCTCTATTTGCTGTGAAAAATGCGTTCCCTTTGGACTCGATTTCCTGAATGCTTTTACAGTCCATTTGTTTTAAGAACTTAGCAAAAGGTGTAGGGATGGTACTAACTATTTTGTCTATAATAATGAGCTCTTTAAGTTTGTCATGGCTGTTGTTAGTTTTAGCCGAGTTAATCCACTTTGTACACACGTCCTGGACTGTACTGACATAATCTATAAATGTTTGGTTTGGTTGTGGAGATAATTTGGCAAATTGTTGTTGGTAACCTGCAGTATCTAAAGAAAAATGTTGGAGGATGCGTTGTTTTAGATAGTCATAGTCTTTTCGCATTTCCTGTGGCACTGTTTCTATTACTTTTAGTGGTTCAAGAGCTAAGTTTCTCATTAGAATAAATGCCCAATCTGATTTTATGATCTTATGATAGGCCATGAGACACTCAAAATTTTCCAAGTAGGCGCTGATGGAATCTCCTGAGCAGAACGCCTTCACGAGTCCTTTGTACTTGTTATATTTTTGTTCTTCCTCTTTGCTTCTTAGCTTATTCACCGATATTTCTGTGTTGGACTCAATCTCCATCTGTTTTAGTTTTATCTGTGTCTCGGCATTCAATTGGGCCTGTTTGGCGGCGGCCTCTAGCTCCATCTGTAATTTCTTTTCTTGTGCCTGCATTTGCATTTTCTTCTCTTCTGCCTCCATTTGCAATTGCATTTTCTTCTCTTCTGCCTGCATTTGCAATTTCTTTTCTTCTGCCTGCATTTGCAATTTCTTTTCTTCGGCCTCGATTTGCAATTTCTTTTCTTCTGCCTGTATTTGCAATTTCTTTTCTTCGGCCTCGATTTGCAATTTCTTTTCTTCTCGTTCTATCGCTCTTTCTTCACGGGCAATGTTTTCTGCGTGCGTTTTCTGTGCCCATTCTGACAGTTTCTCTTCTTTATAACCTAATTTTATTCCTTGCTCAATGCATTTATCTAAGCTAGACATTTTTGTGTTTTACTTGTTTGTGCTGTTTATAAAGTTAAATCCCTTAGACAAAATGTTGGGGAGTGGAAAATTTCGTTAACTCTCTTAATTATTAAATTTGTAAATCACAATGCAAGGTTATGTTGGTGACAAGGTCATGAATATGCAAACAAATCAATATGATACAAAATGATACATTGATGGAAAATGAGAAGTACAGCTTAGAGTTGCAATGGGTATGATGTGAAACTTAGCTTTCAATCCCAGAACTCGCTGATGTTGTCTTGTACTCTCGTCACTGTTGGAAAGGTTACATAGGTTGCACGCGGCACTATTTGCGGAACAATCTGCTCGTGGAGTGAGAAAACATTAGTCACGGTCAAAACACTGTCAAAGTCATGTCAAAAATAGTTTACAGAATAACAATAATGAGGCACACTGCGGAGGCACTGCTGTGACGATGCTGAGGGACTCAGATTAATCCTATTTTATCGCTAGATAGCTACTAACTTTTGTAAACTTGTACAGTTAACAATCTGTGTTACCAAAATGAATTTGATATGATTAATTAAGTAATTTTACATGGCATTTAATAGCTCTTTCACAAAACATTTTATGCCAAAACCGGAAAACTAGCCCCCAAAAAGCCTGTCATCATCTTGCTCTTATCTAGATAACGGTTCGGGTTCATACAGGCAACAATAACTTCGTTCGCTATGATATAGAACATTTATTGTATTGAATATACAGGTGGCGCAGTGGGTTAACAGCCCGCGCTATATTACATCATATCACAGATAGTTAAACATTAACACATAGTTGTCATACAACAATCTAGCACACTATCTAGCCTATGTATATATATATCTATGAATATCTATTGAGTCCCTCTCAGGCAGGCCTTGTTGCCTCTCTCAAGTCCGTCTGTCCTCTGCCGGTCTCCTCGTGTCCCAATCCGACACGGGCGGTAACTCTGTCCGAGTTCCTCGTGGACCCCGCATTAGGCGGGCCACATCAGTGTCCACGGAACCATGGACTCGATTGACCAGTCTTTCGAGAAGGCTCTAGATTACTCGGGTCCTGAGCGACTCGCTTCTATCCCTTGGGCTGGAGTTGCAGCCCTTTAATAATATATCTAAAGGTGAGGCGGTGACAATCATCAATGTAACCATCGTCAAACCAGTTCTCAAGAATTGTACCATTGTTTAGAGTTCCTATATACATCCATACACCTTTAAGCATTATTGAGCTTGGGCCAGTATATCTTTCTTAATTGACTGAACAGAAGGCAATCCTATAAAACAGACTCCCAGCTATTTTTTATTATTGCACACAGGACAGGTGCTTAATAATCTGTTGCGTTTGCTCATGAGCAAAGAATGTAGAGAGAGAGAGAGAGAGAGAGAGAGAGAGAGAGAGAGAGAGAGAGAGAGAGAGAGAGAGAGAGAGAGAGAGAGAGAGAGAGAGAGAGAGAGAGAGAGAGAGAGAGAGAGAGACAGACAGAGAGAGAGACAGACAGACAAGAAACACAGAGAGGAACATAATCTTCTCTGATTGTGTGCCAGTAAAGAACACAATCTTCCCTGATTTAGTGAAAATTAAAAACACAATCTTGTCAGATTGGGTACCAGTAAAAACCACAATCTTCTCTGACTGTGTACCAGTAAAGAACACATTCTTCTCTGACTGAGTGCCACTGAAGAACACAATATTTCCTGATTAGGTGCAAGTGAATAACACAATCTTGCCTCTAGCAGAATGTGTTTTTTTCCATGATGCTATTGTCAGTACTTACACCTCTGCTGTAAAGTTGTTTCATCAAATATTGACTTTTCCAATAATTACACACGTAAAGTCTACACATCCCACCCAATGAACTACATTATTCAGAAATGCAGACTTACCTGAAAGTGCCGTGTGTTAGGGTCATAATGATAGTATGGGTAGGAAGGGGCCCAGGACATATGCCCATCTGTGTGCACATCGTCGTTCTCATCTCTGATTTCCACACGGCCAAACACACTCTCTTCATACGTTGGTGGAGCTAAGAATTTAAAAAAAAGAATTGAAGACAGAATGACAGGAGGGTGGTGCTCAAGACATGGATACATTCTTTCCAGAATTTTCTGCTTTTGTTTTTGTTTTTGTTCACTCGCTTTAAACTCAAGCGTAGTCCATACATGTGCTATTACGTCTGGTAGCTGCCACTACTGGGAAGTGCAAGGATTGATTTAGCGTGTGGATTAGTTTTTCTTATTACCACTGCTCTTCGCCATAAGGCAAATCCACTCCGATTTCTGAGGTACTTGTAATTTATGTCCCCTATCAAGGACACTACTGGGGAGTGCACTTGACTGATTTTGCGTGTGGATTAGTTTTTCTTATTACCAGTGTCCTTCGCCATCAGGTGAATCCACTCTGACTTCTGAGGTACTTATAAATTACATCCCCAAGTAAAGGAAAAAAAACTCTAGCTGACCAGTGTAGGAGTTGAACCTTCTACCTCAGCATCAGCTCACCGGAAGTTTAAGAGTGACGGCTTTTATTCATTCGGTCATCTTGGCCTCCATTTTCTTCTTCTTCTTCTTATAGTCCATGTTATGCAATGTTGGTGATCATGTCTGTCCACAACCTTCTGTCTCATGTGCTGCCAATAATTTCTGATACCGACATTCCTCCATGCCATGATGTTGTAACTGCCCAGCATCTTCTCTCTTGGGTCTCTCTCACCTCTCTGCCTCTCCAAGCTTCCCATTGTAATGACATACTACAACTTTCCTCTTCTCATGACATGCCCAAAGAATGTTGACTGTTTTCTTCTGATGTGAGTAACTAGTTCTCTTTTATGAGTTAACTTCTTTCAAGATATGTTCATGCCTCTTTTTATCCATCTAGTGGTCTCATCATTCATCTATAAAACCATCATCTCCATAGGTTCCTCATATTGCCTCACTTTACTAATTGTCCCATGATCCACTTCTGTACATGAGGACTGGCTCAATATATCTATTAATAACTCTTTTCCCTGGAAGGTTAACCCGGTCAACAAATGCCGAAAGGTGCAAATATCGTAGTTCTGCTGTAAACAGGCACAACACAATTAATGTCCAAAACAAACATTCCAGAAGAATGAAGAACTTTTTTCTCACCTTCGTTGACAAAGATAAACTGCAGGAAATATTCTCCATCTTGTGAAATGCTGCTTATAATTGAGCCACTATACATTTAACCTCCTTGATACATCTGTTGTTATTAAAGTACCCAATTAATTAAATACATTGACTTGTTTCATACTGATTCCATGCACTTCGATGTTGCATGTGGGTACACAATTTTTCGGTGTAATAATCATTACTTCTGTTTTTCTGTTATTCAAATTATGTGTGAACCTATATAGTTGAAAATAAGCATACTGTGATGTTAAAATGTGGTGTGTGTGTGCACATACAGAACTGTTTGATTTGTCCAGCCTACAGCAGTTTGAGCCTACAGAGTAATTAAACACAGGACATTCACAACAGTAGGTTGGTACACCACTAGTCTTCTTGACGATGCTAGGTTTAAATGCTAAAGAAGTAAAAATAAATATAGGCCGACACATCATCATCAAGTGCCTTGAAGTCTGGCATGGGACATTTATGTTGCTCCACATCTATGTGATTGTCAATGGCATGTATCAATTTGTGTGCTGACACCTACTGTGGGATGTCAAGAATTTTCTCTCACTGTCTTTCTCTCTCTCTCTTTCAACAAAGCTTTCCAATTGTTACAGTTATGTTCAATTTTTTTTGGTCATTCTTTCTCTATCCACCCACTCACACACACACACATCACATATATAATACATTTATCTAACAATGGCAAATGAAATGAGAATGATAATACCAGAATAATGTAATAGAAGGCAAGAGTGAAGTATATAATGCAAGAAATAATGAGAGGAAAAAATCAATAAAAACTGAACAAGCATTAGTTACAATTAAAAAAATGGAATAAATAACAAATAAAAACACAATTAAAGTGAAATAAAAAAGTCAACAAGATGGACACCACCACAGACTCAAAACCACAGAGTCTGCACATGAACACTTACGCTCCTGGTAAGGTGGAGGCTCGGCATCCAGCGGCGGAGCTGTGGGACAAATTGGCAGATCCATTGCAATATCACTGAAAGATGGAGGTGAGCTTAGGGGAGTTTGTAGAGGAATAGTTCCCACGATGATTTCTTTTTCTATCTTCAGAGATGACCATCTGAGCTGGGGTTGCATCTAGAAGAAACGGGTACTTGCTGAATGAACATGGTAAAACTGCTACCGGATTGTGACACTGAAATATTAGGCTTTTACTCACGGCATGAGGAGGCTGTGGTGACCAGTTCCATTCCTCAACACTTTCTGACTGACATAAAAATCTCTAGTTTAACTAGACTGGGTTCTGTGGCAAAGGGGTTACAAACACAATTCATAATCCTGCATATCAAGCTCGAAACATAGCTGCGGGTGATTTGGAAGAAGACAGCCTTGCATGGTTTTAATAGTATGAGTGCAGGTTGTTCAGAAAGCAATGGCAAACTAATGAACGTAAACTTGCCAATAAATCACAAACAGCCAGAACAGGCCGGGATTGACTGCCCGGTCCTGTAAAGGATGTGCAACTAACTTACTCCAAAACAGTAATAATTGGAGAAAAATCTATCCTCTTATTTCAAGGTACTGAACCCAAACTAACAGGACAGCAAACACTAGATCTTCATATTAAACAATAATTAACAACAAATACATTAAAATATGATTATCAGACTATTTCTTTACAAAGTAAAGAAAAATGCATCTACATTTTAAAAGTATAAGAAAATTAATTAATTTCAAATTTGTAAAATATTAAAAGGCTTTAAAAGGGTGTTTAAAGGTGAGAGAATCGGCTCCATTGCACTGGGTTTTATCCCATGTGGCTCAGTCTCTTTCTACAGGGCAGCCTGCCAAAAGCATGGCACAAAGCACAAACTCTGTAGCTCCAGCGTCAACCCCCAAGAATCTTCAAGAAAACTGCACTTTAACTGAAAGACAGAGCCCGAAATTGAAACTACAACCTATGGAGTGCGAGGCAAAAAACTTAATCACTTCACAGCACAGACACCCTTATAAAATACAAAATTCTATGCAATTAAATTTTCTTTATATATCCCCTTCATAAGTATTCAAGTATCTTTACATATATATTCAGTGCTTGGTGTTCTGGGTTAATTCTATTGATGACATTCCTCCATGCCACTGTCTAAGACCATCTAGCAGAACTTCATCTCAGTTCATCTCTGCATCTTCTAATGCTGATCTTTCCAGTTGTAACAATATAATATTCCAAGGCTTCTCATTACACTACTTTGCCAAAGAACATAGTTTGTCTCCTTATAATTGTATATAATATACTACTTTTATTAACCTTTTCCAGGCAATAGTTGTTAATTACTATGTCTCAGAAACTAAATTTCTACTGTCCCCAATCTCTTTCTAATTTGTAATGGAAACAAAAAAAGCAGAAGGACAATACAATCTTGCAGTCCAATCCAAACTGTTTAACTGCAATGGAGTTGTGGACCAGAGCTGGTGAAACTGGTGTTAAAAAAACGTAACAAGTTTTTTTTCAGCTTGAACTTCATAAGAAGTTCAGGATTCAGGCTAACATCCTGTGCCTTCAGCCATTGCTCTCATGATTTGGGTAAAGGACTTTGCAGAGACTGGCTTTGCACGGAAGAAAAGAGGTGAAGAAGGTGGTGAAAACTGTACACCGGTCATACAGAGACCTAAATAAGCATACAGCACAGAAGCAATCAGCAGGAGACAGATGCCTCTGATGAACATGATTCATCATCATCATCATCATCGTGCACCATGTCAACAAGTGTGGGTGGTCATGATTTGATAACCTACACAGACTGGCTGAATGTCAACAGATAATGAGAAATGCTATCTTCAGGTTGTTTCACAACTGTGTCTCCAGATTGTTAGGTGGTTACTCATTTGCTCTGATGTATACTTTCTGTTTATGTTCTTTCATCATGTTCTATTTCCACATTGAAGGTCAGATTGTAATGAGTCGCCACCACTTTCAATCTTGCTATCTCTATGGTATACTTATACAGACTTCACCCAATCCAACTAATGAAGTTGTTCACCCTCATGAATGTTGTCTTCCTCTATCACAATTGCCATCCATTCTTCCTCCACAAGGGACCACATTTCTTTACATGCTTGAAGCATCCCCCTGAGCACTGGACTTGAGCCTGTCTGACAAGGACATCTCTAAAACACAAGACCTCATGGGAGTCTCTAGGGTGAAGTGATTAAGTCACCTGCCTTGTACTCAGAAGGATTTTGGTTTATTTTTGGACTCCGTCATTCAGTTTGTGAAAGCACATTTTTCAGAGAAACTCAGGGGGTCGTCACCAGAGCTAGGGAGTTTGTGCTCTGGGAGACACTTCTGGCAGTCAGTCAGTTGCTCTGTGGAGAGACTAAGCGAGATAGGAAAAACCCGGTGCAATGAAGTTAATCCCCTTTCCTTTTAAATATTTTAGCCCACAATAAACTAGGTGAGATGGCCAGCTCCTTTCCTCAGCTCAGACGAATTCCCAGCACATTCTCAAACTTGTCTGGTATCTATTTTTTACGAGACTGGGTCAACTCTGGTGATCGAGTGAGATGGCAGAACATGACCGCCCATGCTTATCGGCATGGCACATGATGGATGAATGGGTCAACCCCAAACCCATGGATGTTCAGAATAAACAATATTGCCTCTGCTGTGGGCTGAACCTGGACCATTGTCTTGGCATGTAAGTGCACTAACCATCTTGGCTCCTTATACCCTCATAAGTTAGTTAGTTGCATATCCTTTACAGGATATTCTTTACAGTCAACACCAGAGTTTTTTTTTGGCTGTTTGTGATTTCTTGGCACGTTTACCTTCAGTAGTTTGCCATTGCTTTCTGAATGACTGGCACACATACCATTGTATGGAAACCAACAAAAGACGGTCTGCTTCCAAATCACCCGCAGCTATTTCAAACACGGTATGCTGGAGTACAAATTGCATTGGTAACCCTTTCACCACAACACTGGCATACTTTCATAAGCAGAACGAAAAACTAAATAAAGAACCATCTAAAACAAGCAGAAAAATAGTGAGACTCACATGAACCATGTATGAGACATCAATAATACCACATCCATCTAATCGTGAAGGTGGCAAGGCAGGAATACACACAGACCGACTCAGATGGCCTTCTGAGTGCCTTTTTACATAAAAATGTCCAGTAAACAGTGGGTAATTGTCTATCTTTACATGAAACTTTGGGTGTCCCGGATGAAAATATACTGTCCGAATAACCCGTGTACTTGACAATCTGTGAAAGAAACAATTTAATCACATGTTTATTGTTCTTCTCTTCTTCAGTTTACATCAGTGAAGTATTGGGGGAGATGTCAAGATCTTTTATGCGCTATTTCTAATGCTCATTGTACGCTGGTATTCATTTCTCTAATGTTGCCTTGATACCATCACTCCATCTTTTTCGTGGTCTTCCCCTTACTCTGTATCCATTATATTTCTTCAACGTGGCAGATGGTACCAGGGCATTCTTGTGAGGTGGCCAAACCATTTAATCTTTGTTCTTTAATGTTAACTTTCTTAAATGTGTATTAATTTCTTCTTCTGCCTATATCTTCTCTCCCAAAGAAACAAAGACATTCAAACCACCTCCCACCAAGCCTCCATATCCTTTGCCATTTCTTCTAGTTCTTTTCATGTATTCTTCATATCCTAAGGAAAAAGACTTCTTTCATTTAGGTTTCATTGAATCATGTTTTTCTATTCTTTTCTAAGACTTGCTCATGGCTGGATGTAATTTCACAACTAGGGGATTTCTACAGCATGAAGTAGTGAGGAAGAAAGAAAGAAGAACAAAAAGAATGACAGTTAGAAGGAAAGTGAGAAAGAAAGAACAAAAGAAAGAAAGAAAAATGAAAGAAAGAAAGAAAGAAAGAAAAAAAGAAAGAAAGAAAGAAAGTGAGAATGAATGAATGAATGAAAGAAAGAAAGAAAGAAAGAAAAAAAGAAAGAAAAAGAAAGAAAGAAAGTGAGAATGAATGAAAGAAAGAAAGAAAGAAAGAAAGAAAGAAAGAAAGAAAGAAAGAAAGAAAGAAAGAACATGTGAACCAACGCAACCACCTGTCGTAGCTCCACCTCGAGTCCTGTCACTTCGCTGTCTGACTCATTCTCAATATCCACAGTGAAGTTGAGAGGCTCACCAGGGACATAACCCGTTTTGTTCAGTGTCATCCTTGCCTGGATTTTACCAGAGGAACAGCAACACCCCTCCACAGTCTCTTCCTGCTCCCCCCACACTGGCATCTGAAAAATAATTGTGTGACAAACATCAAAATAACTTTTGTAATTTGTAAATACTAGTGCTCAAAACGATTCTTGATCCTTTACCAGTTTCCCTGTCCCATGCATTTTCATATCTTGTGTGTCTTTTTGTGTGTGCGTTCGCTTAGACTTAGAATTCAAGCATAGCCCATACACGTTGCTTCTAGTAACACTGGACTGAATTTTGTGTTGGGATTAACTTTCCCTATTACCAGTGTCCCTAGCCATCAGGCAGACCCACTCTGACTTCAGGGGTACTTGGAATTTACATCCACAACTCAAGAACGAGAAATCAACATTTTAGTGTAGGTCAGCATGGTCGAATGGATAAGAACATGTGTTCTTAAACACCCGGTGTGCTGATGACGAAGTCAGGGGTTCACACCTACACTGGACAGTTGGACTAAAATGTTGACCTATCGTCCTTGACTTGGGGACATAAATTACAAGTACCTCTGAAGTCGGAGTGGTTTTGCCAAATGGTGAGGGACACTGTTAATAGGGAAAGCTAACCCACACACAAAATTTAGTCCAGCACTTCTAGAAGCCGTATGTATGTGCCATGGAGTTGGCGTGGAGCAAAGTACCACTCAGTGCAGGTGACCTAGAGTCTTGCACATTTCAGTGACAGACGTGAAGATCGAGTGGATTGTGAACCACTCGGCCGGAAGTAACTGGAGCGAAGGTCAAGCACGGACGACAGGTCCGTGAGAGATCATTCACGTCTGGACCGCGTTTGAGGTCGGACGGAGAATGGCACACGGCAGAAGTCCATCTAGCCGCCACGTTTGTACAGATGGAGTGTTTGTGAATTTGTGGACGAATGTCGACGTCAGTGATTGTTCGAGCGACAGATATACAAGATAGAGATCGAGTGCAAGTATTGTTGTTTTAGTGACATTGATGTGACATGTGTTTTAAAGGAAAGATATAATACACCGTGTGAAAACTGATGCAGCTGTTGCGTTGTGAAGAAGTCATTGTTACCGTGGCGTTGACTGCTATGTGATATATATGTGGTGATTTAGAGAAGGTAGAAAGAGTATTACCACCAATCAACTCCGGGCACATAAGAACAACAATAGAACATGAATAATACCTATGCCTTGTCTACCTGGAGACAGTAGAGTGACTTATGTCGACAGTTACCTGTGCCCTAATGCGTTAGCAACTGAGTAACATCATCTCATCCATCGGCAACACAGAATAGCTCAGTGGCAGTAGAATCGCCAGTCGTAATCCATCCAGCAATAACTCATTGCCGACTCAGTTGTGACCCATTTCGTTCTATGGCAATACAGTGCGCTCATGTTAGCACCTCACACATGTCAACAGCGCTCATGCCATCCGAAAGCATATCTCGCTCATTGGCAACATGAGGGCTCGCAGCGGACATTTTCTACTCGGAGACATAAACCCTAGATAAAGAAAACGAGAATTGAAACATAACAGTCTAAAAGGTCTACGACAAGATCATTTTCGCTGATAGTCACAACAGCGAAAAATCTGAGCCGAAATTACTTTCAAGATGAAAGAATCAAGTCTAGGTGCTGTCTACAATCTATTGCGACAGAGAGAAACTTTCTATATAGAATACATGTCAACGCATAACAATTGACACATGACACGTCAAGTAAAAGAATATTCGATCAAGAAAGAACACACCTCCTAAGGAAAAGTTGGCGTGTGTGAAACAACTCGTTATAACACCATTACATGTCAACAGAAACTAAAATTACTTATTGAAGACAGTGATTTAAGATAACACAGTGTTATTTGTGCAAGTGAAATGTGCCGAAAATTATTCAAAATAAGATATTGATACTATCACTGTGAGTGACTAAGTTATGATATGGACATAAAATGTCTAAAGAACAAGCGATTCAGGAACAGACCAATTTCGTCACAAGAGACTAAACTGTGTCAAATTTTATCGCACACTAAGTTCAACCGGCGGACAGATTGATGGTCAACATGAGACGGACACAGTGAAACCAGACACAGGGAAACCACGACAGCAAACCTATGTCAACACAGGAACAACACGCGATGGACACTGTGAAACCGCAGCAAACCACCTAATTCAACAGGACAGCGATTGTCAAGTCAACACAGAAACAATTTCAGCTTAGGGACAGACATTATGTGATTGGTAGAACTGTGAAAATTAATAACACGGAGAACCATTTGAGTAAATTAGAAATAACACACGTGTTTACGGAAAATTGGATAGTGATTACAACATATTAATTGTGTTAAAGAACTATAGTATAGTAAATATTATAACAATGTAAACATTGATGGGAAGTGCGAATATTATAAATACAGTGTTAAACTATAAGAGTATTACGTAATTACATGGACATTTTAAAAGAGTGTGATATATTATTAGTGACGCTTTATTTCAGAAAACTCGCGAGAGTTACAATCATGTGTGTAATTAGGAAGCGTGTGTTCAAAATGAGGGAACAACAAAAAACACATTTTAGTCCAACAGGCCGATGTAGGGGTTGAACCCCCTACCTCAGCATCAGCACACCGGATGTTTAAAAACTAGCGCTCTTATCCATTCGGCCACTCTGACCTCCTCCTGGGTGTCTTTAATGTCTGTGTTCACCGTCGTGTTGGCTGACCACTGCCTCTTCTTCCATAAACCATGTCTTCCATTGCTGTTCTTTCTAAACCACAGTAAAGTTTCATATGACAAAATTATTTCAGTTCCCAAGTCATGACACTGTTTATGAAAGCAGCAAGTGAAATGGTTTGGCCATATAACTGGGCTACCAACTGCCAGTATACCACAACAAGCATTGATGTGCACACCAAATGGAACCAGAAGAAGAGGCCGACCATGTAATTGAAGAACAGAGAGAATAGCAAAGTCCATGGGATTCTTGATGTATGAAGTGCATAAACAGGCACTCTCCAGCTGCTTATGCTACACCTTGACACCGCAAGGTACAAGATTAACAAGATGAGATGATGAGAATGCATTTATGAGTCAATTTTCTTCTTCTTTTATTTTGCATATCCCTTACAGAACGTTGCAGTCAACATCAGCATTTTTCAGCTGCAGATATGTTTGATTGTATTTTGCAGATACAGTTGTATAGCTGCTACAGCAGAAGTTAGTGCCTGTTCATATTTTACAGACCCATATCCTAACTGCTTGAACACCCACTTCTCAGAAGCTGTTGTGGCGTAATGGTTAGTAAAAAAAAATGTTTGTATATCCTTTACAGGACATTGCTGTCAACATCAGCATCTTTCAGCTGATTGTTGATTTCTTGGCAAGATTACGCTCAGTAGTTTGCCACTGCTTTCTGAGCGACCGGCTCACATACCCCGTAAGTTACCAACGTGGTGAGAACCGCTACCGATCCTCACGCAGGTTATGTTACTCACAAGACTATACGGGATTACAGAGAAAGACATTAATCCCTAGGTCAGGGAGTCCAGTTTCTTCTTCTAGATCCACAGTTTTCTCAGAATTTATCTGCAACATTAAGTTCAAAAGCCTCAACTATCTTACTTAGTGGCTATACAATGTTCCATGATTCACATCCATGTTGCCACAAGAGAGCTGCATGTTTGTAAAATGTTTACTTGTGTTTGTTTGTTGGTGTTGTGCCATAGATTGTTAATGCTGTTTACCCACTGCATCACTAGGACTGTCTCCTGACTTCTCTTGAACAGTCCAGTCCCCAAGGTTATTGATTACAGAGCCAAGGCATTCAAACTTTGTGACATTTTCAAGGATAAAGGACGAAAGAAGAAACTACATTTGAACAAAGAAGACACAAACAACAGATTACAAAATTTATTGCCTGGCTTATTTCGCTGTATCTTGTCAGGAAGTGAATAGATAAATTCATGGTCGGCTGAAATAGCTAACACCCAGTCATTGATAATGCTACAGTGGAGTAATATTCTTGACGATGTGTTTGGTATTTAGCCAAAAGAATTCATCTATACGTTTCATATTATATTTAATTATGTAGTACGCATTTGACAAGATACAGTAAAAAATGCCAGGCAATAAATTATGCAACCCTTTTTTTGCCTTCTTTGTTCAAATTATATCCCAGATAGTAGGTCAGCATGGCTGAATGGATAAGAACGCGTGTTCTTAAACATCTGGTGTACTGATGCCGAGGTAAGTGGTTCAACCTCTACACCGGACAGTTGGACTAAAATGTTGACTTTGGGACGTAAATTACAAGTACCCCTGAAGTCGGTGTGACGAGGCGACTTCGGTCAGCATCAAAATGACACAAGTTTGAAAGGAATTAAAGAGCCCACAATAATTTTTCTATCATTCTCTAAAAGAATAAACGTCCCCCAGAAAAGGATAAAAACGCAAGAGACAAATACAGAGTCACTTAGAGCCCGCACTATCATTTTTACTACATTGGTAGATCAAAGCAACGTCTGGTCTCTACATCTAAGAGATTTTCCCTTTGATGTTCTGATCAACCAGACATCGCGGAGCCAGTCAGTGTGTTAGTTTACAATCCTGCGGTTGGAATAGGGACAGACACCTAACACCTTACGTTTAACAGGACCTAACGTGTGAACCAGCCACGGCAGAATGGGAGATAAGAGGGTCAGCCAGACCCGTCTGAAATAACACCTATCTAAAGTCCAGACTTTGTGGAGCCGGGACAACGTCTGTAGTTGCCACCACAAAGGAGCAATTAGGCACAGATGCCTAACACCTCACTGCAATACGGCGGCAAAGTAGGAACACATGGCTGACACATTTTTGCCAGCAACCCAGGAAGGCTGGTGTTAACAGCAGATTGGAATGTAATGACGCAACTGCATCACCGCCAAAGCATGTTTCATTGTTTCAGGAATGTGGCGGGGCATCGGTCAATTTGATTGGCAGAAATAACTACAGTCCATGTGGAAAATAGGTGGAGTTAATGAATATGGGACATATTAATTAGCCCACGTGAAAACCATGTCAGGGATGAAGAGAATAAAACTACAAGCATGGCCAGCAAGACTTCAGATGCATTCACAATAGCGTACCAGGGAAGCCGGAATTGTAATTTCTGGTGAGAGATTACTCTCTCGTTTTGTTACTTCAATACAAAGTCGTATGACAGGATTTCCTAGCTAAACTCAGGTAATACCACATTATTGTTACTCTGATACGTTTCTCTGCTAGTCTGAGCCTGTGTAGTTTTCTTGTTCTGCATATTCTCCCAAACTTTACACTGGTGGATTTTCTGTGTTACTCAGTGTTCCAGTTTCTAGATTTACTATTACACTGAGAACTACCTTCTTCTTTCATTCACTACTTGGTTGTCTGATTTGTTGTATGTGATAATTTGGAGAAATCCATTATCCAAGCTACATGAGCGTGTGGCTTATGCATGTACAGGAGATACATTTAGATTCATCCTGTATGATGTTAAACATTGGGGAGACTGACTACTTAGGAGAAATTCCTGAGAGCTACCAGTCTCTTGATAGCGTCCAATTAACATTGATTATTTGGACCAACACTTTGAGTGCCTACCAAGATTGTGGTGAAACCACTTGGTTTGAGGAATGGCACCAGTTCACCTTGTCTGCATGATGTCTGCATGAGGACAGACATGACTTAGGACATTCAATATTCCAGACAAATTCAGGGAAGGCATTTAATGTTCGACAGGGACTGTGCGACCAGTCCTTCCGACAAGATAGTATGAATGAATCAGAAAGGGAGAGAGTAAGTGAGGTGAACTTATATGGGAAACACTTCATTACATAAATGTATGTGAATATGTATGTTTTGAGCTATAGATGTTCTAAATGGTCTTATGAATATATACATATATATTTATTTGTTTAGAACTGATATACGTTTATGTAACATGCCATCATATATCATCATACCATCATATATTATGACTTGAATGTATGTTTATATGAATGTATAGACATATGTGTTTGAGATGTGTAGACGTAGATACTACCCATCTCCGTTCGTTTCATTCCAGATCTCTTAGGAGCAATGGACAGTCAACTCATATCGGGGAATGACTTAGCCAAGTGAAGGGACCAATTTGGACTCCTTCAGTCTGACAGTGAACTGCGTCTCACTGGGGGGAAGCATGACCTATGTGACCTCTTAAGTTACGTATACCATATTATAATCATCATCATCATATGATCATCAAGACTAGAAATAATAAACACAGTTGTTGTATTTTAAAACTCAATTTGTCCGTATAATTCTAAATGTTTATAAATGTTTGTGTAGCGTAATCAAGTACACACATTATTATATCATTTAGTGGGGGTTCGAACACATTGTCCAGAAGGGGGAATTTATGTCAGGGAGGTACCTTGCATATGCAGTCATAAGTAACCAGATTACGTTGCATAACTTAACTCCTCCTTTCTCACTTCTGGTGATACCAAGTACAGCCAAATCTATATAGATATATTCTATCTTCAACGAGCCACTTTTTGGATGTTTTCTTGAGTATCAGGGACGGTGTCTTAAATCAGCATAAAAGACACTAGTTCCAGGTTTTCTCTCTGGGATCTGGGGTGGTAATTAGTCCCATCTGACAGAGGTAAGGGATCTCAAACTGCACCCAGAACTAAACCCCAGTAGGAGAAAACGAATTTGGCTGAGTGGTTGCCCATCTGGGATCTAACCCCAGCCAGTTGGCGACAGTCGGAGTAGGTTCACCTGATGGCGAGGGACACTGTTAATAGGTAAAGCTAATTTACAGGCAAAATTCAGTCCAGCACTACTAGAAGTAGTGTGGATGGACTACTACGCTTGTGTTCAAAGCGAGCGAGCATCAAAATAAATCAATGATATATTTTATTGTATGTCAAGGCTGTTATAATTTTATCACTTACAACTAAAATTGTCCGATGGTTGTGGGTTCGATTCCGAGCCGCATCCTTCGGTTTACGAGTTAAATGTTTCTGAGACTCCTGTAGATCGTCGCTAAAAGCTACGGAGTTCGTGCTTTGTGCGACACTTTCCGTGCTGCGGAAAGAGACCGAGCTATATGGGATAAAACCCGGTGCAATGAAGTCGACCCTGTCGACTTTTAAACACTTTTAAGCAACAACTAAAATTAGACTTAGCGTGAGAATGTATACAAAAGTACTCAGCAAATAATCATCAAAATAGAAATGAATGAAAACTGCTGACTCACCCCAGCTGTTGGCTCGGCATTCAAGTCCAGGTGATGAATCACCGTAAAGGCTCGTTTTGTATGCTCATCAAATTTCCATGGCCTATTGATGGTGGCTTTGCAAAAGTAACGTACATACCCTCTGCGCCCCTCAAAAGATGATGGCAAGCTTGGGTTCAAGTGAAGACTGAATGGGTAGGAATGAAAGCCAGCCGGATGCTCTACGCTGTTTTGTCCTGAAATGAGGAAAAATGTGGAATGTTGAACATTATTTATATCTTTTCCAAACAGTTCTGTTTAAGAGAGGAGTGAGCAAAAGGTAAAAGGATGGATCATGACAGAAACTAGCATTGCGGTTTGAAGTGTTAGGAAGGAGGTCAGCAAGGCCAAATGGATAAGAACATGTATTCTTAAACATCCGGTGTGCTGATGCCGAGGTAAGGGGTTCAACCCCTAAACTTGACAGTTGGACTTCTTGTCCTTGGGGATGCAAATTACAAAATATAAAGTCGGAGTGGGATCGCCTGGTGGCGAGGGACACTGGTAATAAGGAAAGCGAATCCACACGTAAAATTAAGTCCAGTGCTACTAGAAGTAGTGTATATGGATTATA
Source organism: Cepaea nemoralis (assembly GCA_014155875.1). Taxonomy (NCBI): domain Eukaryota; kingdom Metazoa; phylum Mollusca; class Gastropoda; order Stylommatophora; family Helicidae; genus Cepaea; species Cepaea nemoralis. The sequence goes on along the minus strand of JACEFZ010013857.1, from coordinate 90,891 downwards.
CTTGAGATCAAAGTGAATGAGCGCCCAAAAAATATAGCATGAGGTGGGGTAGGCAGTTGTCTTGCTCACCATCTGTCCTTCCCAGACAATTCCCAGTAAATGTAGAAATCTATGTGGTACACATTTACGCAGCCTGCTAGGTCAGGATAAACATAATCCTACCACTGATGAGGATTGAACTTGGACCACTGTCTTAATCAGCAGTGCACTAACCATTAGCTGGCTTCCTGGCCTAGAGGTTAGCGACTTTTCTCCGTAATCTCGTATACTCTCATAAGTAACGTGACGACAGTGAGAATCAGCAGTGGTTCGAACCGCATCGGTAACTTAGGGGTATGTGAGCCTGCCGCTCAGAAAGCAATGGCAAACTTAGTTAGTTAGTTAGTCCTTCCTCTTGAGCCTAAGGCGGCACATAGGGCAGAAGTCATGTCCGGCGGTTCACTGCTACTTGTTGTAGATCCTGGATGTTCACTTGGCCGTTGAATGAGCCTTCTCTGATGCAGGGTCTCTCTTGGTCTTCTCCGTTTTCTTTTCCCTACTGGTGACCATAAGAGGGCTTGGTTGGGGAGTCTCTTCTTGTCCATTCTGAGTACATGGCCGATGTAGTTTCAACGGCATTTTCTTATAAAATTGGATACAATGTCCTGCTTAGTCTCTTGTCTTATTTACGTATTGGTTCTGAAATCTGTCCAGTGAGGTTTAGAATTCTTCTAAGACATTTGTTCTCAAAATTTTCTAATTTTTTATCTAAAGCTACCGTTGATTTCCAACTCTCACATCCATACGTTAACACTGGAATCACACAAGAGTTGAAGACTTTAAGTTTTGTGTGCTTGCTGAATGTCTTTGACTTCCAGATGTTTGACAGTTTATTGAAGGCACCAGATGCCAGTGCGATTCTAGATAATATTTCTGGTGTTGAGTCCCCTGTAGATGTCATTTTGCTTCCTAGGTATGTAAAGCTGTTGACTTTTTCAAGAACATGGTTGTTTAATTTTGTATCGTCTGAACTGTTGGTAAGATCAATAGTTTTTGTTTTTGCAGTGTTAATTTGGAGACCAATTTGTCCTGAAACATTTTGGAGATGGTTTATTTTCTCTTGGGCATCTAGGTGTGTTGAACTTAAAAGCACTATGTCGTCGGCAAAGTCCAGGTCTTCTAGAATTTTGTCAACCCAATGGATACCCCTATTTGTGTTGCTTGTGCAAATGGCAAACTACTGAGCGTAATCTTGTCAAGAAATCAACAATCAGCTGAAAGATGCTGATGTTGACAGCAATGTCCTGTAAAGGATATGCAAACATTTTTTTTTACTAACCATTACGCCATAACAGCTTCTGAGAATAGGGTGTTCAAGCAGTTAGGATATGGGTCTGTAAAATATGAACAGGCACTAACTTCTGCTGTAGCAGCTATACAACTGTATCTGCAAAATACAATCAAACATATCTGCAGGACGTGATCAATCCTTGGGTGAGCCATGTACCAGAGCATCATGTGTCAGCTCTGCATTTATGGAAGTCTCGTGGATGGAGGAGAACGCACATGTTCAGCCCCTGTCTTCCCTTGAGGGTTAACCGGCAGATATCTGGCTGTTCTAGATGGGCCTGTTGTGGGAGGAGGGGGGAAGAATCTACCTGTAGGTGGAAGGACAAAGATGACATCAGCATTCTGAGGCCTTGGAATATCCCATGAAACTACCTGGGAACACTAACCTGATCAACTAATGCAGAGAAGCAGGATGTTCAGCTGAAAGGCATAATATTGCAGCTCTGCTGTAAACAGGCACAAAGCAATTACATCCAAGACCAAACACCTCAGATGAACAAATAAGAAGAAGAAATCTAGCCTGTTCACTACATGGAGATGTGGAGGCAATGGGGATAGTGCACTATCCTGCTGACCCAGTGTTCCTGAGTACAGTTCCTCTTCTTATCAGGGTTTTTAGGCTATCACATGGCTCCCATCTCAATTCAGCTCATAAAATAGGCACATGGAAATTTTCTTGGAGGCGAGGCAGTCAGAATTACACTTGCCACATTATTCATCAAGAGTTATTTTCTAATACAAATATGAGCATAGCCACTGTAGCAGTGGCGAGATGCTCACCTCCTGGCCCTGTGGTCATGGATTTGATTCCGCATCGGGCAAATGCTAAAAACTGGCCTGTGCTCTCAGGGGGCCAGTCTAAAATGAGTACCAGGAAATGTCTAGGTAAGTAAGTACCAGGAAATGTCTAGGAAAGTAAGTACCAGGAAATGACTAGGTAAGTAAGTACCAGGAAATGTCTAGGTAAGTAAGTACCAGGAAATGTCTAGGTAAGTAAGTACCAGGAAATGTCTAGGAAAGTAAGTACCAGGAAATGTCTATGTAAGTAAGTACCAGGAAATGTCTAGGTAAGTAAGTACCAGGAAATGTCTAGGTAAGTAAGTACCAGGAAATGTCTTGGGAAGTAAGTACCAGGAAATGTCTAGGAAAGTAAGTACCAGGAAATGTCTTGGGAAGTAAGTACCAGGAAATGTCTAGGAAAGTAAGTACCAGGAAATGACTAGGTAAGTAAGTACCAGGAAATGACTAGGTAAGTAAGTACCAGGAAATGTCTAGGTAAGTAAATACCAGGAAATGTCTTGGGAAGTAAGTACCAGGAAATGTCTAGGAAAGTAAGTACCAGGAAATGTCTTGGGAAGTAAGTACCAGGAAATGTCTAGGTAAGTAAGTACCAGGAAATGTCTAGGAAAGTAAGTACCAGGAAATGTCTAGGAAAGTAAGTACCAGGAAATGTCTAGGTAAGTAAGTACCAGGAAATGTCTTGGGAAGTAAGTACCAGGAAATGTCTAGGAAAGTAAATACAAGGAAATGTCTAGGTAAGTAAGTACCAGGAAATGTCTAGGTAAGTAAGTACCAGGAAATGTCCAGGAAAGTAAGTACCAGGAAATGTCTAGGTAAGTAAGTACCAAGAAATGTCTAGGAAAGTAAGTACCAGGAAATGTCTCGGAAAGTAAATACAAGGAAATGCCTTGGGAAGTAAGTACCAGGAAATGTCTAGGAAGGTAAGTACCAGGAAATGTCTTGAGAAGTAAGTACCAGGAAATGTCTAGGAAGGTAAGTACCAGGAAATGTCTTGAGAAGTAAGTACCAGGAAATGTCTAGGAAGGTAAGTACCAGGAAATGTCTTGAGAAGTACCAGGAAATGTCTTGGGAAGTAAGTACCAGGAAATGTCTTGGGAAGTAAGTACCAGGAAATGTCTTGGGAAGTAAAAACGGCTGGCACAATACTAACCACATCACCCACTGCATGCCCATTGGTCTACAAAAATATGGACCTGACACTGCGCTCCTTATCTACTACGCTAACGTGCCAGCTTGAGTGCAACACGTATGGCATTAAACAAACTCCAAAACTTAGGGCATCAATCCAAAAATAACGTTTAAGATAACTAGTACAACACACTCATAGGTAATTATCACATGTGTGAACACACACACATTCCAACATGTGACCCCAATATTATATCAGAGATAAGCCTCATCTGACCTGGGTCTGGCCCTCTTCTCACCAACAACACAGGCTGCCTTAACTCTAGGCTTCTACTCATTGCTGGAACCACCCATGCATGATTCACATGTCAGCACTGATAAACATGTCAACATAGATCCACCTGTAACACCATCTAATAAACTATCTTTTTCTTATTCTGTTGCCTTTCAGTTCATGACATAGCACAGCCCCTCAACATCTCACAACACACCCTTGGTAGACGTATTCATGACTTTAAACATTAAAGCCACAACCAATATGTTGCAAGATTTAATGCCTGGCATATTTCCTTGCATCTCATCAGGCACATACTGCAAATTTATATATCAAATGAAGTGAATAAATTAATAACACCATGCCAGTAAACCAGTGCAACAACCATGCCAGTAAACCAGTGCAACCAACCCCTGTGCCAGTAAACCAGTGCAACCACTGTGCTGGTAAACCAGTACATTAGCTGAGAATAACATATACACAAGTACAAACAACAGCATCTTACCTGTACCATACAGAGTAACTATATGATTGATATAGTTCTCTGTGCCTCTGTAGTCTGTCTTGCTACGACCCTGCTTCACCTCCCAGTGTGACTTTGCCCGACCTTCAAAGTACAGTTGTATACCTAGAAGAAAGCAGAAGAATGTGTGAAATTTCTGTGGTGCTATAAATACAGTAAACGTAGATATAGAAAAAACTCAATACTGCTAGATTTTGTAACCAAATAATAAACAGCCAATGTCCATTAGATTACCACAGGGTATTGTAACTGGTCCTTGACTTATTTTAAATACTGACTCAACTGTAAGCTACTGCACTAACCAACTGTGATTCAAAATGTCAGTTCAAATATGTCACTTAATATCAAGTTATTCGGTCTGAATACTGGTATGAAGTTTCTGAACATGTCACTCCTTCAAATGAGATTTGTGATATCCTCATATATGTATTCTTGGGAACATGTGAGGTTTCTCCTTACCTTCAACAAGTAACAATAAGATAATTTCTTCTGCTTCTTCTTTCATCTCTGTAAGGAACAGGGGTTCTAACAAACTCACACAACCCCTTTGTAGACTTGTCCACAACAGATTGAATTTTGCAGCTAAGCTAAGCTTTACATGCAATTAGGTAGCCAGTCCCACACCAACCCCTTTCAGTTGCCTCTTATGACATGCATGGCAGGTTACAGTGCTACTTACTATTTTTTGCTTCCTGTATGGGCCGCATTAACACACTGGCGTAAGATAATTTACATTTTACAAATGCTTACTTCTCATCTTCATTGGCTTGGTCAACTTGACAACCACATGGCCGCTAACATTGTCTCCCGTACAGAATACACCTCGAGGATTGTCAAAGCGGATTTCAAACTCATCCAACTTCATGATGAATCGCTAGGCCAAAACAAACCTGCTGGACATAGAACAAATATGGTTTACGTTAGTATGCCAAGAATCACCTTTATTTCACACAGATACCTCCATAAGTACCAGTTTCCTCCAAAAGATCACACCAGGAGAATCTCAATACAGCATCACAAATTCTGTGGCAAGGCTGAGGATCCAAATGTATGTATATCAGCATCACAAATTCTGTGACAAAGCTGAGGATCCAAATGTATGTAAATCAGCACCACAATTGTGGGCAGGTTTTCTATTTTAAAATTTAGTCTGGGATATGGTCCATCCAATCTACTCTTTCACAATTTCCAGATGACAAGGATTTTTACTATGTGTAACTTATACAGGGTTTTTCAAGATTTTCACCCTTATTCGAGAAGGCTATATGTTTATCCACTAACTTGGGATAAGTAGCATGCTGCATGACATCTAGGATTATTTTGTTTTTATAAGTCCACATCTTGATTTGTACACAGTCTACTCAAGCCAGAGGCGGACATCATACCTCTAAGCCTCTCAACCTCATATGGTATTAGTAATGGTATACTTACTGGGTAGCTGGAGAAGGCAACTACTTCCCTCCATTAGCTTGCAGGACATGCATAAGCAAGAACAAGTACCTGTTTAACCCCCATAATCAGGGTAATTTGAAACCATTTAGGCACTGGTGGATTGGGTTTGAGAACCTGTGACACTGGTTTTCCCACATTTTTGTACCTTAAATTGTATAGTGTTCTTGGGTAATTTTGTGTTATTGATTTTAAAAAATGTAATCAGATTTTTTCTCAGATACAGTGTTTTAGATAACTAAGAACAACCTTCTTAGTAGGACAATTGTTATGTACAAGCCTAGAGTTAGGTGCCATCAATGGCATTTTGACTCTAATCTTCATTCATATAATATGTAATTACTGTGCATTTATTACCTTCATATAAAACAACAAAAATGTATTAAACCTTTATCACTTGCTTCTTCTCTCTTCTTCTTCTTCAGCTTTCCGAGCTTGCAATTAAAAAATATCTAAAGTCAACATATAAAAAGCTTCTTTTCGAGGACTTCCTGGAATGTGATATGCCCTGACAGTCATGCTTAAGAGTCCAACAGTAATCTGCCATCATGTGGGCATCCCAAAGTCCCTGGTATCTCTCTTCCACTGTTTTTATACCTTGGTGAAATCTTTCATTTTGCTCCTCATTAAAGTCGCCAAGATTCTCGGGAAAGACATGTAAACGGTTATAGAGGTAGAGAAATGTTATGCTCATAATGCACTCAAGCTTACAAAACTCGACAGCATGTTTTCAACTAATTCAGAATAATTGTCCGCTTTAAAGTTGCCCAGAAAGTTTTGCACAAATAAAATAAATGATGACCAGGCTGTGGACTCTGTGTTATGTTCATCAAATCAATACAATTTGGATCGTTTATTAATTTTCTAATTTGAGTCCATCAAAAATTCCAGCTTTAAGTTCGTCTATGCTCAATTCTGAAACTTTTGGCATAAGTAATTAAAACAGGTGGAGAAAGGAATGTTTCGTGTGGAATGACTCTCGTCGCTTCAGAGGTCACAGATTGTGAGAATTGTATGGATATTTTGCCCTGGCCATGCGGGGTACGGGGGAATGAACAGGCTGATAGGCTAGCAGGGAAGGCACCTCTTGGTGGTATTTTGCCTATGGACAAGGGGGAAGTGGTCGTGCACTTGTGGGACCATGTAGAGAAGGCAGAGGAACAGATTGAGAGAACCCATATGTGGAAAGAATGAGATTGCGGGGGATCGGCAGGGGTTCTGGAAGAATCTCAAAACTGAGAGGGAAGACAAGGAGAACTTTTAATCTGATAGCGGTGGGAACGATTAGTAGTATGACTCTTTGCTGGCTGTTGAGTGAGGGGACGGAGCACGTATGGGAATGTCCTGAGTGCAGTGATGTCGGTTCTTAACTCAACTCAACTCAACTCAACAGGTACCATCTTTTTTCAGTGCCTTAACAAATTGCTTCATCAAGCCAAGCTTTATATGTAATGGTGGCAGTAGAACTCTTTTTCTATCAATGAAGCTTGTTGACAATATGTTTTTCTCCAACTGTAAATTTATCCCTCAACGGCCATTGTTTCTTTGTCCATGTGTGTATCTTTTACCCTGCTATCCCATCCATCCATCATCCATCATGTGCCATGCCGGTAAGCGTGGGCGGTCATGTTCTGCCATCTCACTCGATCAACAGAGTCGTGGATCAGTTCCGTGTTTCTGTCTCGACCATGCCACAAGGCCAAGCCATCCAGATACTTGTTTCTAGGTCTTCCCCTTGGTCTGTTCCCCTCGATCTTACCAGTTGTCACCAAGTTCTCCAAATCATTTCTTCTCATAACATGCCCAAAAAATTGTGACTGTCTACGTCTAATGTCTCTGATAAGTTTACGATCTTCATTTGCTTCTTGAAGGACTTGTTCATTGGTCTTTCTGGCTGTCCATGGTATTCTTTGCATTTTCCTCAGAAACCACATTTCTACAGCCATCAGATGTTTTTCAGCCTGGCTGCTCATTGTCCAAGCTTCACATCCATATAAAAGTACAGGTTCTATGTAGTATCTCAACACTCTTTTTCTCGTTTCAATTGACATCTTTTTATTGGTCAGTATGTTTTTCATCTTGCTAAAGGCTACTTTTGCCATGGCGATCCTTGTTCTAATCTCTTCAAGGCATCTCCCATCAGATGTTATTACTGTTCCGAGATAATTGTACCTATTCACTTGTTGAAGAATATTCCCATTTACTTGTATACTACACAGTGGTATTTCGTTCTTCCTAGTGACGACCATAATCTGTGTCTTTTTACAATTTAATTCTAACCCTTGTTGTTCACTGTGTGTAACAACCGCATCTACTAAATTTTGCAGATCCTGTTCATTGTCTGCAATCAAGACTGTATCATCTGCATATCTAATGTTATTGATGCATCGTCCCCCAATGTTGATTCCTTCCATATTTTCAATATTTCTGAAAATATTTTCACTGTACAGGGAAAACAGATCTGGAGACATTACACATCCCTGTCTCACACCTCTCTTAATAGGCTGATATTGGCTTACTTCATTATCAACTCTTATGGCAGCTTGTTGTTTCCAATATATGTTTTTTACAAGTCTAAGGTCTTTCCCATCAATTTGTAGATCTTCAAGCATCCTTATCATGTTGACATGTCTCACTTTATCAAAAGCCTTTGTGTAGTCAATAAAGCAAAGGTGTAGATCTTTGTTTACTTCTATAGAACGTTCGATTACGGTTCTCAGTATATACACAGCATTTACTGTACCCTTGCCTACTACAAACCCACATTGTTCTTCTCCTATTTCAGGTTGTATTTTCCTCCTAACTCTTTGCATGATAATTCTTAGCAAAATCTTCGTGATGTGACTCATTATACTAATTGTATAATTAGTGCTATCCCACACACATATAAAGCATGGATATTTGGTGAATCACCTTTTCTGGACAAGCAAGAAGTTCATCATTGTAAGATCTACATAAACCATTCAGTTAAGTTCTAAATACTTCAATTTTTCCATAACTGTGCTTATTGTAGCATACTCCTTTTTCACTGTTGTAGAATGAGCAATCAGAATTGAGCCATATTTGTTACCACTGTGTAAGAGAACACAATTCAAACCTCTTTTAGAACTGTCAATGAAAAGTCGCCACTCATCTGGTGTATACCTTACACCCATTTTGTTAACAAGGCTTCTACGTTAGTATAAAACACAAGGTTATTTTCTTTACAAAAGAATGGAAGAAAACCTTGCTTTCTGCTGCGATAAAATGTAACCTCCGTTTCAGCAGTCAGTAATTGTTTTCTTTCAATCTTGAAGACAAAAGGCAAGTTCTGAAGATTCCTTGGAGAGATATAGATCTTGGATTAGATCATTCAGTTCACGCTGGTCGTAGCGTTGAGCAGCTGGAAAATCATCTTCAAAATCACTGTCACTTGTCATTCCACATGCCACTGCTGTCTCATCTTCAAGCTGGGAATCCAAAATTTGACTAAAAGTTGGAATTGGTATGTCATCTCCATGTGGAACAGGTCTTCTAGCAGAATCTAAATGTTTCCATATTTTGTGATTTTTTCTATTAATTCCCTTAATATTGACAATACAGAAATATAAGTCACCAGAGTAGTTCTTGGGCTCTCTCTAAAACATTGGAATTCCAAATTTTAAACATTTTCTTTTCCTACAAGTCCATGGTCGCAGGTGTTCAAAACATTTTTGCAAACAATATGTCTTTCTTTCAAAGTGTATTCTTCACAAATATAACAAAATAAAGCCGGTGAAAGAAACCATGCTCATCTTGAAGATGATGTCATTCTGTGTTAGAAGTGTAAGAAAATAATTAGCATACATACTAACAGTGGGTTAGCCCTTTTACTCCGACCGGGCCGATGTCTCGGCCATGGGGTCGCGACAAGGCACTAGTCAGAAATACGGCTGGGCTGATCATCGGCCCTGTTTGTAAGAACTGCTTTGATTGGTTTGCTTTTAATAGTACAGGCCAATCAAATGCTGCCTTGTAACCGTCAGCCATTTTCTTTGCAAATGGCAGCTTACAGCATGCATTTCTAACAGAGGGATTTAAATTTGTGAGTTTTAAATCAGATACCCAGTTTTTCGTGGAGTTTTTATTTTTAAAATGGTCAGCTTTGAACCCGAAGAAGTGCTAGCTTTGTCGAGCTCTGATAGTAGCGATTTTGACAGTTCAGGACTGTCAGATAATGATTGTAGCGATACAGAAAGTGTCCATGAGGATTTCGACCTTGTGACCCCGTGGTTTTGTGTATTGAGAATAAAGAGGATCGTGTTCATCTATATCCATTCATGGCGATGTCCGGACCAAAACACATGTCACCAGATGATAGTCCACCTATTACAAATGTCAAAAGGGACTTCATGGTTGTTGTTTTTTTAACCATAAGTGTTTAAAATTATTCTAAAGTGGTGTAGGTATTCAATGAGGAAATTTTAGGTGAGTACCATTTTAAAAAAATATTTAGTACCAATTCATACATAGTGGTATGAAATTTTTGTTTTCCACAAAATACAAATGAAGTCACCAAATTTGCATAAACATGAACAAAATAACTTCAATCATACACAGAAATAAACTTTAGTTTATCCTCTTTAAGAATATATATACTTGTATATACCTATATAGGGTTCTAATATTTGTTTTTGAATTTATAAAATTGTCACTTCAGTCATTTCTGTACTCCAAAAAAATGGCTCCGTCTTCTTAAGAGGGAAACCTAAATTTGGCCCAATGTTGTTCCGTCCTAAAAGGATTAAAATCTTTTTTTAAAAAGCCAATTCTTGGAAGATTCTTGGAAGACTGAAACTGTAAGTAAACAAGCAGTTTCATTTTGTAAGGATCTAGATAGTAATAGTATTTTTTCCAAGGCCTTATTCAGAAAATACTTAATAATATTAATTAAATATACAAATGCCTTTATCTAAAAAACTAGAGCTGCTACAGACAAATAAATGTGATATTTGGATTTAGCAGGCCTCATTTATGCAAAATAAGGTGTAAAATGTTTGGCACCCAAAAAACAAATTGTTTTTGTAGGATGGTGTTATGATCTCAAGTTTGTGACGGTAGAAAGAGGATCACTTTATAGCAACAATGGCAGACTACCTTCTTTACAGATGTCTAGAAAACTAATGCAGTGAAAGAAATTATGGAGAGCATTGAAAAATACTTGTTGAGGACTACATAAACAGTTAGTTAGTTGTCAGATTATTCTCAGTGGACACTGGAACATTTAGCCCTTAAGTGCTCGGATCCTGTCCTCAGTATCTCCCTCAGTATGTAGCAGACAACTACACCAGTTCTGTGTTGGTTGTCTATTCTTCTTTAGTCCCCTGCATAGTGCTCTTATCTTGCTTCACCCCTTTTTACCTGATGTTCTGGCAGACTGCTCAAGGTTGCAGATTAGCTGTAGTCTCTTGATTCATTTAATTGCCCTGCCACTCTGACGACATTCAATATATCAGCCCGGCCCATTGTTTGTCCACTTTCCACAATAGTCCATCATGCATGTCTAACAGCTTGCTAATTTTCTCTTACACCTGAAAATAAAGCTAATTCTGATCAGGTGCGACCTCCTCAGAGTGTAACTCACTGTCTTCAAGCCCAGCCCATCTCAATCTTCCTGAGCATGCTCACTGAGTCACTGAGAAAGTATGCGGTGAAAGTCTCTGTCTCCACAGAATCTCCACAGTGAATGCACAACTAACCACACATGATTTAGGCATCAATCTTCTTCTAATCCTTTTCTATCCATGTATTACCATTCACTGTCAGGCTAAGAAGAGACATCTGCAGATAGCTCTGGTCGCTACTTCTTAAACTGTGGTATTAACAGCCCTAGATATTCTATCAATCCATGGTTTGCTGGGGCAACCTTTTGCTTTCTTGCTGTTTACCTTTAGGACAATCTTGACTTTTAAAATGGTTAAAGGAAGAATACTTAACTTTTAAAGGTGATGATAACACAGAGTGGTGATATACAAGTTTAACGTGATTAAAACTATACAATGCACAGTAACTTATATGTACATACATCCAAACTTTGCTGTAAACACAGCCTGTTCCAGGGGGTCACTGTGGCAAAGTGGTTAAGCCATCAGCCTCGCACTCTGGAGGTTGTGAGTTTATTTTCAGACTGAATCGTTCAGAAGGCGGCCACTTTCTCGGAGATCCTTGTGGGTATTGCTATGGAGCTACGAAGTTCATGCTTTGTGTGATACAAAACAGCAGCTTGCCATGCTATGGAGAGAGGGTAAATACAGTACTGGATTTTCCGATGCAATGAAGCCGATCATCTCGAATTTAAGTTTAACAGCCTGTTTGAATATTAAAAGTAGTAAACCCAATTTACATGCCACAAGGCATACTGAGGATGTGGTGTTAGGCTTACATTTTTCATGACTTAGTACCATGGCCAGTACTACACCAGTTGCTTTTCGCTTTCTAGAACTCTACAGCCCATTTTGAGAGTGAACTTGTCAGAACGTGACAACTGGAATGATCAGCGATAGAGGAGGCAAAGGCAGAACTAGAGAAATATGCTTGATAGTCTAAGGCCACAGCATAGAGGAATATCATTAATGGAATTGAACCAGAACATGGACCGGGATATGTGGAGACATTAACGTCTATTCTACTTTGCAGGACACATGATGATAATAATGACTGAGAAAAAAAAAGTCAACGCCGCCTCCATCATCATCATCATCATTAAGTGCCATTTCTGCATTCAAGGTTTGATGTAACGATCTTTCAACATTCTCTGGCCTGCGTTCTCATGAAGCATTCATATCAACTCCAGTCCATTTCTATACTTGACATTGTCCACCCACCTCTTGTCTTCACTGGGCATCAAATACCATGTCCACAGGTGGTCCAGTCTCACTGACCAGGTGTTAATTAGTCTACAAATATGAACCTAGCATCATACTTTGACACAGGACAGGTGTGGTTTTTGAGAAAATGTTGAGAATATTGTGAACATAAAAGAAAACACACCCTGAGGTACTGACAGCTGCAGGTGTCACAAGATCATTTATCAAAACCATAAGGAAAAGACAAACTATATTTATGGGGCATATGAACAAAACAGGTGGAACCAAGAAAAGCCTGTTGTGGAACAATGCTAGGTAAGAGAGGCAAAGGAAAGTAAAGAAATATGTATAATGGTAGAAATGACAAAAAAATCAGCAAAATACTAAGTGACAGAGAGCTGACACATGCGTTCATATCTCTCCACAGATCTTGGCCCTTGGTGCCCGGGCTCAACTCTGCTGATGATATCCCTCCATGCCAATGTCTGTCTATCCAGCATAATTTCTCTCAGTGTGCCTCTGTTTCTTCTTCCATTGATCTTTCCAGTCATCACAATGTTTTTCCATTGCCTCTCTTCTCAATATATGACTAAAGTATAATGTTTGTCTCTTTTTTATAGCTGTATGTAATGTTCTACTTTCACTAGCCTTTTCCAAGCAATTGTTATTTACTCTGGCAGTCCAAGGTATTCGCAACAATCATCTCAGGAATCATATCTCCATTGCTTCCAAGCTCTCTTAATTTGTTCATTCACGTCCCTAATTCACTGCCACACAGTAAATACTCTATATAACATTTCAGTACTCTCTTTCTGATATTAAACGACAGTCACTTATTGCATAAGACACTTTTCATTTTCTGAAATGCAGCTTTAGCTTGACCTATTCTGCTCTTCATGTCTGGTTTGCATCTTCCAACTGAAGTTATGACTGCACCTAGCTACTCAAATTATCAGCTTTAAATATACAAGGCACACAAAATAGAGAAGCATCATAACTCTAATATACTTCATGGCAAGAAAACTGGGTCTTTAACTGAACATCTTAACATTCCCAAACACTAACATAGAGATCAACTGAGACACAGAAAGATGTGAACTTGTGCTTTATAGATTACACCGAAGCATTTGATAAGGTGAAGCATGGTGAAATTATCAACATAGAGACATACCACATATCAATGTGTCCACAGTACAATGTGACTGGATTATGCTCTATTTATTTCAATATAAATGCAACACAATCTTCAAAATGTTTACCTGGTGATCAACAACATGTTGTTATAACATCAAACAATCACCACATGTAGGTCAGCATGGCCAAATGGATAGTAGTGTGTGTTCTTAAACATCCGGTGTGCTGATGCCGAGGTAAGGGGTTCAACCCTTACTCCGGACAGTTGGACTAAAATGTTGACCTATCATCTTTGGCTTGGGGACGTAAATTACAAGAACCTTTGAAGTTGGAGTGGGTTCGCTTGATGGCGAGGGACACTGTTAATTAATACTAGGGAAAGCTAATCCACATGTAAAATTCAGTCCAGCACTACTAAAAGCAGTGTGTATGAACTACGCTTGAGTTCAAACTGAGTGAGTGCAAAATAATTTTTTTTTAAATACAATCACCACTATACAAAATAGCTTGCCATTCTATAGTGAGAGGCCGAGCCAGATGGGGTAAATATAGTACTGGATTTTCCGATGGTCTTCTAACACCATAACAATATTTATTGGTGGATGGAGATTGAAGCGCAAGGAAATAACATTAAACATTATACTTAATATGACATCTTAAAAACTGTCAACAAATAATTAGGTATGAACTCACTCAATGCCAGGCAACTCACCCTATATTAATTATTTACTCCTCGTATGACCGAAAGCTGTTGCTTTCCTCTTCAGTCATAGACACCATGTTATTACTCATTTCTATCCTGTTCTCGCTATTAAGTGAAATGTTTCTATCCTGTTCTCGCTGGTAAGTGAAATGTTTCTATCCTGTTCTCGCTGGTAAGTGAAATGTTTCTATCCTGTTCTCGCTGGTAAGTGAAATGTTTCTATCCTGTTCTTGCTGGTAAGTGAAATGTTTCTATCCTGTACTCGCGGGTAAGTGAAATGTTTCTATCCTGTTCTCGCTGGTAAGTGAAATGTGCCTACCCAAGATGTGACTTTAATACTTTCAGTCCCAAACAGGTATCACTTTAACTTAACCCCGCCTGACCCACAGTGTTATTTTGAAACAAAAGTTAGGTGAACCAGGCTTTAAGTTTGTGTTATTATAACTCAGAAATTTAGGGGATAAGAATTAGATGCTTGTTTCCTTGTTGAAACCACCATACACTTCATAATATATACAGTATCTATACAGAATATAATAATACATTGTATATATATATATATATATATATATATATATATATATAATATATATATATATATATATATATAATGACATTTAATATTTACTATATCAGTATCACTAAAACCACCCCACCTACCATCATAAAATCAATTGAAACCTACCGTTCTGACGTAAAACATACATTAAACTTTTCACAAAGAAATCGGGTTAAAAATATAAGTTTCAACAGACAGTAAATAATGCATGTGCTTTCGCTATATTTCAAATGCACATATACTTAAATTAATTCCGGGAACATTCTGTTACAATATACCGACTGCTATTCTGTAGCAGGAAGCTTGACTGTTATAAAAATATTAAAAAACCAAAGCTTGACTGCTGATCATGGGGCACAGAACAGGTACTGAAGAACTCAGGTTATACAAGCATTAACTTTAGTTTAAAAACATAACGTTGGGAGTTTTGCAAGTGTGCATAGTAGTTAATAAGTAAAAGCCGCGATACCTACATCTGTAAATCAGCAGTAACAAGATGCAAGAAGTGAAATCTGCTACGGTCCCAAAAAAGAATCAACCACCATTTTAATTGTTATTGTATTTGGACAAAGCAAACCAAAACAAATCACGGATCGTGATCGCGAAACAAAACAAAACAAATTCAGTCGAGTTTATTTTGGTAGTATTATTTTTATTTATTTTTAAAGGTGCATATCGTTTACAGGACGTTGCAGCCAACATCAACATTTTACTGCCGTTGTTGATGTCTTGGCAAGTTTTACGTTCTGTAGTTTGCCATTCCTTTCTGAACGACCGGCTCCAATTTTTTTGTTGCGTATCCCTTACGGGACGTTGCAGTCAACACCATCATTTTCAGCTGCTGTTGATGTACTAGGCAAGTGTTACGTTCAGTAGTTTGCCATTGCTTTCTGAACGACCGGCTCCTATACCTTTTTCGAAAAAACCAGCATCGCTGTGTTTCGAACCCGGGTATACGGGCTCACAAACCGCGTTCGCAAGCCCTTAGCCACAGAGACCGATACCAGCACGTTAAAACCAGCGCGACATGGTCTCCTGCCAAATCGGTCACCGCTCTGGTTCGAACGCGGGTAAGCGGCATTTCGAATTGCGTCGGCAACGCCATCGCCACGGAGGAGGGGCTATATTGGAAATATGATAACATGCCGATGTGAAAATAGTGTCAAACAAGTAACAGCTTCACTGTTACTAATCATAGCTGTAATCCTAAATAAAATGATGTCAATGGTCATAAAGATCAGAAATAAATAAACAACTAAAAGATTGCCAGCTCAGCATTTAAATTTAGTGAAGTTGTATTAATTTTTTTTTTTTTTTAAATGTGAAAGAGAGGTGGTCGAGAGCCTGTGGGACTAGGTGGAGAAAGCGGGGGGGGGGGGGGGGGCAGACTGATAACCCCTATGTGGAAAGAATGATATTACGAGGGATCGGCAGGGGTTCTAGAAGAATTTCAAAACTGAGAGGGAAGACCAGGAGAACTTTCAAAAAGATAGCGGTGGGAATGATTAGTAGTATGACTCTTCGCTGGAACGAGGGGACGGAGCGCGTATGGGAAGAGGAGTGATGTCGGTTCTTAGCTCAACTCAACCTCAACTCAATTTAGTGAATTATGGTATTTTAAAAAAATGTTGCATGTCTTTGCAGGATACTGCGATCAACTCCAGGTTTCTATTATAAGTACGATCAGAAGTTTGCCATTGCTTTCTGAACGAAAGTCAACATTTAAGTCCAACGGACTGGTGTGTGAAATGAACCCACCATCCGCCGACAGCGCACAGTGAAATTAAAATGAAAAGCGTTCGCTTAAACCTCTCGGTCACGTTGACCTCTAAATTGTTGTATACAAAATGATAATGCAATAGAGACAATATGAAATGAAGATACTTAACAGTATCAGAGAAACCCCGGGGAGAAACCTGATACGAACTGGGAGTGTTTAAACAGCAGAAAACAATTAAGACAGAACTTTGAAGCCTACTTAAAAGTTGCCACACCTAACGGACAGTTTGGATGACTCAGGCTGCTTAAAAACGCAAGACCACCCCCCCCCCCCCCCGACACACAAACATACATGCGCGCACACTCACCACACACACACACACACATCACACACACACACTCGCGCGCGCGCATAGAGTCAATATTCCACTGTGATTCATTGAAGACGGAACACGATATGCCAGCACGTATGATAAAAACAATACGGCTGAAACACCTAAAAGATATTGACACAATAATGAATGAATATTATTCTTTTCTTCCTTCTCTCCTCCTCTTTCTTCTTCTTCTTCTTATTCTTCTTCTTCTTCTTCTTTCCTTCTTTTCTTATCTTTTCTTCTTTTCTTCTTCTGCTTTATTTCTCTCTTCTTCTTCTTCTTCTTCTCCTCCTCCTCCTCCTCTTCTTCTTTTCTTCCCCTCTTCTTCTTCTTCTTCTTCTTCTTCTTCTTCTTCTTCTTCTTCTCCCTCCTCCTCCTCATATTCTCTTCTTCCACCTCCTCCTCTCCCTCCACGCCTTCTTCCGTCTTCTCTTCTTCTTCTTCCTCTTCTTCTTCTTCTTCTTCCCTTTTTCTTCTTCTTCTTCTTCTTCTTCTTCTTCGTCTTCCTTCTTTATTCTTCGTTTCTTATCCTCCTCCTCCTCTTCTTTCTGTCTTCCAACCTCTCCTTCTCTTCTTCTTCTTCTTCTTCTCTTCTTCTTCTTCTTCTTCTTCTTCTTCTTCTTCTTCTTCTTCTTCTTCTTCTTCTTCTTCTTCTTCTTCTCCTCCTCCTCCTCTTCTTCTTCCACCTCCTCCTCCTCTTCCTTGTACTCTTTATCTTCTTCTGCTGCTAATAATAATACTGCTACTGAATCTTCTCCTAATAAAGCATAGACCCCAACTCACTTCAATCCCTTCTTTCCTTTACCGTCTCCTGCAGCTTCTTACAAGTCCTTTCCAATTCATCCCTGTCTCTAATTCTCGCCTGCTTGCGTTTTTTGGTTCTCCCTCTATTTATTTTGCTCCATGGGTTCTAGAGGCAGGTATTTTAAATTATATTAGCTTATATATTCTCGTGAGTAACGTAACTCTGCGCGAGAATCGGTAGCGGTTCTCGCCGCGTCGGTAACTTACGGGGTATGTGAACCGGTCGCTCGAGAGCAATGGCAAACTACTGAGAGTAATCTTGCCGAGAAATCAACAGTCAGCTGAAAGATGCTGATGTTGACAGCGATGTCCTGTAAAGGATATGCGAAAGAAAAAAAATTATCAGGTTTGCTCAATGCGTGTTCTATCCAGTGTCATTTCTTGCTTCATTGACATTTTTAGTTCGCCCCAGTAGCTGAGCATTGCTGGTTTTGTCAGACCATTTTAGTCCTTCTACTCCGCTCCACGGCGAAGGGGTTACGGACGAAGTTCGTAATCCCGCATACCGCGTTCGAAACACAGCTGCGGGCGATTTGGCAGCAACCCGCTTTGCGTTGGTAGTCTACGAAATGGTATGGGTACTAGTCGTTCAGAAAGCAAAGGCAAACTACTGAACGTAAACTTGCCAAAAGATCACAAATAGCCAAAAGCAAAAAATAAAAAACACATCACAACACCAAAATGAGGGATCCTGTAAAGGAATGACCAATTTATTTTTGCCATGTGGTACCATGAATACAGGTTTATTAGTTTATTAGTAATCTTTT
>JACEFZ010013857.1:0-67500 GCA_014155875.1 Cepaea nemoralis | reverse complement strand
GGTACCCTTAACTGCGGTCGACATACAAAGAAAGATAAAACAAGCAAAGCTAAAAGAGTAAACCATATTCCCTTAACAATTGGAACTTGGAATGTACGCACCCTACTTGACAGAGACGGCGCGTCGGGTCCAGAGAGACGAACAGCACTGATTGGGAGAGAGCTGGGCAGGTACAACATCGACATTGCAGCCTTGAGCGAGACACGACTTGCAGAAGAAGGCCAAATCTGTGAAATTGGTGCCGGCTACACATTTTTCTGGAGTGGAAGGAAAAGCGAGGAAAGACGCCAATCCGGTGTGGGATTTGCCATTAAGTCGGCCCTGGTCGGCAAATTAGCTGGATTTCCAAAGGCTATAAACGACAGGCTCATGACCATGAAGTTGCCTCTGCTGAATGGAAGGAAGCACGCAACCATTGTGAGTGTCTACGCACCAACTATGACCAACGAAGATGATGTCAAGAACAAGTTCTATGAGGACCTGCACAGTGTATTAACATCTGTTCCCAAAGGAGACAAACTTATACTCCTTGGGGATTTCAATGCCAGAGTAGGCACGGACACCACCTCTTGGAGTGGCATTATTGGAAAGCATGGAGTCGGAAATTGTAACAGCAATGGACTCCGCCTCCTTCAGACATGTGCCGAACATGATCTCGTGATTACGAACACAATTTTCCGTCTCCCCATGAGAAATAGGACATCGTGGATGCACCCTCGCTCGAAACACTGGCACCTCATTGACTATGTCATCGTCAGGAGGAGTGACAGACAAGACGTTCGAGTGACAAAATCCATGTGTGGTGCCGAATGTTGGACAGACCATCGTCTCATTGTCTCGAAAATGAACATCCACATCAGGCCACCACGGCGTCCTCAAGGGGCGAAAATGCAAACAAAGCTAAATGTCACCCGCCTAAACAGCAAGAAAATGCAGCAGTCGTTTGAAAATATGCTGGAAGACCGCCTCAAGCCCAATGCTGAAGCTAAACAGGATACAGAAACAGAATGGAGAGCCCTAAAGGACACAATTTACAACACTGCTATGGAAATCCTGGGTCCAGCCCCCCGAAAGCATAAAGACTGGTTTGATGAAAATTCCGAAGACATCAACCAATTGCTGGCCGAGAAACATCTTCTCCTCAAGGCACATTTGAATGACCCAAAGTCAACATAAAAAAAGATGCTTTCAAGAACATTCAGAGAGTAGTGCAGCAGAAACTTCGGCACATGCGGGACTCCTGGCTGAGCAGCAAAGCTGATGAAATTCAGGGCTTTGCTGACAGACATGATATGAAAAACTTCTACGACTCACTGAAAGCGGTCTATGGTCCTTCATCACCAGGCATAGTTCCCCTCCTCAGTGCAGATGGGGGAACATTGGTCACCGATAAGAAAGAAATCCTCCAACGCTGGGCAGAGCATTTCAGCAAAATCTTAAATGCAACTTCCTTCTTCGATGATGAAACCATCAACTGCCTTCCTCAAGTTCCCACCAATGAGACACTTGGTGACCTGCCAACCATAGTGGAAATAAACAAAGCCATCCAGCAACTCTCCAGCGGCAAGGCACCTGGTCCTGACTCCATCCCAGCAGAGATATACAAGGCAGGTGGGCCGGTCCTAACAGAGCAGCTTCACCAAGTCTTCACAAACATATGGATGAACGAGACCATGCCACAAGATTTTAAGGACGCGTCAATAGTCCACCTTTACAAACGTAAAGGAAACCGCCAATCCTGTGACAACCACCGAGGCATCTCCTTGCTTTCAATTGCAGGGAAGATACTCGCCAGAATTCTTCTCAATCGCCTCACAGCCCATCTCGATCAAGGTCTTCTTCCTGAGAGTCAATGTGGCTTCAGAAAAGAACGTGGAACTGTTGACATGATTTTCGCTGCAAGGCAGCTGCAAGAGAAATGTCAGGAACAGAACTGCGAAATGTTCTCCACTTTCATTGACCTTACCAAGGCTTTTGATACAGTCAGCAGAGAAGGACTGTGGAAGATTATGGCAAAATATGGCTGTCCACGAAAGTTTGTCCAAATAGTGCGGCTATTTCATGACGGCATGCAGGCAAGAGTACAGGAAAATGGTGAACTGTCTGAACCCTTTCCTGTAACCAATGGAGTGAAGCAAAGATGTGTCCTGGCACCAACACTGTTCAGCCTCATGTTTTCAGCCATGTTGATGAATGCCTTCGAGAACGACGACATTGGAATAGACATCAACTACCGTATGGATGGAAAGTTATTCAATCTCAGAAGGCTGAAAGCTAAAACCAAAATTGACAGCGGCACCGTCAGAGAGCTCCTGTTTGCTGATGATTGCGCTCTATACGCCAACTCAGAGGCGGACATGCAACATAATGTTTCAGCTTTCTCACATGCCTGTGCCAACTTTGGGCTCAATATCAACTTGGAGAAGACTGTAGTTATGTACCAGCCAGCTCCAGGGAATAATCACACTGTGCCGAATATCAAAGTGAATGATCATAGACTAAGTGTTGTGGACAAATTCACCTATCTTGGCAGCACTGTGTCACAAGCTGCCACAATCGATGACGAAGTGAATGCAAGAATCTCCAAGGCCAGTACAGCCTTTGGCAGACTGTACAAGAATGTATGGGACAGAACTGGAATAAGCCTGCAAACAAAGCTAAAAGTCTACAAAGCAGTTGTATTATCCACACTGCTATATGCTTGTGAAACCTGGACTGTTTATCAGCGACACGCTAGGAAATTAAACCACTTCCACACAGTCTGCCTAAGGAAGCTACTGAAGATTAAATGGCAGGACAAGATTCCAGACACTGAAGTCCTAGAAAGAGCATCCATGCTCAGTATCCACACTCTACTGATGAAGAATCAGATTCGCTGGGCTGGTCACTTGACCCGCATGCCAGATCACAGGCTCCCTAAACGAATTTTCTACAGCGAACTGCGTTGTGGTAAACGCTCCCAAGGTGGCCAGAGGAAACGTTTTAAAGACACTCTGAAAATTTCACTGAATGCTTTTGGAATTCATCATGACACCTGGGAGGCTGCAGCCAGAGACCGAAATTCGTGGCGTGCATCATTGCGCAAAGGTGCAGTCATATGTGAGGCAACCAGGACTGCAAGAGCTGTGAAGAAAAGGCAGGACAGAAAAACCACTGCAGGAAATCCTCCTCCAGAGACGTCAAGCATTCTTTGCCCACATTGTCAAAGAACATTTCGAGCCAAAATAGGCCTTATCAGCCATCTTAGAACCCACGGCTCCACACCTTCAACCCCACTGGATGAAATGAATGGTCATCATCATTCTTGATGGACAAACAACACAACACACAACTTTCATTTTCGCTTATTCTGATCCCAGCGAGAACGCACTCAGGTAGCCTATCATTCAACGTTTATTTTCGCTTATTCTGATCCCAGCGAGAACGCACTCAGGTAGCCTATCATTCAACGTTTATTTTCGCTTATTCTGATCCCAGCGAGAACGCTCTCTGGTAGCCTATTATCCGGAAGGCTGCTAATTAGAGAATGTGATTTGAACTTTATCATGTGACCATAAAAACATAGTTGCCTAAAATTCACTCTTAAGCCGAATATATTTGTACGTCGGTTGAGACCTCTCGGGCCTGATATGATTGTACGGCGGACCGGATGTGACCAGCGGGTCTTGAGTTTGACACATGTGATGTAGAGAGATCTCGAAGGACATTATCAGCTAGAGTTAATGCCAGGCCGCTGTTGAGCAGAACAGAGCACACTGGAATACAACCTGGGGTATGGAGGACAAGGTGGCTGGGGTCACTTCGGATTTACGTGGCCAGCTGGTACCTAAAACAAAAAGTCCGGTAGCAATAACCTGTTGTGGGGTAGGACCATCTCATTTTTTAGGAATGTATGCACGGAAGATTAGGCGGTCAGCCTTTGTCTCCCGTAATGAATGTCGAGCTTATGTCTTTATCAGCATACATTCCCAGCATACATTATCAGCATACATTCCCGGCATACATTATCAGCACACATCATCAATGCACCTGAGGAACAGGTACTTTCATTATCTGATTAATGATTCCATCTGATTTTTAGGTCGTAATAGCAATGAGTGGGCATGACATGAATGGGTTTCAAGAAAAGGTACATGCTGCTTGGAAGGTCTTTGATATACTCCCTGGACCACGCGGAATACGATGCAACAAATTAAAGAATAACGTGATTTCAAGATTACGTAAAATTAACAAGGAGGGCATTTTGAACAATATATGCGGCTGACTGTCAAGTAACAAAGCTGCAAACGAAACAAATATTGTTTTCCTCTTTATCTTTTCAACAGCTTGGAATCATCCTATATCTGCAATAGGTTTCCTGCAGAAACCGCACGGTCTTCCGCAGATCCTACTGCCGTCTGTAGAGTTTAACATCTACGGTTATTTCCTTTTTGTTTTTTTTTTGGTTCGCATATCCTTTACAGGACATCGCTGTCCATCAGCATCTTTCAGCTGATTGTTGATTTCTTGGCAAGATTAAGCTCGGTTGTTTTCCATTGCTTTCTGAGCGACCGGCTCACACACCCCTAAGTTACAGATTGTTGATTTCTTGGCAAAATTAAGCTCGGTTGTTTGCCAAAGCTTTCTGAGCGACCGGCTCACATACCCCTAAGTTACAGACGCGGAGAGAACCGCTACCAATTCTCGCGCAACGTCACGTTACTTAAAAGAGTGTACGAGATTACGGAGAAAGTCGTGTAACCTCTACACCAGAGAGACCGGTGGTTGTTTCCTACACCGATAAAATAGACCTTTCTCTGTTGTATTTGGAATAGTCTAGTATTATATACGGCAGGGATGTGTACTGTCCCCAAGCCTCTTCAGCCTATACACAGAAAGAATTTTTAAACAAGTTAAAATGCCTGGACTCAGCATCAATGGAAGAATCATAAACAATCTTAGTTAAACAAGTTAAAATGCCTGGACTCAGCATCAATGGAAGAATCATAAACAATCTTAGATATTCTGACGATACCGTGTTATTAGCAGAAAGTGAGCAAGAATTGCAAGACCTAGTGGAAGAAGTAAACAGGCACAGTGCAGAATGTGGCTTAGATATTAACATAAAAAAACAAAAAAAAACAATGATAATTAGCAGTGAAAAATAAAGGTCATCAATGAACATCACAGTAAATGGGCAGATACTAGAACAAGTAACAAGTTTCTCTTATCTTGGACATATAATAACGGATGATGGCAGAAGTGAAGTGGAAATCAAAAAGAGAATAGGAATGGCCAAAAATGCTTTCAACGGCATGAAATCAGTATTAACATCTAGAGAGATTAATAACGCATTAAAAATGAGAATTGTCAAATGCTACGTATATTCAACGCTACTGTATGGCGCGGAAGCCTGGACATTGAACAAGCAACTAGAAAGTCGCATAGAAGCCCTGGAGATGTGGATATACAGACGAATAGGTCGTATTTCATGGAAACAAAAACAATCAAATGCAGAGATCCTAGAAAAACAAACTGGGAATGAAGAGAGAGAGAGAGAGAGAGAGAGAGAGAGAGAGAGAGAGAGAGAGAGAGAGAGAGAGAGAGAGAGAGAGAGAGAGAGAGAGAGAGAGAGAGAGAGAGAGAGAGAGAGAGAGAGAGAGAGTTGATGAAAGAAATAAAGAGGAGACAAGTGAAATATTTTGGCCACGTTAAAAGACATGATACTCTTATAAAAACCATACTGGAAGGCAAGGTTGAGGGCAAGCGAGCAAGAGGTAGACAACGATACAAGTGGGAGGATAACATCAAGAGATGGAAGAACATCAGCCTGACAGAGTGTACAGTCAAGGCAAGAGACAGACAGTGTTGGAGATCCATTGCAGCCAACCTTCATTGCGGAGACGGCACCTGATTGATTGATTGAGTATTATATGCTGTATAGTTTAGTGTGTGTTCTCTAGTATACACACATGTGTGGAACTTGCCTTTAGCTTTGTGTTGTTTAGGACTGTTGAGTCTGTGGTGTCCCTTTCTGAGTCCCTTGCCGATGTCTTCCCAACAAATTGTAGTTATCGTGTGGTTGAACATGTGATTTTATCAATATGTTATAATATTTGTATTTGGGTAATATATAACTGGAAGCTGCGAGTAATTTGCCACAGCGCCTTCTATGGTCAGTTTATGTTCTATACCTCTACAGGGTGAGATCCACTGCAGAATACTGCTATATTTGGTGTATTAACAAAAGTAATGTCAAGGACCCCTGGTCTCGCTATGAGGCGGATTGGATATATGGTGCAAGCCCTGTATGTTTAGACAAATCGGTACTTGATGGATATTTATGGTTAACATTACACCACATCCCTTTACTTCCAGAAAATGTTGCTGATACCGAATGCAGGATCTACTTGGCAACCTATGACATCATTATCATTAAGTACGTTACTGGTTGGCGTGAGCGATAGGCTTCTGCACAATTTGAGATCTTTGACAACATGGATCAATTCATGGGTTGACGCATTCCATGCCATGACACAAGACTGTCAAGAATGTTATGAGGTTGGATCGACAGCAGATACTCACTTATTGGGAAAAATAGTCTGAATTTACTGGGGATTAAACCATAACTACTAACTATTCCATCGCGACACATTGGCGCAGTAAATATTAAGCAAACAACTGGATATTGTTAACACTATCCTTGTCGGATACTTGACCAATGACACAACAGCCATTGAAACAACGAAGTGTATATCGTGGAGACTATATTTGTCGGACACTTGACCAATGACATAATAACAGATGAAACAAACAGCTAGACATTATGAAGATTATCTGTGTCGGACACTTTACAAATGACACAACAACCAATGAAACGACATTGTTTGATGATGTAAGGATGGTTCCGTCCAAGCGGAAAGTCTGAGGTAACTTACGTGTCGTTCAATCCAAGAGGAATGCCTGAGGTAACTTACGTGTGTTGTGTCCAAGAGGAATATCTGAGATAACTTACGTGTGGTTGAGTCTAAGAGGAATATCTGAGATAACTTACGTGTGGTTGAGTCTAAGAGAAATGTCTGAGGTAACTTACGTGTGGTTGAGTTTAAGAGGAATGTCTGATGTAACTTACGTGTGGTTGAGTCTTAGAGAAATGTCTGAGGTAACTTACGTATGGTTGAGTCTAAGAGATCTGAGGTAACTTATGTGTGGTTGAGTCGACGTGGAATGTCTGATGTAACTTACGTGTGGTTGAGTCGAAGTGGAATGTCTGATGTAACTTACGTGTGGTTGAGTCGAAGTGGAATGTCTGATGTAACTTACGTGTGGTTGAGTCGAAGTGGAATGTCTGATGTAACTTACGTGTGGTTGAGTCGAAGTGGAATGTCTGATGTAACTTATGTGTGGTTGAGTCGAAGTGGAATGTCTGTAACGTACGTGTGATTGTGTCCAAGAGGAATGTCTGAGGTAACATACGTGTGGTTCTGACTAACCTACGCGGGCTTTTGTCTAAGACAGTGGTTCTCAACCTTGTTTGGCCCGTGCCCCACTTCACCATATTTTCAGAACGTCATTCCCCCCCTCCCCCCATTCCTATCAAATATTTGGCCCGTGGCCCCCTTCACCGTATTTTCAGAACGTCATCCCCCCCCCCCCCTTCATATTTCCTATCTAAAAATCCCCCACCCCTACACAGTATACGTAAAAATGGAAGGTAAATGTAATAGCATATACTAAAACAAGTCTAGACATCCACATAAAACATGATTTGTGGGTCTACTTACTTTATAAAATGAATTTTAGAAGGATGAGACGTACATAGCTGTAAAGTATGAAGGGAAAAACAATATCAAGTAATCGGTTCTTGTATTAACGCGATCTTGAAATGGTCTTCATTCCCCCCTGGAAACCCTAAAATTCCCCCCTGGGGGGGGGGGGGGGGAAATTCCCCACTGGTTGAGAACCACTGGTCTAAGAGGTAACTTAATTGTGTTTCTAAGAGAAACGTCTGCGGTAACTTACGTATGGTTCTGTCAAACAAGAATGTTTGAGGTAACTTACGTGGGCTTCTGTTTAAGAGGAATATCTGAAAATATGGAGGGCACAGTGACTCTGTTGTATTTCACTTTGCTAGGGTAAACCACATAATGTTCATGGAGAAATACCACGCGTCAATTTGTAAAAAGAAATATATTACAACAAAATACAATGTCACAACAATGAGGATTGTTCAAAGGAAGTCAGACTGGCACTGCCAGCAATAATAATCTGACGCACGATTCCACGAAACAAATAACACTAGCGGAAACATTACCAATATGTCGCGGTCGGGACAGAAGTCTGCGCACATTTTGTATTCATCTGGTTTTCAGTAGAAAGTCGCTCTCATCGCGGCTCACGGGAGAGATTCTCGATCCTATCTCAGTTCCCCTGCCTCGTGAATGTCCATGAAATTTAGACACCATTGTCCTGTTTCTTTTTGTGATGGTCGACCCTGCCTCATCTTTTATGAAATATGTCTTCTGTCATGTTCTTTCCAACCCACTGTGACGACTAATGTGGTCAAACTATTTCGGTTTCCGTGAGATGATGCTATCTATGAGCCAGCTTACTTCGATATTCACATCCTGTTGTATGGCTAGTTTTTTGTCTTTCTTTTTCTGTGTGTGTTGTTTGTTTGTTTTTGGTTTTTTGTGGATTTGATTGATATTCTAAAATGTTTTCTATAACATTTAACGCCATATACTTTACTGATTGCGAAATGGTCAGAGACTCACATCTATATGTTGCCCAAGAAAAATGCGTACTCTCACATATTTCACTTTCATCTGTTAGCAGGCAATGTGCCGCAGTATCATGATTGGGAAACTGACATACTTTGGCTATATGATATTTTACAATGGCCGAGGAAGAACAGTAAATGTAGGTATAGTTCCTGGAAGAAGAGCCAAGAGTATCTAGAGTGTTCAAGACGCCTTGAGCATTACAATACACCAGTCAGGGCAACTGGAAAAAGATCTAAAGCCTGTTCGACGGGTCAGTCTGAGGGCGACTTTCTGCAAAGGATCTGATCCACGAACATCTGTGAACAATCGTTGTACATATGCTTTCTTGACAAGCAAACATATGGTAAATATTTATTAACTTGTTTAATCAGAAACAATTGCATAATATTTATTGATGTCATTATCTAGCCACGCCTGATCTTCATCTCTGTAAAACTGACTGAATTCCACCCGGTCAAAGCATGCCATACCACCCCACTGGAACTCTGTACACCCCATAGACCATTGACATTGCTAAGCTGGCAAGCATTAAACCACCATGCTCCTTTGAAAAGATAAGCACAGTTGGAGCCAGACTTGTCGTTATCTCTGTCGAAGGTCGTGAAATACATGTTGTTGTGATAAGTTAGAGAGTCGCCCGCTGTTCCGTCATATGCACCAACTGTAAGCTTATAGTTCATCTCCTCGCTGGCCACGTAAAAGTTGGAATAGTGGGCATAGACCCGCCTCCCTTGATAGATCATTTCAACTCTAAGTTCGTTGTAACCCTGAAAATATCGATACAAATCTTTATTCACACAGCATCCGTTGTACCCGTGAAAATATAAATATGATTGTTTGTTCACACAATTTCCACTATAACCCTAAAATATCAATATAATTCTTTATTCACACAACGTCCGTTGTAACCGTGCAAATATCAATACAATCTCTATTCACGCAATGTTCGTTGTAACCCTGAAAATGACTGTACAGTTGTTGCTACACTTAACGTATCTTGTACCATTGAAAGTATCAATATAATTCTTGTTTGACGTAAAATTCCAGTAACCCGAGATATGTCAATGTATAAATTGGTTTACATGAAGTTCTCTGTAACATTAAAAACGTCAGCAGAGTTCTTGATTCACGAGGAGTTCGCTGCAACCCTGATATGTCAATATAATTTCTGTTTCTAGACACACTCGTTGTAAAACCGAATCTACTTATATAATTATTGAGTCACGAGAAATTCGCTTTCGTCATCATCATCATCATCATCATCATCATCATCATCATCATCATCATCATCATCATCACCATCATCATCATCTTCCACTTTTGCCGTCAAGCGTCGCGTGGAGGAATAATTGTCGCTCCTGCGCCCGATGGTACTGGATAGTGTCATTCTATGTGATTGTACACTGCCTTTGATGTCAATCCGTTTTCGTCTCGAGCTTGGTCTTGCTTTTGTAGTAGATCGTCTTTGGTGTAGAGCCGGTAGTTGATGGCGTTGCATTCTAAAGATATGACCAAATCATTTCATTGTGAATATGAGTGTCACAAGGTGTTGATCCCACTGTCCGTCTGATAACATCATTTTTTACTGGGTCTCGGCTAGTTATGTTCGTAGCTAGCCGCACACCTCTTGCAGGTGTTGATATTTCGTAAGTGTGATTTGAATATGTCCAAGTTTAACATTAGTCACGTAGGGCTGCTGTGAAAATTATATTTATTATCTTATTTTTGACATCTAATTTCGATTCCTCTGTCCACTTTGCCATCGTCTGTGATCATACTTCCAAGTTATCTAACTCTTTACCTTGTTTCAGAGATGTGCTATTTATCTGTATATTTATATTGATATATTTGCCTCTGTAACCCTTAAAATGCCAATATGATTCTTGATTCACGTGACTATTGTCTAATGCACAGACTAGATACAGCTTCGTGAGAGCTTAGAAAACGTGTAGTATCTAGAGATAAACCTGTGCGTATATCTCTCATGGATAGACACATCATGTTTATCAAAACCTAACAGATAAATCTGCAGGTGTGTTCATAACTGAAAAATGTTAAGTAAATAAAGGGCCAGTTTAAACGCCTGAAGGCGCATTGGGCATATAAGGCATGGCCCATATGTTGTATGGACCAATGGACACTCAGTTGTTGATGTGGTCAGCATCACACCGCCGCCTTTACTTCATAATACATTTCCTAGTACCATGTTATGCTGGGTTGACCTGGTAGCCAAGGTCAATTATAAAACTCTCCTGGTTGCAGATTCGAATTCACGATCTTCGGTTGTCAGGTGAAAGTCTAGTCACTGTCGCGGATCCTTGTTCACAGTTAAAGGAGTTGTATGTTTGAACGATTATAGAGATCATATAGATACGTGTGCTATATTGTTGAGAAAAATCAATTGTTGGGGTCCATTTAAGGCCATTCACAGGTACTGAAGGGCACAATAAAGAATGTAACAATTGTAACAGATCGAGAGTTGAACCTACCACCTTCAAACAACAATGCCTCACTGAGGAGGAAGAAGTGTAATTCGGCCATCTAGACACCCCTGAAAAGATATGTTCATATGTTCATCATCCGACTGAACCGACAACTTTGGAAATATTTCCCTTTTTCTGGATTCATAGGGACTACCAATTGGTCAATCCAAAATATCTATCTAGCACTATATGCACTTGTGCGTTAAGAAGGGTCTTGTACTTTCATCCCGCCTCTTAACCCCCCCCCCCCCCCCCCCCACACACACACACACACTTAGATGAAGAAATAGAGAAAATCACGACTAAGATAATAAAGCTAGGAGGATGTATCAGAGATAAGGAAGGAAAGAACCTACGGGATGAGAAAGGTGCAAATAAATGTTGGTCAGAATACGAACAGCACATTAATAATACTACTCTAGACCATACATTAAGGAAAAGGGAAAAACAAACAAACAAGACAACAAAAAAAAAAAAAAAAAGACACAAACCTAGCTACTGAAGCTTAAAAACAACTCACACAGGTTGGATTTGGAGAGAAAAGTGACATATGAGAAGCAATAATTTGTCTGAGAAAATGGGTATACAAATATTTATAAGCAAACATATAAACTGTTCTGTCCTTCGAGGACTATACAAGTTATTCGATGTATTTATTAACTACAAATTAATTAAAGGTCTGGATAGATTACGATCAATGGCAAGAACAGAACGTTAATAACACATTAATATCGGTAACTGGAAGTAACTGTACCATCAGGGAAGTGTACAAGATTTCTATTTGTTATAAAGCGAAGTGTAATACAAGCGTTTATATTATACATGCATGTACAATATGTATAACCGGAATTGGCTAGTGGGAAGACCCTGATTACTGTGATTACTCACCATCGGAGGAAAATCATTTACAACATAAGCTACACAGAGGGTACATTTGATTTTGATATAATTAGAACGGGATATTTAAGTATGAACTACCCTGGCAAGAGCGCAGGTTCTACACCAAAAGTACAACTACAGATGCAATCTCTTCTAGGGGTTCAAGAGACCTGAACAACAATACTTCAAGTTTAAAAACAAATAAAAATGATTATTTGGTTGTTTCGGGATTTGAAATTTAAATATTGAGCATAACCCACTACTGGCAACGCTGATCGTATTCTGGTATGAACCTAAGGCCTATCCACGTCAATATGGAAGCACTATACTCGAGTTTCGCTCTCGTTTGAGCTCGTCAGTAGTGCATATCCCTGACCGGATCCGGAAACAAGCCCCGGATCACTGACGTGTGAAGCGGGTGTGTAACCACGCGGCACACACTGGACACGCCAAATTATCACAACAGAATATTACAACGTTACCCATCGTAGGCTATGCTCAAGATTGCCCAATTGCCGCGACTGACGTCCGTCAATCGATGTGGTCCCGAACGATCAGGATTTCTCGCTGGCAAGGAACACCAGGCCTCCTAAAATCCAGTGAGCAATAATAAAATTGATTATTTGGTGCACTACTGACGAGCTCAAACGAGAGTGAAACTCGAGTATAGTGCTTCCATATTGACGTGGATAGGCCTTAGGTTCATACCAGAATACGATCTGCGTTGCCAGTTGTGGGTTGTGCTCAATATTTAAAAATTATTATTGACAACTCAGCCTTCCAGAAGTGTCATCAGCCGGCCAAGCAAGAAATAAAAAAAAAACAAAAAAAACAATCAACTAACCAAACAATAACCAACTAACAACCCAACCAACTAAGCAATATCCTTCAAAGCCAATCAATAGATACACATTTATTTATCTGCCAGACATTCATAGAGAATGTTTAACACAGCTAGAAAGCGAGTAATGCATACCTGATCAGAAAGGCGATGAATCGCATTATTCCCCAACCAGAAACCAGTATCCAGATTTCCAAATCCAGTCTTGTATTCCTCCCAACTTCTGTTAAAATTCACATCGCCATTTGTTCGTCTCTGGTGAGAAATTTCATTCATAGAAAAAAAAAAATGCAACAACAACACTAGCTGAAACACTTAAAATCCATTGCAATAGTCACATGATTCTGTTGTTTCTTTGCCGAAAAAGAGCAGAATCTCTATGAATCTATAATGCAAGTCCAATTCTTATAAACATACACATGCAAGCAATCACAGCCTAACGACCAGTCACATACATATAACCACATACCGCTCTGATACACACAACTATGCATACAGGTATATATATATATATATATATATATATATATATATATATATATATATATATATATATATATATATATATATATATATATATATATATATATATATATATATAAACATTGCCGGGTCGATATCCGTTTGGGTCAGTCCGTTTATTCTTAGTTTTTCTACGGACAGTATGAAGATCCCCTGCCTGCTTGCTAGGCCAGTCGCAGGTTTAGGACACTAATCTGACCACAGAGAGTCCATCCCCTATGGCGAGCCATAGCCCCGTTAGCCCATGACCTCGCGGTCATGGTTGCCCTGTCTGCACCACGTGGAGGCGGGGGTTAACATTTGTAGTCTGCGGGACATAGGGAGGCTACTAATTTTCGCTCTTCCACACCTTGCAGACCTTGCAGATGATATATATATATATATATATATATATATATATATATATATATATATATATATATATATATATATATATATATATATATATATATATATATATACTCACTAGCTGACCCGGCCCGGCTTCGCCCAGCCCCTGGTGGGATCTATCTATCTATCTATCTATCTATCTATCTATCTATCTATCTATCTGTCTGTCTGTCTGTCTGTCTGTCTGTCTGTCTGTCTGTCTGTCTGTCTGTTTGACGCGGCCCGGCTTCGCCCAGCCCCTGGAGGGGAGCATTTCATTTAATTCATATAAGTATTCATATAACCGGTTAGCGGGGTAGGGGTATCTGTCGCAGAACTCACTGGGTCCGCCTCGTGATGTTTCTGCTTGAGGAAATGCCCGTTGAGACATCGGGCAGTCGGGTGAAGAAAATTTGCCGGTGAAAGGGAATTAACCAGTAATTTGACTCAACCCGGCCAGAGTCGTTGCTCGCCCTTTAAGAATATTCCAGTATGTGGGTGGCGGAACAGGTTTTCGGGCAAGACAGACTGTGCATGTCCGACGCAAGCGCAGTCGATTGTCCCGGAACAAATGATCAGTTGGAGACGAAGGTTGCTGGCTGGCAGTCGACATTTTGGCCAAGTGCTAAGTGAGAGAGAGCGGGACGCCGTGTCTTGATGAGGGTTGAAGACTTCTGACATAATGTCCAGTTGCAATGACAACGCTTCTCTTATCCACTGACGTGCTGTTTGTGTGAAGGTGTGTGTACACACTTTTTTCCTTAACTATTGCGGTGTCGGTGATTCCAATTATGAGATTTCGATAACGCGTGACCGGCGCGAGAAAGGAGGTCTCGTGTGAACATTGGTACGGTTGTGTTTTCTGACTGTAAATTAAGCCTGTGGCAAACGCGTGTTTACCAGCATAGTATTGCTAAGCCATTTCGTAGGGTAGCAGCGCGCGGCTTATTTACAGACCCTGTAGATTGGGAAAATCGGGTTCAAGGAAGCGAGACCTGTAATTTGAGTTCACACATGGCCAACTTTGTAACCTCGAGCGTCGGCGTAGCCAGCGTGGCCGAACCATTACCCGCAGCGCTACCGAAAGTGGATTAAGGAGCAGCTTCGGATATATCGAGTGATATATCGATGAACTCGGACGAGTGCAACGAATCGAATGCACTGGTCGGCTGGAACCTCCGAGGTCGTTTCAAGGTCGTACCGGGAGTCGAGCTTCGGATCACATGGTGGGGCGACCACTGGCTTTCTTCTTCGCTTTCCTCACATCTGTCTTTTAATTAGTTCCCTCGATGGAATTCTAGCTTAATATATAGTGGATTCCTGAGAGGCGGATAGAGGGAGAAGGGACCATTGCGACAGAATTGTTCATATTGAACATGACACCGTTCTAAATGCCCCGACCTGGGACCAGAGAGGGGGGAACGGGGTGTGGATTTTGGCTACAGGGGGATCACCCTGTATATTTATTTGGAGTTACTGGATTATGCCTACGGCATGGTACGACATCAGCTTTGGTGATAACAGGAAGGGGGTTTAGGAAGTACTGCCATCGGCCCTCCTTCAGGGCCCTTCTATCTATAAGTACAACTAACTCACTAACCGTAAGTGTTGTCTAGCTATGTTTTAGCAGAGACCCATTTCTCAGACACTAACCTTGGCCCAGCCCTCCGGTCATCTGGGAAAGAGGATGCAGGTGGACAGCTGCCGCGTTGGTTCTAGGTCCAGTCTGTCCTCGACTGTTCGAGTGGCCAATGAAAGAGTGCGGCCCTTATGGGAAGGGTCCACACGTCTGAGTAAAGAGGACCTAAGTGTATCTGCTGTGGGTAAGTCTGATTCATGGTGCTCTCACTGAGTGTTATCCTCCACAGGTTCTATCTTGTTGAGAGCAGAGCGACGATCTGGGGACGAGTCCAGTGATCCGGACTAGGGCGAGAGCCGGTGTGAACAGCTTGGAAGTCCACCACCTCAGCGAGCAGTACTTACAATCGAAAGTACGTCTCAGGATGTGCTCCAGCTAACTCATCGCCCACGCCACAACTGATATCCCAGGTTGTTCGCCATAACAGCACAATATCGCCTTGTTCGTTACTGCAGCTGGGCAAGTATCTGGTTGTTGTTAGTGTCCCAATTGTGAGACTGACTGACTGCCTTCATGCCAACTAGTTATGATGTCTCCGCTACCAAGTGCCTGGTACCCTGTGGTGCCTGATATTGTGGAAGAACTTTTGTCTGTTTTGAACTCTATCTGCAGTGCCACGTTTCAGCGAGGGAGGTATCTGCGCTATGAGTCGAAGGATCTGCGTGGGTTTCATAGACAGTTGGGACTGCTACAACCATTGAGTGAGAGATCACCCTCTTGCTATACCCGCAGTACCATCGATACCCCCAGACGCTTCAGAGGAGTGTTCTAGTTCCTCAGCACCGGAGAGACAGTCTTTATCCCTACCCTAAGGTGATCCAGACTTCAGGGACGTCATCCACCGGAGGTCCCAAGTACCAGTGAGCAAGCCATCCTATCCAAGTGGAGAAACCTATACCTGGAGGGAGGCCTGAGATACTTGGTGAGCGTGTCTGACTTACCCAATAGTGTGACTTGAGGCCCTGACGATGATGATACTTTCTCCAGGAGGCTACTCGATCCTTGCCACGTCTTATCTCTCACAGATACTGCAAGGCCTATCTCGGAATCATCATTATCATTCTCATTCATCTTGTATAATACACCATATTGTTACCATAGTTAGCTGCCAGAGTTGCACGTCATGAGTTCAGGACGAGGTTTGAAAGGGGTAACGTCCCTTGGTTGAGAGTGAGGGAGATAGGGTTCCAAGGGCCGAAGGGGTTTTGTGGACTGAGGTCACCTATGTCCCAGGGCTAAAGGTATCCCGTTGTTAAAGTGCTGTGACATTATTTGGGGGCTCGTCTGGGATCTGATATGATTCAGCTCTGGTGATTATTGATAGGTGTTAGGACATATCATTTCTATCCTCGCTATAGAAGTCTACGTAGGTCTTTGGTCCTATTTCTTCTCTTGACTAAGATGGATTGACTTGTGGTGTGCTGTGTGTTGTGGTATATAGTTTAGAGTTGTGTACTGTTTGTATATTGCACTGTTGAATATACACTAACACTACTAACACACCCACCCTAACTATGGCCTATGGCAAACTGAATATGGCCGAAGTGCGGACAACAGGCTAAGGAATGGGCCTGACAGGTGATGCACTTGAGTTCAGGACGAGGTTTGAAAGGGGTAACGTCCCTTGGTTGAGAGTGAGGGAGATAGGGTTCCAAGGGCCGAAGGGGTTTTGTTAACTGGGGTCACCTATGTCCCAGGGCTAAAGGTATCCCGTTGTTAAAGTGTGATAGCAGGTTCCCCTCACCCCAGGGAGTGCTGTGACAGTATCCCCTATAAAAGGAGATGTAAGACGCCTCCTTTCCTCCGTTAGTCTACGGGACACCCTTGGGCAAGGTGGAGTACCCGTTTAGCCCCCCGATCAGGGTTACGTGAAACCATGGGAGCAGGTGATGGATGGAGTGTGAGAGCAGCCGACAGATTATGGTTGGTTATGGTCTTGTACTCTGCGGCGATAGGCAGATGATCTCACCAGTAGAGACAATGGC
Source organism: Cepaea nemoralis (assembly GCA_014155875.1). Lineage (NCBI taxonomy): Eukaryota > Metazoa > Mollusca > Gastropoda > Stylommatophora > Helicidae > Cepaea > Cepaea nemoralis. The sequence goes on along the minus strand of JACEFZ010013857.1, from coordinate 50,017 downwards.
TATGGCCACCGACTAGTACAGTCACTGCCCAGAAGGAAAACAATGGCAAACTACCTTCTGCAAAACTTGCCAAGAAACCATAACAACCATGAAAGAAAACATAATAAGAAATAAAGCTGGTGGCGAGATCTCCAGGCCAGGGAGATCAGATAACACTGGGGAAGAGTGTGACACAGGGACCAGTACTAGTAATCGTGATGATGGAGTTAATCCTGACTGTGTTACCAAGGAAATCCCCTGTGTCAGACTAAGAAACAGAGTGAGAATAGCAGCGTGGAATGTGAGAAGTCTGTATGAGGGAAAGCTTAAAGTAGTGTGTGATGAGATTGAGAGGTTAAACATTCAAATTTTAGGAATTAGTGAACATCGCTGGAGCAGCAAGGGACATTTTACAACTGAAAATGGAAGTATTTTCATTTATTCTGGTAGAGACGTCGGAGGCCAGAGTGGAGTGGCATTTTGTTTAGATAAGACAACTGAAAAAGCTTTAATGGGATATAATCCAGTTAGTGATAGAATCCTCACTATTAGACTTAAAGGCCGTCAAAAAAAAAAAAAAAACACAACTCTCATACAGATATATGCACTTACTTCAACAGCAGAGGAGGACAAAATTGAAGATTTTTACAACACACTACAAGACACATTAATTAAGATTAGTCATAATGATATAGCAATAATAATGGGAGATTTTAATGCAAAAGTAGGTGCAGGGAGAGCTGAAAATGAGAGACACGTTTTAGGAAAATTTGGATTAGGAAATAGAAATGATGCAGGTGACAAATTAATTGAATTTTGCACAGAAAATGAGTTAACGATAGCCAAGACGCTTTTTAAACAACATTTAAGAAGACTCTTCACATGGAAGCCTCCAGACAGTATTACCAAAAATCAGATAGATTATATTTTAATACAAAGAAGATGGAAATCAAGCATAACATCTGCAAAAACCCCACGAAGTGCAGACTGTGATACAGATCATCAGTTATTAGAAGCAGATCTGAAATTAAAACTCAAAAAGATTATCCGAAGACCAAGGCCACTTCGTTTTGATCTCACAAAAATACTGGATGCATACACTGTAGAAGTTAGGAATCGCTTTGAGGTCTTTATGTCTGTACAAGAAGAAATGACACCTGATGAACTGGCAGTACAAGCTAAAGATATCTTGATAACTGCCACCAAAGATTGAATTCCGACCAAGAAAAAGCAACTTAAGCCATGGATTACATCAGACACGTTAGAATTAATAAAACAACGAAGGGAGCTGAAAAAGAAAGGAGATGAATCCGATAACAATAGGATGAAGTATAAATCTTTAACTCCAGAAAGAAGAAAGAACACAAGAAAGGACAAAAATCAATATATACAAGATTGCTGCACCAGAATAGAGCAATATCATAAGACTGGAAGAGATTATGAAATGTTCAAAGAAATGAAGTTATTGACAAGAAATGTTCAACCTCAATTGAATGTTATCTGTGACAAGATGGGAAATACCTTAACAAAAACTAGACAAATTCTAGAAAGATGGCAAGAGTACTGCAGTGGAATGTATGACATGAGTGACAGTGAGGATATGAATGAGATACATGAGCCAATGACAGCAGAGACAGAACCTGAACCCTCATTAGATGAAATTGCTTGGGCTATAAAGAACCTGAAGAATGGTAAATCACCTGGATGTGATGAAATGCCATCTGAACTAATTAAAGCGGGAGGAGAAGAAAGCGTACACATCTATCATGCATTATGTACAAAGATTTGGAAATATGTTATTTGGCCAAAAGATTGGAAGAGAACTATCTTCATACCAATACCAAAAAAGGGCAATCTGAAACTATGCACCAACTATAGAACTGTTGCCCTGATCAGTCATGCAAGTAAAATTCTACTAAAAGTCATAATGGGAAGACTTCGTAAGAAAATGGAAGAAGAGATTAATGTGGTTCAAGCTGGATTTAGACAAGGAAGAGGAACTAGAGATCACATATTCAACATGCGCTTAATAATAGAGAAGTGCAGAGAATTTAATGTAAACCTATTCTCATGTTTTGTGGATTATTCAAAGGCATTTGACTGTGTACAACATCAGAAACTTTGGGAAATCATGAGGAATATGGGATTTCCATCACATGTAGTACAACTCATAAAAATGCTCTATCTAGACCAACAAGCAGCAGTTAGAATAGATGGCGAGGCATCAGATTGGTTTGACATCAAGCAAGGAGTCCGTCAGGGCTGCGTGCTGTCACCCTATTTGTTTAACCTGTACGCCGAAAATATAATGAGAAATGTAAGAGATGATATAAACAGGGAGCTATATGATGCCCTAAATATCGGCGGTCATGACATACCAGAGATTCGATATGCTGATGATACAGTATTACTATCCACAACACAGAATGGCATAGAAAACCTAATAGCCTCAACCCAATTGAATAGTGAAAATCACAACTTATATCTTAACATAGCAAAAACAAAGATAATGCATACAGATAAAACTACTATGGAGAAAGAAATATACATTAATGGGGAAAATTGGAGGTGGTGGAAAATTTTGAATATCTTGGGTCATTGATTACCAACAACGGTGACACAATGAAAGAAATTAAACGGCGACTATCAATTGCTCTTCAAAGACTAAAACAGCTGAATAAATTATGGAGTGGGACAGACAGAACTACAAAAATTAGATTTTTAAGAGCATGCATCTTTCCCATTGCAACATACGCCTGTGAGACATGGACACTTACTAAACAAGCTGAACAGCGCATAAACGCCTTTGAATATAAATGTTATAGACGAGTTCTAAGAATATCTTGGGTAAAGAAAAGAACAAATGCATCCATACTTCAAGAGTTGAATATTGAAGAAGGTTGGCTATTAAAGACGATAAAACAAAGAAAATTGAAATATTTTGGTCACTTCAAACGTCACGAAAGTTTGGAGAGAACAATAATGGAAGGGTATATGCCTGGGAAGAGAGGAAGAGGAAGACCAAAGAGAAGATGGGTGCAGAATGTGGCGGATGATCTCCAGATGGGTGTATCAGACGCGGGACATATGGCTTATGATCGATAGGTTTTCCGGAAGGTTGTTATGGGAGCGAGGTTCTGCAAAGGACATGCTACTGAATGAATGAATGAGTCATATAAGCTCTCGTTCCCGTTCCCGTCTGTCTGTCTGTCTGTCTGTCTGTCTGACCCGGCGCGGCTTCGCCCAGTCCCTGGTGGGGAGCATCTCATTTAATTCATATAAGTAGTCATATAAGCTCCCGTTCCCGTTCCCGACTCTGTCTGTCTGTCTGTCTGTCTGTCTGTCTGTCTGTCTGTCTGTCTGTCTGTGGCCCGTTCCCGTTAAAATTATAGATAGAATAGAAGAATAGATTGATAGTAGAAAATATGATTAGAAGAGATCTGTCTAAAGTAAACTTACCAAGATATCACGAACAGCCAATAAATGGTGGGCGGTGGGTTGACTGCAGAGTACTGCAAACGATATGCAACTAACTTTCTCTCACAAAAAATTACTTTTTTTTAAACGAACGAAAATTTTTATTTTCAAAGGGTTAAGAATTGGCAACGCAGGCCCGTCCTACTTCTCTATTTACTCTCATACATTCTTTCATTCAACATCTCTTATGAAGCAATTCTTTGACAACAAAAGAACAATAAGCATTAAAATGCATGAAAAGTAACTCGTTGAGGAAATGTTTAACATGGGCATCATAAATACCCAACGTGGGTGTAACGCGCCATACATATGAGAAGGTTAAAAAAAATTAATGTGCTGTTGAAGAAAAATAAAACGATGAGTTAGAAAATTTTCACTATTTAAATAGATGCATTATTTTTATGAAAACTTTGAAAATGCCTTAAAGCAATGCAACAATATATATATATAAAATATATAGCAATGTTATTAAAAGTTATGCCCCTTGAAATAACTTTTCTTAAGTTAAGTCCCCTTGCTGTATATAAATGATAATGTAAATTTAAATATTAAATTTTATTAAGTAAATAGCTGATTGTACACTAACAAACTATGACATTTGGCTGCACGGGAATGAAAAGAAAACATGTAGAAAATTTCATCTCAATCGGATGGACCGTTCGCGAACGCATCAAATACATCCGGATACACACTGACTTATATATATATATATATATATATATATATATATATATATATATATATATATATATATATATATATATATATATATATATATATTATTGGCACCTTGCCGTCTTGACAGACGATAGTTTGGTACATTGTGTGTCAAAAAGGCATAATAACTACAACCCATGGCGGTGGCGAATGTGGCTGATAAGGTCAATTCGCGCTGTAAATGTTCGTCCACAGTGGACGCATGTGAAAACATGACCATTTCCACCATCATGACTGGGATACTGATCATTCTTTGGTTGTTGCAAGGGTTAGACTGAGACCAAAGAGAATCTACACAGCTAAACACAAATCTAGCCCCAGGATTAATATTATTAACACCAGAACAGTGTACAGCAAGTGGAAATTGGGGTAAACGTAAGGAAACTCTTTTTAAAACAGCGGTGGGGGTTTACGACACTACTGCACAAGAGGCAGGACTGGTTTGCCAGGCACTGCAGCCCTTGATTGATAAAAAGAAGATAGCTCTCTTAAGAAACAAGGAAAGAACAACGCGTAACACTCTGAGTGAGCTGAGGCAAGCTAGGAAGGATGTGCAAAAGGCTATTGGATCAAGTTATGTGAGTCCATTCAAAATGCAAGTGATGAGGGAAACATCAGAAGCATGCATAAAGGTATAAAGAAAGCCTGTGGTCGAATGATCAAATGAAGTGCACCATTGAAAACCTTGACTGGAGAAATCATCACTGATAAGAAATAGCAGATGGATAAATGGGTAGAGCAATATCTGGAGCTTTACTCAAGTGAGACCAAGCTAGCGGATGATGCCCTCAACGCAATAGAGGCCCTGCCAACTCTTGACCACATGGACACACTTCCCACCATAACAGAAGTTAAGTGTGCTATAAATGAACTTGCATCTGGCAAGGCTCCAGGTAAGGATGGGATTCCAATAGAGTAGCTTAAAAGTCGACAGTGTCGACTTCATTGCACCGGGTGTTATCCCATATGGCTCGGTCTCTTTCCGCAGCGAGGCAAGCGTCACACAAAGCACGAACTCCGTAGCTCTAGCGACGACCCAAAGGAGCCTCCGAAAAATTTCACTCATGAATCGAAGGACGCGGCCCTGAATCGACCCCACAGCCTTCGGAGCCCGAGTCAAACGGCTTGACCACTTCGCCACAGAGACTCCCACTAAATTCCAATAGAGGTTATCAGGAGTAGGCAAGACACACTCACTGTACAGATCCACCAGCTAATATAGCTATGCTGGCGAGAAGTCAAGTCCCACAGGATTTCAAAGATTCAAGCATCATAACACTGTACAAGAACAAGTGCGATCGGAGCGACTGCAACAATTATAGGGGTATCTCACTTCTGTGTATTGGTGGAAAAGTATTTGCCAGAATTGTTCTGCGCAGACTTCAAGTCCTAGGAGATCAAATCTACCCAGAATCACAGTGTGGTTTTCGACAGAACCGGTCTACCATTGATATGATATTCTGATTGCGACAAATGCAAGAAAAATACCATTAACAGAATCAACCACTGTTTATTGCCTTCATAGACCTCACAAAGGCATTTGATTTGGTCAGTTGTGAGGTCTGTTCAAGGGACTACAGAAGATTGGTTGCCCACCAACTCTTCTGTCCATTGTGGAATCGTTCCACACAGGCACGAAGAGTATAATCAAGTTTGATCGTGCAACTTCAGAAGAGTGTGAAATCAAGAGTGGAGTTAAGCAAGGTTGTGTACTAGCAGCCACCCTCTTTGGAATATACTTTTCACTTCTACTGAAATATGCCTTTCGTGATCAGGATGCCGGTATTTACATTCACTCAAGCTCAGATGGTGGCCTATACAATGCACAGAGATTGAAGGCCAAGACCAAAATTAGAAGGATACTGATCAGAGAGTTGCTTTTTGCTGATGATGCTGCAGTAACGATCCACTCCGAGGAAGAATTACAGTCTACTATCTGCATTTTCCAATGCTTATTCTGAATTTGGTTTAACAATTAGCAAACAGAAGATACAGATTATGTCGCAAGGTGCACATGGGGTACCATTAATCTTTATTATCGACGCCGAAATGAAGATAGTAGACCATTTTACATGTCTAGGATCAGAGGTAAATAGCAAATTATCCCTAGATCAAGAAATCAATATCAGGATTGATAAGGCAGCAACAACAATGAACAGGTTAAGAAAAAAAGTGTCTGGGAGAACAGGAAGCTTACTGCCAAAACAAATGTACTTGTCTATGAAGCCTGTGTCCTTAGTACACTTCTTTATGGTAGTGAAGCCTGGACAACTTACTCACACCAAGAGAAACGTTTAAACAGCATTCATATACTGTGTCTGCGAAGAATACCTAGTGGCAAGACAAAATAAATACTGAAGTATTGGAAAGATCAGGTTGTGTGACGGTTTATTCCATGCTCAGTCTTCGTAGACTTAGATGGATAGGACATGTTTGGAGGATGTACGATGGTAGAATACCAAAGGACATCTTTTTTGGTGAATTACAGATTGGTTAGAGATCTCAGTGTCGGCCTCTACTACGATACAAAGATGTGTGAAAGTGGGACATGATTGAAACAGGCATTGACAATATACATTGGGAGCAACCCGCCGCTAAACGTGTTGCATAGAGGGCAAATATCAGAAATGGGATAAAGACAAAGAAGAGAATTGTTGCAGATAAGTCACACACCGAGCGTGTGAGACGTAAGATCGTGCATGATGGTGGAAATGATCATATGTTTACATGCATCCACTGTGGACGAACATTTACAGCGTGAATTGGCCTTATCAGTCACATTCACTACCGCCATAGGTTGTAGTTATTGTGCCTTTCTGAAGCACAAACTATCGTCTGTCAAGACGGCAAGGTGCCAATGATCAATGAATTGATATATTAATTGATAGATGAATAGTGCAAGACGTACCTGTATAATTATCCACCCTCCCCCGTCAGTAGTTGTGTCACACAGGGCTATAGTGTCACCCCACAGCGTAATCCTCTTTGTCCCATTTATGTGTGGCTGCCCTTTGATGCAAGTGTCCTTTGTACTGGGTATTTGTAAAGTCACACCACACGTTGTCTTTAGAACAAATGTGAAAAATGAAGAACATGACGTCATCAAAACTAAACAGTCCATCGTGAAACAATATGCAGCTTATTGTCGTCTGCTGGAGTAATTCTATGCGCTTCAAACAGAATGGTGTTATCAAAATAATAAATAATTTTTTTTTTTTTGGGGGGGGGGGGGGCCCAAGTTGAACAAGTGTTTCAAAATGGCGGTTGATGCACACGGAAATAACAACAGACACGTTGCAGAAGGTATTGGACAATATGAAGAGACGTGCACATTTAGGTATTGAAGCCCGTGGTCAACATTTCCGACACCTGTTATAATGAATAATTCATTGGTACGTTCCAGCTTTCCCAAAACAGCATTATAACAGTACGATTGGTATTGTAACTAATTTAATGAATATTGTAGCACATTGTTTGTTGACGTCGTGTGCTAATATTTCAAATTTAGCTTACATACGAATTGCGGTGAGACTTTACAAACACCCTGTAAAGATGTGGAGTATAATATAACTTGTATGGCCTTCATATGGTAGCCACAGTGCAACTTAAATATAAGGAGAACTAAAACACTTCGGGAAGAGAATTAGAGACACAGATGCATAATATAGGGAGGACATGGGCGGGGCTGCATGGAACAACACAAGACAGGACTTATTGGGTGGATATGGGCAGAGGAAGAGAAAAAACACATAAAGAAACGACTATAATCAGTTGCCATGGCAAATGCGGACTTTTGCAAGATGGAAAGTATACTTACCGATCACAAATTTTCAATTATATGCAAACAAACGGAGTGTTTGTGCTATATAGACATATACTGTTTGATGTATGTGGGGCATGGACAATAAACAGACAAGCTGAGAAACATCCAATGGCAGTGAAAATGTGGTTATTGGACACAATGCTAAGAATACCATAGACAGACAGAAAAACGAATGAGACATTCCTTTAAAAACAAATAAAAACAGTAAATTTATTAGTAAACCTCGACGTAGACAATTTATATTGTCTGAACACATCATGACGAGAAATACATTTTGCAACAACTTGCAAACTTAATGGGAAAAGAGCAAGGGGAAGGCAAAGATACACATATCTGACTGGTTTGGCCACATTATACAATAGGGACGATAACACAGTGTTGATCCAAGACTAATGATCTTGTGATATGTCGAACCCTGACAGCTCTGGCTTATCGGCTTGGCATAAGACGATGATGTTTGAGATACTCAATAGTGAGAGTCTATAACCACACGGTGGTTAGCAGACTTGCCTATCAGTTCGGCAATCATGTGTTCGAATCCCCGTCGTGGAGGGGACTTTGGTTAAAACTGACCTTGTCTTTGAGGTCGACACGGCCCAAAATAGGACATGTTCTTTGAAGTAAAGGCGAACCCGTGGTATTGACCATCACTCTTTGAGCGACAACGTATCTATTAAAGTATGGAACCAGCACCATATATTCGATACACATCAAGGTGCGGTAAATGCTCATGTGCTTGTAGATTCAATAGTGAAATATGCGGTTACAATTTGTATTCACCAAGCTAGACATCGTTATGAGGTATTTAGTATGGAACACGAGTTGTGTTTGTTTTTTTAAACACAGAAACCAGAAACAATATGCTGGACAATTTATTGCTTGGTATATTTAGCTAAATCTCATCATGCACATACTGTAATGTTATATATCGTTTTAGATTAATTATACTGTGGCTGAAATACTTAAAACACAGTCACCTGACGAGATGCGGCGAAGTGTGCCATACAATAAATTGTTCATCATATTATTTGTAGATTTTGTGTTTAAAATAACGAATTGTCAGTTTATATTCGTTGTTTCTTGGCAGTCTCTCAAAATACCCTTTTGTTCCATTGAATATTTCTATATAAAAAAAGGTATGTAAAATCCGGGAGGAACATACCATTTTGTTAAATTTATTTATATTGCCATATAAAGCAACAGTCAAGATTATTCTTATTCAGTATTTCTCGTTCTCTCATTGAATTCATTTTTACATTGTATCAGTATTTGGCCTTATTGTCTGGAGTATATCACCATTGCTATCAATAAGTGAAATTACGCATTATTAGAAAGACATTACCTGATTCAGTGTCCAATCCCGAATTGTATCAGAAACCTTCTTCGGGAGGGAGTCGACTTCTTGATTCAAGTCTGTAAGTTTGCCCTGCCAGATGTTGTCACGTGCGTTCAGTTTGCCAGATATCAAGGAGACTTCTTGTTTCAACTCTGTAAGTTTGCTCTGCCAGAGGTTATCACGTTCATTCAATTTGCCATATATTAAGGAGACTTCTTGTTTCAACTCTTTCAGTTTGTCAGATATCTCTGAGACTTCTTTCAACTCTGTAAATATGTCCTGGCAGAGCTTGTAACGTTCGTTCAGTTTGTCATTTATCTTGGAGATGTTTCTCAGTATCCTGTCTGTTTTCGATTGTCCTAGTTGGTCATAAATGTAATCACATTAATTAAACAATAATGATACTTCTGGCTATATACACAAATTGGACAGTTTAATATGTTACTGTAATGTGTCATGTTATCCACTGTGCATAATTTTAACAGTGATCTTCAAATTATCGTCCGCATGAGGACGTTTTTATTTTTGGTTGGTTTTTCTTTTTCGTTGAAAAAAAAAGGCTATTGTGAAATCGTTCGCCTGTATGTGTGTGGGTTTTTCCTTTCGTCGAGCTTCCAAATCAAATCTTTTCTTTATCCGTCATCATGCGCGATGCCGATAAGAGGTGGTTGTGACATAAATCATTTCAAACCCCCCTGCGACATTCGGATTTCCAACAACCCTACACACCCCCCCCCTCCCCCCACCCCCCGCCCGCGTCTGCCAACACCAGATACCGCGCGCCAGGAAAAAATCCAACTATTTGATTGGTGCATGATTGATTGATTGAGCCTCCCGTGTGTTGCCGGGGCCCATAAGGGAAGCAAAGAATAGCAACACTGTAGCCTACCACGCATGTCGTAAGAGGCGACTAAGGAGGCTTGATGGTTCCGTCGCCCTGCTACTGAGTGAGTGCGTGGCGCGACACTGTGAGCTGTGGGTTTCGTGTATAATGCTTTTGAATCTGCCGAGGTTTTTTGGAACGTGACTGCATGTTCAGAGCGATGGCAGCTGGCTATGTCCCAGAGTTGACCGTTTTTTGCCTTATGCAGAAATGCGTGGCTGCTGGGCTTCTGGTTGACTGCCACTACCATCGACGATGAACTGTATTTTCGTGGACTGTGTGGGTGAACATCTAGGAAACATCCAGATGGAAAAATGACTGCCGATTCCATCAGAGATGAACTGGATATTTCGTGGGGGACTATTGTGTTGACATTCTGGCAGCGGCATTATGCACAGTGTATCTGTGCGGGCCGTTGTTTGTCGAGACTCCTGTCTTTTCCACTTTTCACATTGGGCAGTGGGGAGCGTTTTGTGTGATATTCACTGGCACAGGAACGGAGCATAATGGAGATGAACCATTGCTGTGAAATTGGAACCGCGACTAACTAACTAACTAACTAACTAACTAACTAACTAACTAACTAACTAACTAACTAATTGATTGAGCAAGAGAGAAATTTACACAGGCTGGCTAAAATTAGCTATTACGTCATCTTCCGGGAATCTGACATCGGCGGACAGAACTTGGAACACGATTTGAAATCTCTGGGCAGTCGACGTGATTCTTTCTAGGAGACTGACGTGTGGTCAGGGAAGTGATGTAGTTAATTTATATTTCCCAGTGATATCGATATGTTGACAAACACAATAGAAAGGATCTAAATCAGTGATTCCCAAGCTTTTCAAACAGAGGGCCACATCTACTATATAATAAAATTATAAAAGTCGTGCAATATAATTCTTACCTTTCTTAACTTTGGTAAAAAAAAATCTAAACCTTTAAAGGCAGCCAGTGTCAGTACTACACTGCGGTCATTTTTTTGGTTTAAAATCAAAAGTTCATTTAACAATACATTTTAAATCAATTTCGAAAATCGCTATTAATGTAATTAATTTACAATTCTAACTGTTCTTCATAACCAGTTACTTAAGTCCAGATGCCAGTTTATCAATGAATTCATTGTCTGGGCACAAACCTTTCGTGTCCAAAGAATTCACGACAAGCAACGCCTTCACATTTTCGCTTTTTACCATTGTTTGATGTTAGATTTTCCACTCATTTTTATAGACTGTTACAGCACTCCCTGGGGTGAGGGGAACCTGCTGTCTTTAGCCCTGGAACATAGGCGACCTCAGTCCACAAACCCCTTCCGTCCTAGGATCACTATCTCCCTCACTATCAACCAAGGGATGTTACCCCTTTCAAACTTAGTTCTGAAATCATGACACAACTCTGGTATCTAACTATGATAACAATATGGTGTATTATACAAGATGGATGAGGATGATGATGCTGATAACTCCAAGGTAAACCTCGCAGTATCTATGAGAGATAAGACGTGACCAGGTTCGAACAGCCTAACGAATGGTGTGTCATCACAGTCAGGAGCTCTGGTATCACACTATGTGGTAAGTCAGACACGCTCACCGAATAGATCATGCCTCCGGCCAGGTATCGGTTTCTCCCCTAGGAAAGGATAGCTGGCGTGTTGAACCACTAGGACTTGAGACCTCTGGTTGATGACGTCACTGAAGTTTGGACCACACTAGGGTAGGCACAACTACTGTCTTTCATGTGGAGGGGAAACTAAGACACTTCTCTGGGAAAAGTCCGGAAGTATCTAAAGCACTGCTGGTCTAGTGAGAGGTGGATCTCTCACTCAAGGGTATAGGCCTTCACAAATGTCCATGTGACCAGCATCAGTCAGCAGACTATCACGGGTATCACGACATAGGTACATCTCCCGCTGACGAGTGGCACTGTAGAAAAGTCAAAAGCAGATAACAATTCTTTCCTAATATCAGCAGCCACAGGGAACCAGGCACTTGGTAGCGAAGACATCATAGCTAGCTGGCAGGATATTATTCCGTCAAGGTCACAGCTGGGACAATAACAACATCGAGATACTTGCCCAGGTGATATCAAGAACAAGTCAATAAGTTGTTGTCAGGCAAACAATCTGGTCTATCTGACTTGGAATGGGCGGTGAGTTAGCTGTCCCCCATACTGAGATGAAACTCTCGGTTGTAGATACCTCTTACTGGGGTAGTGGGCACACAGGCTGCTCACACCGGCCCTCGCCATAGTCCGTAGCACTGGACTCGTCCCCCAGTTCTTCGCTCTGCTCTCATCAAGGTAGAACCTGTGGAGGATAACACTCAGTGAGAGCACCATGAATCAGAATTACCCACAGCAGATACACTTAGGTCCTTCTTACTCAGACATGTGGACCCTTCCCATAAGGGCCGTACTCCTTCATTGGCTGCTCGAAAGGTCGAGGACAGACTGGACCTAGAACCAAAGCGGCAGCTGTCCACCTGCATCCTCTTTCCCAGACGAACGTAGAGCTGGGCCAAGGTTGGTGTCTGAGATATGGGTCTATGCTGAAACATTAATAGATAACATATACGGTTAGTGAGTTAGTTGTACTTATAGACAGTATGGTCCTGAAGGAGGGCCGACGGCAGTACTTCCTCAACCCCCTTCCTGTTATCCGCAAAAGCTGATGTCGTACCATGCCGTAGGTACACTCCACTAGATCAAATAAAATATACAGGGTGATCCCCCTGTGTCATAAATCCACACCCAGTTCCCCCCTCCCTGGTCCCAGGTCGGGGCATTTAGAACAGTGTCATGTTCAATACGAACAATTCTGGCGCAACGGTCCCTTCCCCCTTTATCCACCTCTCAGGAACCCACTATATATTAAGCTGGTATTCCATCGAGGGAAACTAATTAAACGACAGATGGGAGGAAAGCTAAGAAGAAAGCCAGTGGTCGCCCCACCATGTGACACGAAGTTCGACTCCCGGTACGACCTTGAAACAACCTCGGAGGTTTCGGCCGACCGTGCATTCGCCTCGCCGTACTCGCCGAGTTCATTCGATATATCACTCGATATATCCTAAGCGACTCCTTAATCTACTTTCGGTAGCCCTGTGGTTAACGGTTCAGCCACGCTGGCCATGCCGACGCTCGTGGTTATGAAGTGGACGATGTGTGAACTCAAATTGCAGGTCTTGCTTCCCTGAACTCGTTTTTCCCGATCTACAGGGGCTGTAAATAAGCCGCGCGCAGCTAACCTACGAAATATCTTAGCAGTACAATGCTAGTAAACACGCGTTTGCCACAGGCTTAACTTACAGTCGTAAAGCACAAGCCTACAAATGTTCACACGTGACCTCCTTCCTCGGGACGGTTAGTATACGCGTCAGCGAAATCTCACAATTCAAATCACCGACACCGCACTAATTAAGAAAAAAGGTTGTACTTATACCTTCACACACACAGCACGACAGTGGATATGAGAAGCGTTGTCACCATAACTGGACAGGATGCCAAAGGTCTTCAACCCTCATCAAGACACGTTGCCCCGCTCTCTATCAATTAGCACTGGGCCAAAATGTCGACTGCCGGCCAGCAACCTTCGTTCCCAAATGACTCTTTGTCCCTGGACGATTGACTGCGCCTGCGTCAGACATGCGCAGTCCGGAGTGTCAGACTACCGGTTCCGCCACCCAAGTTCTGGAATCTTCTTTAAGGGCGAGCAACGGCACTGGTCGGGCTCGGTCATTTTACTGGTTCTTTCCCTTTGACCACTACCTTATCCCCCGGCTGCCCGATGTTTCCACGGAAATTTCACCAGACGGCAAAATCCCGAATGATTTCTGTGACACAGACTTTAACGGGAAATTTGTATGTGAACAAAAAATCTAATTTCAACACAATACTACCGACTCTGCTAAACAGTTGTAACAGACGACAACATGGCGCCTTGAGCAATCTGACTGGTCGACAAGACTGGGATATGGGAACTTAATAACGTTTCATTGCGAAACGCTGACGGGGCGCTTCGAGTGCATTTTTGAAAGTATTAAAATATATTATATTAAATGACGAGTCCTCGCGTTCCACTTTTTGACAGCTGGCGGGCCACAAGTGGCCCGCGGGTCGTGGTTTGAGAACCTCTGATCTAAATCATTAGCAGGATTTTCTTTGTGATGAGAGAAGTAGGAGTAACTCTAAAGAATTAATCAGAGGATATGGGTGATTCTTTTCATGTCTCAGAGGATATTGAATTAATTTCGTTCTTGGTCAGTTCATGCACTTATGAAGAATGAGCTTCTCAATCATTATTTCTTCAGAGCCTAGGTGGGTATCTTGAGAATAGGAAATGAACTATCATGATGCTCTTTTGAAATATCATTATATTCTGTTTCTGAATGATCTTGTTCAGAAATATCAGTTATATTCTGTTTCTTGATGATCATGTTCTGAAATGTCACTTGTGTTCTGTTTCTGGATGATCCTGTTCTGTAATACCACTTATGTTCTGTTTATGAATACTTCTCTTAATGATCATTTATGATCTCTGTATATATGTATTAATGTATAAATATGTGAATTGCATATGAGGTAATATTATGTGGGTATCTTAACGGAAAAACAGATGAATTGACAAGGCTGTGTGCCTGTATCATTCTACTGATAGACACCCTGATAACGAAGCGACTGGGAACAAGAGAATAATTACCCTGCATAACTCAGAACTGAAGAAGACATATCTTATCGGTATGTGAGGTGAATACCTCCATCATGATGTTTATGTAAGAGCATCCTGTACGCAACAGGGCTAGGCCTGGCCAACCTGTGCCTGTGTAATGATCCCTTCTCCACATCCTTCTTCCCCCCACCCTGCCCGATCCTATATGAGATGGATATATGTTTTTGATCCATATTTTACTAAGGATGGTGGATGTTCTGGTGGCTGAAATGAAGTACGTTCCAGAACAAGGGGTATCTTCATCAGAAGGGTCAAAAGTCCTCAGAGAGGGACGACGTGTTGAGACTTTCTAAAGCCGGAAGAGCGAAATGCAGGTGAACAATAGTGACCCGTGCAAACTTAAATCACCATGGCCTCATGGAATTAAGCTATGTAAAATATTGATTCATCTCCAACCTACGATAGCCAATAATAATGATAATAACAACCATATTAGTTATTTTTCGTGTGATATCAAGAACAATATAACTTATATCTCAGGAGAACCCAAGGATTTTTTTATTAGATCATCCTGAGAGAACCTAAGGACTTTTGCTAGATTATCCTGTGAGAATCCAAGGACATTTGTTAGATTATTTTATGAGAGCTCAATGACTAATTATATAAATGGTGTGGTGATACTAAATGACATTTTAGGATCTGCGGTGAATTTAACGACTTTCACATTCAATAGTTGTGAGGATCCAAAGACATTCGGATTAGTTAAATGTGATTGATCTTGAATTTAATGTGTCCTTTATGATTTATAAGTTGTTCATTACAATATGCCACTCGAACATACACACAGAACCCCCCCCCCCCCCCCCCCCCCCCCCCCCCCCCCCCCCCCCCCCCCCCCCCCCCCTGTTATACCATTATACTGTTTTAATGTATAACAAGAAGTTGGTTGATTTTTTTGTTGATGTTGTGTGTTTGTTAGTTTAGAAGATTATATTCTTTACAAAATCTGAGTACAGCTGAAAGTGGCGGGAAAACTACACGCAGTCTAATTTCCCCGAGTTAGCTTCCTCCCTTCTGTCTGCGGTGACGTTCCTGTGCTCTGCTGGCCCTCTATTGGGAAAACTTAACTTCACGAGCCGGTTCTGGTTTTCTTATGATAGTGGGTTACTGGGATGTGGGTATTCTTCTCCCCCATCTCCATAAAATATACCACAGCGATAATGTTTCGCCATCTTACTCGATCACCATAGTTGTAGATCAGCTCATTGTTCTTGTCTCGAACATGCCACGTGACAAAGCAATCCAGGTATTTACTTCTCTGCCTTCCCCTTGTTCTCTTCCCCTCTATCTTGCCAGTTGTCACAAAATTATCCAATTTATTTCTTCTGATAACGTGACCACAACATTGTGACTGTCTACGTCTAATTTCTTTAATCAGTTTACGGTTTTTGTTTGTTTCTTTTAGGACCTGGTCTTTGGTTTTTCTTTCCGTCCATAGTATTCTTTGCATTTTCATCAGAAACCACATTTCTACAGCCATCATATGTTTTTCTGCTTGTTTGTTCATTGTACACGCTTCACATCCATACAAAAGCACATGTTCAATGTAGCACCCCACCACTCTTTTTCTCGTTGCAAATGACGAGTTTTTATTGGTCAGTGACATAAGCCTGGTTCATTAACAATGAGTTGAGTGACCGGGCATGAGAAAGAATGGGTAAAAGTGGGAGACAGTAAAGTGATTGACCTGGCGATGAGAAAAACAGCCAGTCCTGAGAAATAAAATAGTGAGGGTAGAGAAAAAACCCCTAGGGTGGATGGGGCGAGAGATAGGGTATTTGTGTGTTGAAGTCAGGAGACTTCAGGGAGTTGAGTTTTAGACACCGAACGAGTCGGTAGTCCGGTAATCGACGGAGAACTGTGTGGTGGGATTCTCCGAGCTGTGAAGGCAGTCCTAAAACCCAGAGTGGGTTACATAGATAGCAGAGGCTCCGACCCAGTGGGTGGTCGTATTGTGGGAGATCCAGCCGTGGATAGTAGCTGGACTAAATGTCTTGTGAATTTGAGATTCAGCAGGCTGTGAGAAGACAGTGATGTGTGCTGGTTAAATTGTGAGGATGATATTTATATTCTATGGATTACATTGTTTCTGGATGTATAAACATGTTCCGTCTGTCCGTGTTCTTTCTGGATTAAAAGATTATGTGCGCCAACTCAATCTTGTTTCATGACTGGTGAAGGTTCACTGCTGAGGTGAGTTGGATTAAGAGACAGTTAGATAGCTCGATTGACACACCAGGAGCATCGTTACCTAGACAACGACCATCACACGCACGTATCATAAAGAACGTCGTGTGACATCTGGGGTCTTTCCGGTCAGAACGACGGGGATATATTGATTATCTGGAAGGCTACGTACTGTCAAGAGCATTATAGACATTGTTGTCATTCTGAGATATCTGTGGGCTCTTCGCTGAGAGAGGAGTTATTATCTGGTGACTCGTTCATCAAACTAGCAACCCTTGACAATTTGGATTGTGTGGCTTCAAGAGGGTAATGTGAACTTCTTTGTGTGAGCGCCAGAAAATTCACACAGACAGACGGGAGTAAAAACTCAAGCTAGCAGACAGTTCAAGTGAAGTTCACGACAGGTAAATTAACGGCGGTCAGCACACGTAAACAGACGAGGCGGGGCGCCAGGAGAATTAACGCAGCACAAATCAACCGGGAGAGTCGATTACAGTGACGGGTGTAGTCACTAGTCACAAACAGCACGGAATGTCGGGTTGAGAGGCCAGGCGCATGTGTTTATAGGTCAAGAGACTGAAGCGCCAGCAGACAGCACATATGAAATGTCGTATGGACAGTGAGTTGTTTGCGACAAGAAGAAGTCAGTCCTAGGTGTGGGTAGGACATCGCTGTCGGTGATAAAGACAGGATTGATAATTCAAGATATTGACAGGTGTGTGTGGCGAGGGAACGCACTGTGTTGTCGCAAGTTGACTGGTCAAGATTTGTCGACGCAGTTAATAGGACGGGTGGAGACACAAGCGTCCAGGTACGGGGGAGAGTTACGTTACCCCTACCACAGCCGTGCGGGGGCAGAAGTGGAAAGTGTTCGTGTATGACGAAAAAGTTTCCGGGCATTTTACAGACAGATTAAGTGTGACTTTCCACTGGAGTTAAAAGAGCAGCCGGGTGGGGCTGTCAAGGTTGTGTGGAAACTGTTTGTACGGAGGAATTTTTCACTGAGGGTGATAAAGAGAAATTGAAGGTGACATTGTGAGTTGGGGGTGGAAGGAGTAAAGGTACTCAGGAAAATTTTCACGGCCTATTGTGGTTAAGATGACTCATTGTGAATGAACAAAACAAGGTTGTTTTGAAAGAAAGCCAGACTTTTTGTTCGTCTTTGTTAAAATCCCTTTGTGATCACTACCTTGTTATGAGCGAACAATTTTAACGTGTCATCACCGCACACAAGGGTGCATACAGTTGCCAAAAAGAACTGCGGTACAGGGTTATAGCACTGGGCATGTGCGGCCAATTTTTCATTTGAACTTTGTCTTTAAACGGCAATCCAGAACATTTTGGGATAATTACCATCATCTTCAATTCGTACGACAATCGAAAGAACACTTTGGATAATTACTATTTACCGTCAACGTTTCCGACAGGTGGAACTGGTGATCACAACGCGAAATGAAGTAACCACTCAACAAAACAACAAGTCGCTTTGCAATCTAGCGTTGTAGACATTTCGGAGAATTTAACACAGATATTTCCAGCGGATTGCGAATAACTATTAAAACGAACAAAAACTGTTGTGACTGATTAATAAGAACTTTTGGCGACGTATTAATAAGTACATATTTGTCGGCCAACCATCTCAACATTTTTGTTTGCTCTCATCGTTTTAACTGTCGTTATCGTTTGTGGACTTATATATATATATATATATATATATATATATATTATATATATATATATATATATATATATATATATATATATATATATATATATATATATATATATATATAATATATATATGTTATTACATGTAATTGTTGATAGTCACTTTTTGCGATCTCTATCTACATCAGGATAGGCCTTGTGAAACGTGGGTATTTCTAGTGCTTAAGATATTGCTTTGTAAAGATAACGTTAATGAGTTAGCGTGTCGTGCAGTGGCATTGGAATAGTCCTAACCAATATCTAGAGCCGAGTTGTCTTACGTCAGATTTCTGTATATTTTTATGCTATAATTTTTTTCCTTCTCTTTCTTTCTTTTCGTTATAGTTACATATGATATTGGTCGTGGTTGGATATATGTTATTATTGTGATCTTTCGTAATTTCTGCTGTCTAGTGGTCTTTGTCAGTTTATATTTTCCGCGCACTGTGGTCGTTTTACACAAGCTTGTGGTTGTTACTGTAGTTAATTTCTTTGTTATCACTGTCTCCGTGTACTTGGCTTGTGAGTCTAGCGTTTTATAGAAAACACTTACTGTTATCGTCCATTTGTTTGTATATGTATTTATATGTATGTTTAACAATATGTCCAGAAATGTTATACAACTATTTGTTATAGATATATGCGAGGGAGTATAGGTGATATTTTCCCTCACTACCTAGTGCTTATAGAGTGACTGGGTGAGTACAGAGTGATATTTTAGCACCACGAATTTACGTACACAGGGAGTTGTGGTGGACTTAGGGAAGTGACACAAAGACTAACAGCAGAGTCGTCACATTTATAGTTGGCTGACAGACAGCAACGTGTCCACAAGTACAAGATGCCTACTTTAATGGAATATATTGAAGCAGGTGAACGAATAGGCCTGAAAGGTAAAGAGTTACAGAGTATGCAGAAGTAAAAGAACAAAAACAGACGGAAAGAGAGGAGAGGCATAATGAACGCGAGGCAAAGCGGTTACAGGAAGAGAAAGAGACACAAGTAAAACTAGCTGAAATGGAAAACAAGCGTCTACAGGAAGAGAAAGAGACACAAGTAAAACTAGCTGAAATGGAAAACAAGCGTCTACAGGAAGAGAAAGAGACACAAGTAAAATTAGCTGAAATGGAAAACAAGCGTCTACAGGAAGAGACACAAATGGAACTTGAAAAGTTAAAACAAATAAATGCGGTGGAAATCGAGAAAGAGAAGATTAAGATGGAAGCTGAAATTGCACTCAGAAAATTAGAACTATCTTCGAAAGGTCAAAGTGAGGAAAGCAGAAGACCTTCGCAGTCGTCACAGAGACTAAAACTGCCATATTTTACGGACCGGGACAACCTTGAGGCCTATCTTTCGAGATTCGAATCATCTGTGAAAACTCTAGGCATCCCGGAGGCAGAATATGCGATGCGGCTGGGCGAATATTTAACGGGTAAGGCCCTAGATACAATGTTTAATTTATCTGTGGAAGAAAGAAACAACTACACTATTTTGCGTCAACGTTTGCTTACAAAGTTCCAACTAACTGAACATGGATATAGAACAAAGTTTAGACAGTTAAGGCCAGAGACAAATCAAGATTTCACAGACTTTGTTAACACAGTAAAGAACACATTTAACAAATGGATGGAGCTCGCAGAAGTAGGGAAAGATTTTAATAAATTAGTAGATTTAGTGTTAAAATACAAAGTATTAGCTTCATGTAATACCAATTTAGTGGCTTTCTTTGAGGAACGTAAGCCAAAGGACATAGACACAATGTCTCAGTTAGGGCAAAACTACATGACTGCACATCCTAACGTATCTATTGGGAAACTAATGAGTGAGGAAATAGTCTGTGCAGTGTACACTAAAAAGGACCAGAATCGAGTCATCAGACCAATGGGCGAAAAGTGTGGATTCAGCACAGAAAGGTGAGCAGCAAGAACTTCAAGATAATGGTTTCCGAGGAAACAATGTTGGTAGAGTAGGACGGTACCCATATAGAAGAGGGAATTTCCAGAGACGTCCAAATTATTCCGGATGTTGGAATTGTGGGAGCTGGAGACACAAGGCAGTGGAGTGTGACGTGCAGCCAGCCAGTGAGCCAACAAGTAACGCAAGGAAGGAGATCATCTGTTTCAAATGTGGAAAGAATGATGTGTCACCCATCAATGTAGGATGAGAGAAACAGAGCACTCAAATGCAGCGCAAGTAATTGAGACGCTGAACAATGAAGATTGTAGTAGGTGCAAACCTCTTTTTGAAAAAGACAGTCAGCCAGTCCTAATATGTGGTCATACTGAAAGCAGGATCAGCAGTGCATGAAGGAGGAAGTATGAAGCTGCATCAGGGATTCGTCAATGATAGACCAGCGTTAACGCTTAGGGATTCCGGATGTACGTCTATCGGAGTGAGGAAAAGTTTAATAGATCCCTCGGATTATACAGGGAAAAAGATTAGATGCATAACATTCAACGGCACAGTAGAGTTCTACCCATTAGCCATAATAACAGTAAAAACACCATATATCACTGGAAGAGTGACAGCGTGTGTTTTGGACTCACCAGTGGCTGATTTGATCATAGGAAATGTTATAGGAGTTAAAGATTGTACAGAAGAGGAAGTAGTTTATTGGGACCGAAAATATAGTGTAAGCAGTAATGAGGTAGTTACCACAAGAGAACCTAAATTAGAGAGTATAGCTAAGGTAGAAGAGGCACTTGAAGTAGACACAGGAACTCAGGATAAGGATAGTACAGCTGAGCAGATGAGAATGGATCCCAAATATAGTGCTAGTGGCTCCCAGAGACAAGATACTACTCTGAACAAATGTTCCCAAGGGTGTAGGAGAGTAGAACATAGGCAGTCAAAGAAAGGTAGATGGTGCTTCGAGAGGAAGAACAATGTTCTCACTCGTCGCTTTTCAGATAGTGGAACTGCACGTGGGCAAGGAGCAGTACCTTTAGCACATAGAGACCGATATACTAGAACAGCTCAGGATAGTGCATGTGCAGGGCACATAGGCATAAGGCGTATGCAGCAGAAAGCAAGGTGCCAGATATATGGGCCAAGATTGAATAAAGAGTTCAGACTAAACAGAGACTCAAGTGTAACGGTGCAATATGCAGATAGGAAAGTTGAGTCAGGTCAAAAGAGTGTTCGCGACATTACTGACCCAGGGCTAGGGATAGCAAACAGATGTTGTAATTGTAGAGGTACCATGAGTCATGGGTACATGAAAGGTGGACACAGTATCGACAGGAATCAGAGGAGGGTTAATGCAAGAACAGAACCACCTGATATAGGGTCGGTACACAAATAGTATTGTGTGGTCGTGAAGTAGTAAGAGACCTGCGGGTACACAAACATGATGTTTTAGATGATATGTTTATTACTATGCCATGTTTTAGTCATGTATTGGGATACAAGAGAGAAAGTTGTTTGTATTTATGTGTGGGGAATATGGGAGTGTACTATGAGCATTTGATGCATGTGCAGGGCACATAGGCATAAGGCGTATGCAGCAGAAAGCAAGGTGCCAGATATATGGGCCAAGATTGAATAAAGAGTTCAGACTAAACAGAGACTCAAGTGTAACGGTGCAATATGCAGATAGGAAAGTTGAGTCAGGTCAAAAGAGTGTTCGCGACATTACTGACCCAGGGCTAGGGATAGCAAACAGATGTTGTAATTGTAGAGGTACCATGAGTCATGGGTACATGAAAGGTGGACACAGTATCGACAGGAATCAGAGGAGGGTTAATGCAAGAACAGAACCACCTGATATAGGGTCGGTACACAAATAGTATTGTGTGGTCGTGAAGTAGTAAGAGACCTGCGGGTACACAAACATGATGTTTTAGATGATATGTTTATTACTATGCCATGTTTTAGTCATGTATACAAGAGAGAAAGTTGTTTGTATTTATGTGTGGGGAATATGGGAGTGTACTATGAGCATTTGATGTATTATTTAGGGTGGTAGCTAAAGTGAGGTGGAGCCATACTTAGGGCTACCCAGGCAATATGTCTGGGTCACATATTTAATAAGTTTTAGTCTCCCAATATTTGAAAACAAAGTTTTCTTTTAAGAGGGGGGTGATGACATAAGCCTGGTTCATTGACAATGAGTTGAGTGACCGGGCATGAGAAAGAATGGGTGAAAGTGGTAGACAGTAAAGTGACTGACCTGGCGATGAGAAAAACAGCCAGTCCTGAGAAATAAAATAGTGAGGGTAGAGAAAAAACCCCTAGGGTGGATGGGGCGAGAGATAGGGTATTTGTGTGTTGAAGTCAGGAGACTTCAGGGAGTTGAGTTTTAGACACCGAACGAGTCGGTAGTCCGGTAGTCGACGGAGAACTGTGTGGTGGGATTCTCCGAGCTGTGAAGGCAGTCCTAAAACTCAGAGTGGGTTACATAGAGAGCAGAGGCTCCGACCCAGTGGGTGGGTCGTATTGTGGGAGGTCCAGCCGTGGATAGTAGCTGGACTAAATGTCTTGTGAATTTGAGATTCAGCAGGCCGTGAGAAGACAGTGATGTGTGCTGGTTAAATTGTGAGGATGATATTTATATTCTATGGATTACATTGTTTCTGGATGTATAAACATGTTCCGTCTGTCCGTGTTCTTTCTGGATTAAAAGATTATGTGCGCTAACTCAATCTTGTTTCATGACTGGTGAAGGTGCACTGCTGGGGTGAGTTGGATTAAGAGACAGTTAGATAGCTCGATTGACACACCAGGAGCATCGTTACCTAGACAGCGACCATCACACGCACGTATCATAAAGAACGTCGTGTGACAGTCAGTATGTTTTCCATCTTGCAACTACCTACGCAATTTTGATTCTTGTACTAATTTCTCCAAGGCTTCTTCCATCAGATATTACGACTGTTAAATGATAATTGACTGATTCACTTATTTAAGAATATGCCCATTTACTTGTATATTACATTGCGGTGTTTCCTTCTTCATAGTGACGATCATAATCTGTGTGCAACAACCTCATCTAGTAAATATTGCAGATCCTGCTTACTGTTTGCAATCAATACTGTATCATGCGCATATCGATTGTTATTGATGTTTCGTCCTCCAATGACGATTCCTTTTATATCCTCTACATTTCTGAAAATATTTTCACTGTACAGGGAAGAAAGATCTGGAGACTTTACACATCTCCGTCTCACACCTCTCATGGGGTTGATATTGACATACTTCATATCCAATATTTATGAAAGCTTGTTGTATCCAATTTATGTTTGAAGTCTGTCCCATAAATGTGTAGATCTGCAAGCATCTTTATCATGTTGACATGTCTTGCTTTACTGAAAGCCATTGTGTGGTCAATAAAACAAATATGTCGGTCTTTGTTTACTTCTATAGAATGTTCAATTAATGTTCTCGGACAATGAACAACATTTACTACACCCTACCGTCTACAAACCCAAATTTTTCTTCTCCTATTTCGGGTTGTATATTCGTATTAACTCTTTGCATGATAATTCTTAGCAAAATCTTCGTGATGTGGCTAATTATACTAATTGTTCGATGTTGATTACATTCAAGGGCTCCTGATTTCTTCGCGATTGCAAAAATAATATAGGAGGTATATCTCCAGTATCATACAAGTATATTGTGTTCAGCGGTCTATTGACCTCTCTATTACATATTCTCCTAAGGTATTGATCATTTATGTTGTGATCTTATCTGGACCCAGGGTCTTGCCATTTGTCATAAGGTTAAGAGCATTCCATCTTCAACACTGATTTCCCTTCATTATTATTCTGAATATCATACTGTTATTCACTCAAATCAACATAAAGGTCTATCACATAATCTGACCACGGATGTAAATTCTGATCTTTTTCAATTATGATTTGGCCGTCTTTGGTGTTTAGACAACCCGGTGAATATTTTAAGTGATGTCATTGATTCTTTTGTGCATTATTTTGGTATCTCGGGTGTTGTGTTGGTTTTCAATTTCACGGCAATAGTCCGCAATCGATGCTTCTTTTGCCTCTTTGCATAGTTTCTTGATTTTCCTGTGAATGTCTTTATATTTTTCATGGTTGTTTTTGTTATTTCTTCTTACTTTCATGAGTTTTAAGATGTCTCCCGTCATCCATTTCTTACGTCCCATCATCTTTATTTTTGGGATGGATTTTAGTGCGCCTTGATTGACTGATTTCTTTAATATTTATCATTGGTCGCTGACATCTTGAAATAATATTTCACGTCGGACAATGCATCAAATCTGTTCTTTACCTCTACGTTGAATTTATCTTTTATCTCCTCACTTTTCAGTGTTTCTTGATGTACAGTTGACTTTCCTTAATTATATATATATATATATATATATATATATATATATATATATATATATATATATATATATATATATATATATATATATATATATATATATATATATATATATATATATATATATATATATATATATATATATATATATTCCTTTCGATTAATCTATGGTCGCTGTTGCAGTCTGCGCTTGGTATAGTTTTTGCAAACTTTTAAGGCATTTTGAAATCTTCTGTTGATGAGAATGTAATCAATCTGGTTTCTGTTCTTACGATCAGGTCTCCTCCATGTCCATAATCGCCTTGGGTGATGTTGATAACAGGTGTTTCCAATAACCAAATGATGCAATTTTGCCCACTGTACAATTCTGCAACCTCTTTCATTCTGTTTCCCTAGTCCATACTTGCCAACTTTGCATCCGTCCTGCTGATTTCCAACTTTGGCATTCAAGTCACCCATTGTGATATTTAGTTCTGATGTATTGCATTTCTTGAAGGCATTTTCCAAATCGTTATACAATTCATCGATGTTGTCATCACTTCTGTCTGCTGCTGGTGCATAAACTTGTATTACGTTCACATCAAAAGGTATTCCATTCAACTGCACCATTAACACTATATCTGATACAGTCCAATATCCTTTGATCGATTTGGACCTCTCTAAATCCATTATAATTGCTACCTATCGCCGTTGTTGTTTTTTTTTCGCCCCAAGAATGGATTATGCTATATTTCCCAGATGTTAAAATGCCATTCTTTTCCATTTATTGGGATTCCAGTATCAGCCACGCAGATTCTTTCGATGTCTTAAACACATACAAGTTAAAATTCAAGACAATGTATACTCTTAGTGAATGTAAACACTGAAGCCACAAACTGGCCGACACTCAACACTCCAGCGGGACACACAGTCAGACTGCAACTGACTGACTCCTTTAATATTGGGACTTTTCACTGGTTGTTGCAAGATCGTGCAAGACTTCTTATAGTTCATGCCGTGGAGCTCTGCGGATGCCCACGGACCTCTGTCTTGTGCTGACTATGTATACTGACGTTCCTGAATGCCGTGAGATCAAACTGCCCATTATCTTCTCTATCAGTCTAACAGGACCCACGGTAACGTACTGACTAGACGCCCGCCTGCCAGCCTGATGTCACGGGTTAGAATTCACACAGAGGTATACTATTACAATTTACCTGTTCTCTCAGGTCGACTCATCCTAAAATGGTTACAAGGAAATATCGTGGGAGGTAAATACGGCCGACGTGATATTTTCCCACACCAACCACCCAGTGCCAGTTGGTCGATGAAAATATGGACCTAGCATCATGGGCTTTCAGGCACGTGAAAGCTCCTTAAACACCTCTTATTTACTATGGTCGGACGAGGCGTACCATCTTTAATTTGTACACGATAGTTTCTCCGGTACTGTTCGTTCAACACCTCGACAGTGAGTATCTAACATTTTTGTTCAGAAATATTTTATGTTGCTGGTGTAAGTGGAAACCAACGAGCATATAGGCTTGCGGGTCTTGGCTTCTGTGAGGATGGGAGGAGCAGCGGACCAGGCCTACATCCAGAACACCCCCAGGGAGGACGGGCGACTTAATGAATCAAGGGGTAGGTGTGATTCTACAATTTTGACCAGACTGTCAAACTGTCATTTACTGCCAATATAGTACCTTGCGGTGTATGGCAGAGGGGTCTTTGAGCCTGAGGAATAAAGGCCGCCTGGCTAGTGCAGTCGCCGCGAACTGTGCAGGTTAGGATTTTTTTTTTTTTGCCCCCGACAGAAAAAACTCCGACACCTTACCG
The DNA here is from genome assembly GCA_014155875.1 of Cepaea nemoralis. Classification (NCBI taxonomy): domain Eukaryota; kingdom Metazoa; phylum Mollusca; class Gastropoda; order Stylommatophora; family Helicidae; genus Cepaea; species Cepaea nemoralis. The sequence goes on along the minus strand of JACEFZ010013857.1, from coordinate 23,061 downwards.
AGGGATCGAACCCGGGCCTCCCGAATGAGAGTCCGGCGTTCTAGCCTCTCGGCCAGCCGCTCCTCCCTCTCGGCCAGCCGCTCCTTTTGACCAGACTGCAAGAACATAAAGTCCAACCAGGTGGAGAGAGACAAGACCTCGATGTAGGGAGTCAAAGACGATTAGACAGCCAAGACAGAAATGGCATCTTCAGTAGCTTCACACTAAGGGTTGTTCTCATGATAGGATCTGGGATCTTTGAGTACTAATAGTTCAATGTACAATGAGAATAATATGTTAACTAACTAACTAACTAACTAACTAACTAACTAACTAACTAACTAACTAACTAACTAACTAACTAACTAACTAACTAACTAACTAACTAACTAACCAACTAACTAACCAACTAACTAACTAACTAACTAATAACCTATCTAACCAAGTAATTAACTATGTAACCAACTAACTAACTATTTAACCAACTACTAACTATTTAACCAACTACTAACTAATTATGCCGCTTAGAATGGGACCATTTATTTTGTGATAAACAAATCCCGAATCAATAACAGGATCGTAGGAAGACACAGATAGTCTAGCTTACCTAAGATATCATGGACTTGCCACAACAGCAAGGACACAATCAAACCTCCAGCCTGGAATAGCATGACTTCTAGTGCATACAAATATGGCCGTCTTGAGATAGCTGGGATAAGCGTGGAAGTAGCTCTACACCTGGACAGTTGCTAGATCTTATACACTCTGACAGAGCGGTTTATGATGTTCAATTATGCATCATAAAATGAGTGAACACGACAATATATTGCAGACATGCCATTAGTATATACATAAACTAAAATGATTTACGTGTTCCTGAGTCTAACTGATGATCAAACAGCGTGAAAACTTGTGGCTCCCAGCTGTCTCACCCGTCCATTAATAGTTTTTGTTAATGAGTCCATATGAAAAATAGATTATCATTATGTATGTAGGTTGTGTATGTTATGTTGATTGTTTTTATTTGACATGAGCGTTCAGGTGAAAAGTAACTGGTCACATAAACACTTATCTATTTATGCATACATTATATATAACTTGTATAATAATATAAATATATAACTTTATGAACTGGGTGCACTAGTCAACCATGCCTAAAATGAGCATCAGGCAATTTTCTAGAAAGTAAAAGCTACTGGCGTGATACTGACCACATCAACCATCGAGTATCAAGACGTCTATAAATATATGGCGAGCACCATATGCCCAATAGACTCGAGGTGTGACAAGGCAACCGTCAAAGTTCTGTGGCTGCGGCACTTGCTTATACGCCCAATGGCCATGGTTTCGAACTCTCATATAGGGGCATGTTTTGCAGTAATCTGTGTTCTATTGGTCTATCCAGCTTAAAATGGGTACCAGACAATGTCATGGGAAGTTATGTCATGGGAAGTGATGGCATAGGAAAGTGATGTCATGTGAAGTGATGTCGTGGGGAGTTATGGCATGGGAAGTGACATCATTGAGAGTGATGTCATGGAAAAATGATGTCATATGAATTGTTGTTATGGGACGTGTTGCCATGGGAAGGCATGTCATGGGGAGTGATGTCATGGGGATTGATAGCATGCGAAGTGATGTTATGGGAGATTGATGCCATGGGAAAGTGATGTCACTGGAAGTGATGTCACGGGGAGTGATTTCATGGGGATTGATAGCATTGGAAACGATGTCATGGGAAGTGATGTTAGGGGAATTGATGTCATGGGCAGTGATGTCATGGGAAGTGACGTCATGGGAAGTGATGTCATGGGAAGTGATGTCATGGAAAGTTGTGTTATGGGAACTGATTTCATGGGGAGTGATGTCATGGGAAGTGATGTTAGAGAAATTGATGCCATGGAAAAGTGATGTCATAAGAAATGATGTCACGGGAAGTGATGTCATGTGAAGTGATGTCGTGGGGGAGTGATGACATGGGAAGTGATGCCATAGGGAGTGATGTCATGGAAAGTGACGTCATGGGAAGTGATGTCATGGGAAGTGATGTCATGGAAAGTTGTGTTATGGGAACTGATTTCATGGGGAGTTATGTCATGGGAAGTGATGTTAGAGAAATTGATGCCATGGAAAAGTGATGTCATAAGAAGTGATGTCACGGGAAGTGATGTCATGTGAAGTGATGTCGTGGGGGAGTGATGACATAGGGAGTGATGTCATGGAAAGTGACGTCATGGGAAGTGACGTCATGGGAAATGATGTCATGGAAAAGGATGTCATGTGAAGTGTTGTTATGGGAAGTTTTGCCATGGGAAGGCATGTCATGGGGAGTTATGTCATGGGGATTGATAGCATTTGAGGTGATGTCATGGGAAGTGATGTTATGGGAAACTGATGTCATAGGAAAGTGATGTCATGGGGAGTGATTTCATGGGGATTGATAGCATTGCAAACGATGTCATGGGAAGTGATGTTAGGGAAATTGATGTCATGGGAAAGTGATGGCGTAAGAAGTGATGTCATGGGAAGTGATGTCATGGGAAATTGATGTCATGGACAGTGATGTCATAAGAAGTGATGTCATGGGCAGTGATGTCATGGGCAGTGATGTCATGGTAAGTGACGTCATATGACGTGATGTCAAGGGAAGTGATGTTAGAGGCATTGATGTCATGGGAAAGTGATGGCATAAGAAGTGATGTCATGGAAATGGACGTCATGTGAAGTGATGTCATGGGAAAGTGATGGCATAAGAAGTGATGTCATGGGAAGTGATGTTAGGGAAATTGATGTCATGGGCAGTGATGTCATAAGAAATGATGTCATGGGAAGTGATGTCATGGGTAGTGATGTCATAAGAAGTGATGTCATGGGAAGTGACGTCATATGACGTGATGTCACGGGGAGTGATGTCATGGGAAGTGATGTTAGAGGCATTGATGTCATGGGAAAGTGATGGCATAAGAAGTGATGTCATGGAAATGGACATCATGGGAAAGTGATGTCATGGGAAAGTGATGTCGTTAGAAGTGAAGACGGCCTGAGGGTTATTGACCCCATCACCCGTTGAGTGTCGAATGGTGTATACAAATATGGGCTAGCACAATATACCAGACTCTCCTCAAGCCTTGTAAAAGGGGTCATTTACCTTATTTAATCTGTATTTTCGTCAAAGGACATTGAGGAAGTTAGATGACCGTACAAATAACTGTGCTTGAGCACTAATGGGATTACACAACATGAAGCTAATTGCCCAGAAGCATGAGAGTTCAAATTAGAAGAACAGGAGGTCAGCATTGCCGAATAGAAAAGAGGGCTCGTTCTTGAATATCCGACGTAAATTAAAAGTATCACAGAAGTCGGGGTGGGTTCGTCTTATGGCCACTCTGATGAACGAGACCGCGCCATATGGGATAAACACGTTGCATTAAAGTGGATCCTCCTGCCCTTTCAAACTTATTGTACAAGCTGCATTTTGTTGAAAGATGCTGCTGTGGATGGCGTTGACTCTATAATCTTCGTATTTGCGGTCACACCACACTCGATGTCCACAAACTCTGGTGCAGGAGTTTCCAATTTGGTTTGGTGGTGCTGCACGCACGTTACAACCCCAACAATTATCAACTTCATCATCATCATGAGCCATACCAATAAGGGTGAGTGGTTATATTTAGCCAACCCACACGATCACCAATGTTGTAGATGAACGCTTTGTTCTAGGTTTGACTATGCCACATGGCTCAGCCATTCAACTATTTGCTTCTCAGCTTTCCCTTGTTCTTTCCCCCTCAATCTTGCAAGTTATCACAAAGTTCTCCTATTTATTTCTTCTCAAAACGTGGCCAGACTGTCTACGTCTAATTTATCTAATCAATTTGAGGTTTTCATGTGTTTATTGCAGGACTAGCTCATTGGTTTTTCTGTCTGCCCATTGTATTCTTTGCATCTTCCTTAGATACCACATTTCCACAGCCATATGTTTTTCAGCTTGTCTGCTCATTGTCCACGCTTCACTTTCACACACAAAGACAAGTTCTGTGTATCACTTCAACACTCTTTTTCTCGTTGCAATTGACATCGTGTTATTGGTCAGTATTGTTTCCATCTTGCCAAAAGCTACCTTCACCAAAGTGAGTCTTGTTATAATGTCTTCAAGGCATCTCCTTTCAGATGTTATAAGAGATCTAATACTATTGATGTTACGTACTTCAATGGTGATTCTTCACGTATATTCTAAATGTCTAAACATATTTTCACTGTATAGGGAACCTGTCCTTCTACTAGGCGCGTCCACCGGGTGGCGAATGGTGGAGTGGCTTCAAGATATTTTATCTGGGGGTCAGTTGTGAATATGTTGAGTAAACAGCAGTGGACTAACACAGGCGGTGGTCATTGAGAGGAGGCGAGTTAGTTGGTGGGGCAGATATCTCTATAAAATACCTCAAAACTATATGACGTGGCCATCGGCGGGTAAGGGACTCCATATATAACCACTCCCCTTTGTTGCCTTGCAGGGTCTGTCTCTTTAGACAAAGGCTAGTGAAGTCAACCATACATAAACAGGCGGAGGGCAAGGGGAACCCATCGCTGTATTTTTACAAAATAATCATGCTTCGAAATAATATTGATCAAGATAAGGACGTAAATGGGAATTCCAGGGGAGTCTGTTCGTCAGAAAGGGAGTATCATGTGCTACAGGTGATGTTCGATCATCATCAGACAACTGTATGCACAGTAAATGTTAAAAATACTCTAAATGTTGGCACATGGAATGTCATAACGCTTAGCCAGACTGGACAGTTAGATAATATAAAGAAAGAGATGGACAGAATGAAGATAAATATATTAGGGATTAGTTGCGATGGTAAGGAGCAAGGGAATAGTATTTAGATAAGTACAGAATTATTTACTCAGGAGGGAAGAACTACAAAAGGGAAGTTGGCATAATGTTTGATCAAGTGTGTGCTAAGTCAGGTAAAGGATTTTGGACAATCTCAGATAGAGTATTATTAGTGAAACTCCATGGCAAACTTCTGGATATTGACATAATACAAGTATATGCACCAACAGTAGGCTGTAAAGAAGAAGATACATATGTATTTTTGTAACGAATTAGACATGGCCGTGGACAAGGGTAAACATTTTGAAATTACTGTCATACTCGGGGATTTCAATGCCAAAGAAGGCAAAGAAAAGGCGAGTTGTATTGACTGGTGGCTATGGCCTAGGTGAGAGGAATGAGCAAGAATGGTATTCCCATGGATTCCCATGGGACAGATCCCATGGGATGTGATGGGATTGGACAGCACACATTTGTATTTACCTTGGGATAGAAGCCATGTCATAGCAACATGATCTACTTCAGAGCTATCCTTAATTTTGTTTTTATGTTTACCTATTTAAAGCCGTTTATCCTTCTTTCTTTCTTTATTTATTTGTAACTATTCTTTATCTTGTGGTGGGGACACCGATAAATTAATAATACACATACCCTTTATTATATAAGATTCATTTGATGCGGTCACGCAAAATAAAGACGTGGTTAAGTCATTGATACTAATAGAAGGGAATTGTGGACACCAATAAATGGTCCAATGATTGGATCGCTTTTTCTAAGTCTGTTGTTCCAGCTGTTTATTTCATTCAATCAAGATTTAAATCTTCTTCTGATCATCTGCTGCTGGTAAGTAGGCAGGAATGTAGATTAAAAGCCGAAAAGTGGATTTCGACTTATCTTGATCCTCCACCAAACAAAGCACTTAAGTTTGATGGCCCGAAAACAAATGCCTTGAGATGAGTCACCATTTTCGAAATTACGGCAACCAACTTCCCAACAATTAAATTCTGGGAAAATTAACATAGGTTTCATTGCTAAAAGCAAGTGCATATTATTTTGCCATACAGTTGGTTAATTACGGGCGTATGTGAGGCCGTTCGCTCAGAAAGCAATGGCAAACATGGACGTAATCTTTGCAAGATATCAACACAGCGGTAAAATAATGGTGTTGACAGCGATGTTCTATAAATAAGGATATGCGGAAAAAAAGGTCATCAGCACGTAGAGCGCTTATTTATTGCAGCTGGATTGTTGTTAAGTAAGTTACGAAAACGGATGTTACCAGCTTCAGTTTTAAACTCTGGTATATCAGATTTGCATCTATTTGAGAATTGTGGAAATGATTTAGGGATTACCTGGATTAATTGAATTATTTGAACAGTCGTATCAGCAGGAAATTTATATGCGCTGAATGAGCAGACTGAACTCAGAAATGATGAGAGTTGTCGTCAGCATGACACTGAATTGTCCAGTTTTTTAGTTTAAACCTTTTTTTTTTTATAAATACTCTTGAATATTAAATTAATAAATTCGTCGTTTTACATGAACTCTTTGTACATATAGTCCTATATAGTAAACACTAATACTAAAACTTTCGAAATTTCGTACTGTTAATTTGAACTGTATTCTATTTAATGTTATAATTGGAATCTCATGGGATGGGATGGGATGGGATGGGACAGGCATAAATTACCATGGGTTGGGATGGGATGAGACTGAAAAATATGTCCCATGGAAAAGCCTGGGAATGAGAGAGGTGAAAGAATAATAGTATGGGCAGAATACCATGAACTAGTTTAACCAACATCCTCGACTATTATATAAGTGAAAAAAGCCTTGGAGACGATATTCGCAATAAAATTGACTACATGCTGATACCAAAGGGATTCAGAAGGAGTTTAGAATTAGCAAAAACTAGACCAGGAGTAGATGGGCATAGTGACCATGTGAAAGTTATGTTAAATATTAGGTTAAGAACTTAAATACATAATGAAAACCCCAAAGAACATCAAGTTAGATCTAATATTACTTAAACCAGACACATAAATTAGACAAGGTACAATGTTTCTGTAAAGAACAGATATAATACCACGGAGATAATACAGACTGAAATACAGACAATTTGAAAAAAAAAAAACATGTTGCGGGAATCAATCCAACAGACATCAATTGAAATCATTCCACCTAAACATAGAATTGCAAATAGGAAATAAATGACAGTTGAAATTGAGTAGATGATGGACGAAAGAAGAAAGAACAAGCAAGATAAAGACGAATATAATATAATTCATACAGGAATAGTAAATAAATGCAAAGTAGCTAAAGAAGTATAGCTAAATCAACAGTGCATGGATATTGGGACAAACTATGAAAAAGACTCACATTTCACGTATCATGAATAAATACAATAGCAGATAGAAAAAGACGAAATACCAATGGAGTTTAAAATCGAAGAAAGGTGCAATATTTATGGGACACGATGATATAGTCAATAGACGGATGGAGTATCTGGAAGAGATGATAGGGACCGGGAGTAAATATTCAAAACAATGAATACTTGCAGAGGAAGTTGAAGATGCACTACATTGCATGAAGAAAGGAAAAGCACCCGGTCCAGACAACACTACATTAGAAGAAACTGAGATTCTAGGTGAATTTGGAATCGAAATATTGACAATATTTCTAAATGACACCTACACTAGTTGGTACATTCCTAATGAACCTTTAAATCACCTTTACAGCTCTGCCCAAAAGAAACCAGGCGCTTTAGAAAGTGACGAGTGGCGCACAATAAGTGTTATGTGTTACATGACAAAACTGTTACTGAGAATAATTATGAAAGGAATAAGAAACAAGATTAAACCATACATTATTGATGAACAGTGTAGACATGTGAAAGGAAATGGCACAAACAACGCTATATTTATTCTCAGGACACAATTGGAAATAGCTATAGAAATACAAACGGATCTGTACTTATGCTTCATAGGCAACACAAAAGTATTTGTCAATGTAAAACATTACGAAATAACACAATTACTAAAGCAATTGAACATTGACAGCAAAGATCTGCAATGATCAGACATATATTTCGCAAACAGCAGCCATAAGAATCAACTAACCTGGTAGGAAAATTTCAGTGTATAAAGAAGGGTGTCAGAGAAGATGGTGTCATATCCCCTAATGTGGTCTCATTGTACAGTGAACATATAATTAGATCTACAGAAAATATGTTAAGGATCCTGGTTGATGGACATAATGTAAATAACTCACGTTATGCTAATGACACCGTCCTGATAGCAACAAGTCAGAAGGAACTACCGGAAGTGAAAAAATAACACGGTTATAGAAAGTGAAAAGGTGGTCTTAGTTTGAATAATAGACAGACAGAAGTCATGGTTACCAAAGAAACAGATTGTGCCTAACTGTGCAATTAGAAGGTTTAACAAAAAAAAAAAAAAAAATGGGGGAAAGAAACCGTTAAAATTTTGGGGCAAGTGCAGAAATTCAGATATCTAGGCACATGGATAGCGTCAGATGGAAGATGCACCACTAAAATAAATAACAGAATAGGACAAGCATAAACTATATCCTATCACATGAAGAAGGTGTTGTGCTAGACACTGTCCTTGAAAGTCAGAAAGAGAGTTCTTGATTATCAGAACCAATTTTAACATACGGTTGGACATCTTGGACAATTATTAAACAGGCGAAACAATCAATGGAAGCCATGATGGAGATGCAGTTTTATAGAAGAATGCTGAGAATTAATTGCAAAGCCGAAATGTGTAATCTGGACATTTTGAGGGAAGCTGAGTCGCAAAGACAACATATCACAAACATCAGAAAGAGGCAGTCATCGTTTTTTTTTGGTAACGGTATGAGAAGATACAAAGTGGAACATATTATGACAACCAGAAATATCTCAGAAAGAGAGATAGAGGAAGACAGCTGGAGAAGATTCTTGAGTCTTGTGCCACGGCACGACAGAGAGTCAACACACGAATTGACCCATGTCGCCGGAGATCGCAATTTGTGGAGAGGCATGATCGCCCACGCAAGCCGGCAAGGCACAGGATTATGATGACAAATCAGAAAATAGTGTCATATATATGCAGGAAGAAACATAAACACCAACCCATCTACTCAACCGATCTTTATTGTTGGGGGCAGCGTTGCTATGGTTATTACAAATATACAGCACGCAGAATGTGGCCATTAATAAGTGGCCATTAGATTTGGGAGTGTTTGTTATCATTATGTATCATGACATTTTTATTGTTGTTATTGACACATTTAGGTTATGTCTGATTATAATATAGAACTCGTGTTCCCGCACAGCCTGGCCTAGCAAACAGCAAAGATTACAATGCTGCAAACAAGAAGCGGACGATTTACAGTTGTTGAATGTATCTGTTAGATCAGTGGTTCTCAAACTTTTTTGGCCCGTGCCCCCCCCCCCCCCCCCCCTTTTCACCATATTTTCAGAACGTCATTCCCCCCTTCCTATCAAAAATTTGGCCCGTGCCCCCTTCACCATTTTTTTCAGAACTTCACCCCCCCCCCCCCCTTCATATTTCCTATCTAAAAATCCCCCCACCCCTACACAGTATACGTAAAAATGGAAGGTAAATTTAATAGCATATACTAAAACAAGTCTAGACATCCACATACAACATGATTTGTGGGTCTACTTACTTTATAAAATGAATTTTAGAAGGATGAGACGTACATAACTGTAAAGTATGAAGGGAAAAACAATATCAAGTAATCGGTTCTTGTATTAACGCGATCTTGAAATGGTCTTCATTCCCCCCCCCCCCCCCCCCCCCCCCTGGAAACCCTAAAATTCCCCCTGGGGGGAATTCCCCACCGGTTGAGAACCACTGTGTTAGATGAATATACAAGTGTCAGTTGACTTTTATCAAATAGACTGAGAATAATACTCTGTTTCGATCTCCCTGGCCCTAGGCTTTTTCTCATCTTTCTCCGTAATCCCGTATATTCTCGCAAGTAACGTAACCTGCGAGAGAATCGGTAGCGGTTCTCGCCGCCTTGGTAACTTACGGGGTATGTGAGCCGGTCGCTCAGAAAGCAATGCCAAACTACTGAGCGAAATCTTGCCAAGTACATCAAGAGAAGAAGAAAAATGCTGGTGTTGACTGCAACGTCCTGTAAGTAAGGGATATGCAACATAAAAAAATACTGGGTGTATTTTTAATGACTTTGGGGTTTTTCAAAACATTGCCGTTTCAAGTTTTGTTGTTGCATTTTAGGGTGCATGAGTTCACAGAAGGTGAATACAAAATTTGGAACGGCAATATTTTCAAACATCCCACAGTCATTAAAATACACCCTATACTATTCATAACTAAGGCAAGTCCATTCTCTTTCTTCTTCGCTCACCTTCAGCCGTCAATATGACGGTCAACTTAAGTGTGTTGACATCTCCTTAGTTTGTTCACAAATGGAGCGAGTGTAGGCCAACATACTTTGCTCTGTTTTGCATATGTTAGGCACCCCTGCAACAAATGTTTAGTTTCATTTTACCAGTTAGACCAGGGGTTACCAAACTACCGCCCGCGCGCGGACCGGATCCAGCCCGGACGTCATTTCGTCAGGCTCGCCGACGGTACTCGAATTGGCTTGATAAAACGTATGGAACACGAGACGTTGTGATACAATTTAAATGTAAACATTATGTTTATAATACTAGGAGACTTTACACGTGCGGAGACTTACTGGCAGCCATGTGCCTTAAAATTACTATTTTCAATTTTAAATTATTGTATCTAGATTTTCTTGCTTATTGTATTGCTTATTTCGCGCCATCCCAGGCTCGTGGTAGCTCCGCCTACGCTCTAACGTTGCCATAGTTTCCACGGAAACACACACAAAACACGCATCTTTCTGGCTCAGTTGCGGTAAAGTCACGTTTCGCTTTTACAAGCTCGGAAACGAAATAGATGTTTTTCTCAACTGGTCTCTGGGTAGTGAGATCGGACGCCCGTGTGTATTGTTGCGCACGTAAAAAATCCCTTGGCAGTTGGAAATCGAAAAAGAGTAGCCTAACGGCGCTGCCCGGGCAAAATTTCGAGTTAAAAATATACCCAAAGCATTTCAGGATCCTCGCCGATGCAACGGAGTTCGTGCACTGGGCTGAGTTTCTCCAAACTCAGGTTTGAGTTAGGAGGAAAACGGAGCACTTATGGGTTAAACCGTGTGCCGTGATGTTGATCCAACGACTAAAACGACTTTTTAAAAAAAAACAGAAAAAGATAGAGCTGATCCACAGCTGTCAGATCCTACCTGGCTGTAAAAGTTGTCATTTTTGGTCGACACCATATCCCACATGAATGAAATGAACTTGAAACTTCAGGGAAAGTATAACCTCGTCGGCGATCACTATATAATCATCAAAGGATTTCGGAGAAAGCTGATATTGTTTGAAGCACAACGGGCAGGAGAAAACTTTCCACATGTTCACTGTCTCATAGAGGTTTGCGCTACAATCGCCGAAGATGTCAACCTCGATTTTCCGAAACAAAAATTATTCGTGACTTGAAGAAGCATTGTTTTGAGAGATTTTCAGATCTTGACAGAATTGAGAGTGACATTCTTCTGCTCCAGAATCCGTTTGATTGTAACCTTGATGATGTGCCATTGAACTACAGTTGGAGCTCATTAATTAGCAAGCAAATGACTTGATGAAAGAGGAGCACAGAGAAGGAAAACATGTTTACTTTTACTGCGGCTAACTTGATGTTGAGTTTCCAAAACTGAAGTAATTAGCCGCTGGTATGGCATCAGTGTTTGGTACAACTTGTGTCTGTGAGCAAACATGTTTGAAAATGAAGTATGTGAAGTCAACACATCGAACGAGATTAACTGATGAACATTTGAAAGAAATTCTCTTGATTGGATGCAACAATTCCAAACCAAACATTGATGATATCTTGAAAGCCAAATATCAGTTTCACAAATCTCACTAAACTTTTGTGCTGGTTAGTTTGTGAGATTCGGATATATGCACACTATGTCTGATGTAACTATCTTTTTTTGCTAACGTCGCCTTCTTTGATAACTTTTCTTTAGTAAATACATATGTAGGTTGTCTTTGTTTTTTTGTGCATTGCACGACACTCACGTGATTAACATTGAATGCTAAACTTCGTGTTTCGTCGTTTTCCCCAAAGCTTTCGTTCTGGCTTGAAACATTGTACATAATGACTATGCGGCCCGCGCTCGTCATTTCGTCAGTTATCTGGCCCGCTGTGAAAAACGTTTGGTGCCCCCCGTTAGACAGTTACATTTATCAGTAGCTCATATATTTAGTTCTATGGTGTTTGTCAGAGTCTCACATGGAGTCGGTAGGAACATAAAGATAGAAGGGACATAGATAAGGGACATAACCCCAATACAAGGGAGACACTCTCGAATGCTCGAACAATCTAGAGCCTTCGAGAAAGATAGATCAGTTCGCCTACAGCTCCGTGGACACGCTGACCGCGTGCCAGGACCTGTTCCACGAGAAGCTCGAGGAGAGTTACAGCCCGTGTCCGAGACACGTTAGAGGGCAGACGCCGACTGGACATCGAACAAGCAACAGGGCTTAACTTAAGGGGGACTTGATAGATTGAACACAAGTGTATTTAGGAGTGTTACTCACTAGATAGATAGATGATAGAGTTTGTTGTAATGATTATGTATGATGGCTTTGTTGTGAACTCCTATGATCATGTTCGCCACGTAGCTGGCTGCGAAAACCATTCTTCGCCAGCTTACTGTAAATAAATTCATGTCAGATAGTATCAGAACGGAGTTTGTTGCCTGTATGAACCAAGTTTCATTCCCCTAGGTATCTAGGACGTTGACAGGCTATTTGGGGGCCAAGCCGGTTTTGGCAAGCGCAAGCTTCACTTTCCCGACAGCTCTTGGTTTTGCCAAGTAAAATATATCAACTTTCATACATAACAAAGTCTAGAACTTTGCAGCTACTATCGTATCATCTGTTAATGAACTATCGTAGTCCCTCTAGAAAAGTAATTAAATAATTATGTTCATGAAATTTGACATTGACATGACTGGACAATTACAGTGACAATTACTAATTTTTTTTTTATTCCAACATCAGATTGTTCCGCGAAAGATTGTGTGTATGTAAACTGTCCTCCAGCAGTGGCGAGAAAACAGGGGAACCAAACAACACTACAGCCAAGAAACCAGTAAATAAGATAAGTCCCATTTCATGCTCATTGTTTCCCTAAACGATACTCACCATTTTTTTTTTCATTGATGTAACATTTTTTTCTATGTATTGCAATTTATGACAATATACATGCAAATGTTATGACCATTGAATCTATTCTATAGAAAGTGTCAATGTAAATAATTAAGGGATATAACCAATTTTTGTACACCCAAACTATTTCCAAAGGGATTTAATTGCTATAAATTTAACATTAGCTAAAGTTACAAGATGTCAACATTAGAACACTGCATCGAATTAGGAATTAAATTAGGTTACACCGCCGATAAACTTTCAGAATGGGCAGAAAAGACACATTTAGAAAACATAGCACGAGAAGATAGGGCAGCGGAAAGAGAAGAGAAAAAGATGCAAGCGGAAAGAGAAGAGAAAAAGATGCAAGCGGAAAGAGAAGAGAAAAAGATGCAAGCAGAAAGAGAAGAGAAAAAGATGCAAGGTGAAATAGAAGAGAAAAAGATGCAAATAGAAGCTGCTAGCAAACAAGCTCAATTAAACGCAGAAATAAAAAGTTAGAATTAGAAACACAATTAAAATTGAAACAAATGGAAATTGACTCCAACTTAGAAATTTCAGTAAACAAATTAAGGAGCAAAGAAGAGGAACAAAAATACAACAAATATAAAGGCTTAGTCAAACCTTTTTGTTCCGGGGATTCAATAAGTGCATACTTAGAGAACTTCGAGTGTTTGATGTCATACCATAACGTTTCAAAGGTCGATTGGGCGTTTATTTTGATGAGAAATTTAGCATTAGAGCCCTTAAAAGTGATAGAAACAATTCCACAAGACATGAGGAAAGATTACGACTATTTAAAACAAAGAATACTACAACATTTTTCACTAGACAATAGCAGGCTATCAGTTTGCAGTTTTCAAAATTAACACCATCACCTAACCAAACGTTCATAGACTACGTGTCTACAGTCCAAGATATTTGTACAAAATGGATAACCTCAGCGAAAACAAATAACAACTATGATAAACTAAAAGACCTAATAATAATTGATAAGATCATGAACACCATACCAACTCCTTTCTCGAAATTTCTAAGACAAAGTGATTGTAAGACTATTCAAGAAGTCGAAAATAGAGGTAGTGCATATTTCACAGCTAACCGTGATATTTTTCAGCTAAATATGAGTCAGAATGAAACAGCAGCTGTCACAAACACCAAATATTCAAAACCAAATGAGAATAGGTTCAAACAACGCTCTAAATTTACAAAACCAGTCCTGTGTCAATACTGTCATTTGACCCACGAACAGTACGCAATTTGTGATAAATCACCAACGTATCCACATCACCTTCAAATGATGGTGGAAAAAAAAAAAAAAAAAAAAAGAAACGCGTATAAGAGAGCGGTCAAATGCTACTTTTGTCTAGCTTACGGGCATTATTCAGGACGTTGCGACGGCCGCAAGATGATGAAGCAGGCCAATGCTTCATTGATAGATACATCTACGGATGAAGAAATCGAAGAGCTGAATGAATGTGACACCCAGAACGAAAGTGTGAATGAGTCAGGGAATGCGGTAGAAATCATTAACACCATCAATAATAACACCTGTAATACGTGCAGAAAATTTCAGTTGGATACAACCTTGGAATGTGGCCATACAATCCTATATCCAATGAAATAGCCAACGCAGCCTTAAGCAGTCTAAAGGCAAGTTAAAATTTGTGAAAGGGTTTGTTAATAACAAACTATGTACAATAATGCGTGATAGCGGAGCGACTCTTTGTGGAATTAAAAGAACATTAATTAATGACAAAGACTACACACACAACTACGTGACATGTCGCACATTCGCAGGCACCATCGAAAGATACCCCCTAGCACTGGCCGAAATTCAGACACCTTTTCTGTCAGGACAAGTGCTATGCGCAGTATTAGAAGATCCCTGCGCAGATATTATTCTTGGAAATCTTCCTAACTATAAGATCCTGCTCTGAAGAAGAAATCAGAGAATGGGAACAGAAAAACTGCATCCAGAAAGCAAACAGTGATTCCAGAACTAAAGAACACATTTGCATGTCTCAAACTGCCAAAAGCACAAGGGAGACCACCGATGACGGAATTCGAAACGAATTCACAGAGGTGCATAACACAGGGGCGGTCAAATCTTTCAATGACAACATCAGCATAAAACCTCGAATTGAGGATGCCACCGAAACACAAAATTGTGAACCTGTAAATGTGCAACAACAGACAGAATACGCTAATGTAGTGACAAAACAAATGACACACAAAACCCACATAAACAACCAAACAGAGATAACAGGGGACAATAACGACACTGTCAATAACATCGATGACAATTCTACTTTAACGACACATTCTCGTAATAACGGAAACGACGAAGTCAACGACACAATAGCAACAACTCTTCTTAATCATGACAAACAGCTTGACGAGTCATTACAAACCGACTCGACTTCTTTAAAGTACTCTCAACCGAAATCATATTATCTGACAAACAACAATGACAAAAGCACAGCAACGACAGTACGCCTTAACGACACTACTACACAAGACAATGAAGACAACTTCACATTACAGACAGTTTCTCGTGAAGACAAAACCGCAGTTACCAAACCAACAACTGAGAGAACTCATAATTTCCAACTTTATGAGTCGAAACAATTTGTTTCTCTGAGAACTAGAAACAATTACGTGATTAATTCCAAGAAACATAACCAAGGAATACAAAGATATCCAAGGGACACTACTAGTGACAAAGAAGTATTATTAACAAACAAGTGTCATCATGCGTGTTCATCGCAAATTTATCATCGATCAAGGACACATAAAACTAAAACAGAAACAACACATAAAGCTGCAGAAAGTTATGCAGATACAGAAATAACATCATCATGCAACATTCATGCAAGCAAACAGTATGCAAATAAACAAACACAAACAAGTGACTTCACACAAAATCAAAGTCAGAAACGTTTGCATACAAACAAACTGCTTTATCGCATGAACAAAAACACCAAACGATGCGAGGTCTAAATCCATCAGCACAAAGACTACCATTTTTAACTCACCATCCTACCATTTAGCAGATAAATACAGCAAGTTCTTTGAAACACACACCTCAACCAACAAGAGTAAACAATCACATTCACCAAACAGTAGAATGAACAAAGACAAATCACTGACACTCTTGCTACTTTTGCTGTTAACCCAACTTCAACCAACACTACCTACCTTTCAAAATGTATCTTTCAACACCTATCCGGATAACAAACATATTTTCATCATATTTACCATCTCATTTAGATATCAATCAACATTGCGCCAAATTGAAAGAGCAAAAACCATGCTACAGTTCATTAACTCCTGTTGGTGCAAAATTTTTCATATAACTTTGAGATATGCCTATAGTAAATTCATTTTCACTCTTACATTATTTAGACTTATTTTTACATCGATACCTATACAATTATGTAGTATGTGCAATTGTAAGAGTATCCGTTTAGAGGATGCAATGTGCAAATTGAAATCCATTTTTTCTAATGAACCCATAATGAGATTACCAAATACAGAGTTACCATTTACATTAACTACAGATGCAAGTGCTATCGCCATTGGAGGATGTTTGATGCAGGAATACGGAGACGTGAGACACCCAATCCTGTATGTCAGCCGTAAACTGAAAACAGCGGAAATCAAGTATTCGACAGCTGAATTGGAGGCATTAAGTTTGGGTTTTTGTGTTAGTCGTTTATCTAAGTTCCTCTTAGGTTCCCATGTCGTTGTCTTGACGGAGAAGGCGCCACTGCTGGTAATTAAAGAAGGCACGGATAATGTAATTGCCGACATATTATCACAATTACCCAAGGCACCAGCAGATTAACGCTATTTACATTAATTAGTGGCCATATGATAAGCTGTGATATTTTAGTCTGTTGCATAAAAGAGTGTACCTCTACACTTACTGTAGAACTTTAATTTAGAAGTGTCGACAGCTGATTTAATACTCTACTTATAGCTATCACAGACATGAAACTTTGAGAACCGTTAACTATATTGGGCCACATTGGCAATTAGCAGTACATCAAAAACAATCCGAACTGTGGATATTAACATTTGTGAAGTTATTTCATCAATCACAGAACTGAAAGTTACCATGCGAATATTAAGAACTGTGCATAAGCGTGATTTCAATTGACTTCGCAAACTAACGGAACAGAACATCGCACATACAAGCAGCGATATACTATGACTATTACGACATATGAGAGACAACACAGGAATGTGACACCAAAACGTTACCTACGAACTGTAAACATTATTGGAACAGCACACGGACGAAAGAACGACAACACACGGATCGTCGTTGGAGTTAATTAATTTAATGTTATTAGTTAAATATGTATTACATTTGTGCTTTACTATATACATAAAATATGTGAACATGTAAATTGTACATTTTCTATCATAATATGTCACAAACATTTTCATTCATAGTTAAAATTTTCTCCCAATACAATTGTTGCAATTTAACTTATAAACCATTTCTTATCACCAGTACAGATAGTACTTGACGCTTTGACTATAGCATATCGCCAGTTTCCTTTTTCTAAGGGCGACGACATTTACCTCACCTTAAGTTGTATATTTTAACAAATTATTATATTGAATGAAAGGTGTGCGAATCAGAGAGTGAATGAATTAAATGAGAGAGCGATATACTGAGCGGACAAATTGTACGCAAAAAGTATTTATTTTAATTTGTCTGCGTTTTTGAGTGTAAAATGTAACACTTGTCTAAAATTGTGTATACATGTTTAGTGTTAGATAAAATAGGTTCACTCTAAGAATCACTGTTTGAATACCCTGTACATGCGTTACACAGATGACGTAATTCATGACAAGGGATATTCCAGCTCGTGACACTTAGAGATGTACTACACACCACATACACACAGGTAGCACACACTTTAGACATTGGGTAGGACAGACTCATAAAACTAAACACTAACAATTAAATCACACACATTTTATTAGAGCAAGTAACAAAGCAGTAAACACACTAACAGGCAAACAGGAACATAAGTAGTTACTTGGGAGAAAACAAGAGTGCATATATATATTAAGCACTATAAAACATACGGAAGTAAAAGTGTATCAAAATACACATTCAGGACAAGAATTGCAAGTGTTCTTAAATAAGCCAAGACAATTTGTCTTGTTAAACCTCTCTAACACAGAGTTTAATATCCTGGTATCATATGGATACTTGAGAAGGGCGCGGTTGCAGATACAACTAGAAGCGTCAGGGAACTTCGGTCGGATAAGCATGTTTAAGGATATGGAAGAGATAGGGGCTCTTCAGCAATCACCCTGGATTGTTGTACGGGGAAATACATGAGTTAATAGTGCAAATATATAGATGGCCAGGTTCCCATCCACGAAACTACCAAACACCAACTTCATGTGATCCTATGACAGAATTAGTGCAGACTAATTACCATATACTAACCCATAGAAGCGGGGGAGGGGGACCCCTGTCAGAGTCTCACATGGAGTCGGTAGGAACATAAAGATAGAAGGGAACTCGAGAAGGGACATAACCCCAATACAAGGGAGACACACTCGAATGCTCGAACAATCTAGAGCCTTCGAGAATAGGTCAGTTCGCCTACAGCTCCGTGGACACGCTGACCGCGTGCCAGGACCTGTTCCACGAGAAGCTCGAGGAGAGTTACAGCCCGTGTCCGAGACACGTTAGAGGGCAGACGCCGACTGGACATCGAACAAGCAACAGGGCTTAACTTAAGGGGGACTTGATAGATTGAACACAAGTGTATTTAGGAGTGTTACTCGCTAAGATAGATAGATGATAGAGTTTGTTGTAATGATTATGTATGATGGTTGTGTTGTGAACTCCTATGATCATGTTCACCACGTAGCTGGCTGCGAAAACCATTCTTCGCCAGCTTACTGTAAATAAATTATGTCAGATAGTATCAGAACGGAGTTTGTTGCCTGTATGAACCCAAGTTTCATTCCTCTAGGTATCTAGGACGTTGACAGTGTTTCAGTTTGTTGTGGCCTAAAGATTGTAACATTTGCTTTTCGGTTTAGTTGGTAATAGGAATAATTTTCTGGTGGCCCAGATGTTCTGATTTTTATTTAGTTCTATAATTGCTTCTTTTAAATTTCTTGTCCTCATCATAGATCATATCTTTATCAGGTTGAGATAGTCTCAGCCTTGCTGTGTTAGTCTGTAATGTTTTAATGCGTAGGAATTCATTGCATTTAGAACTTGTTGAAGCAGATCACCATAATCGAATGGGTAAGAACGCGAGTTCTTAAACATCCGTTGTGCTGATACCGAGGTCAGCGGTTCATCCCCTACACAGGACAGCTGGACTAAAATGTTGACCTGTCGTCCTTGACTTTGGGACGTAAATTACAAGTACCTCGGAAGTCGGAGTGGGTTCGTTTGATGGCGAGGGACACTGTTAATAGGGAAAGCTCATCTGCACGCAAAATTCATTACGTTACTACCATAGATGGTGTGTGTATGGACTACGCTTGAGTTCAAAGCGAGCGAGTGGGAAAAACACAACCTTTTGCATTCCTGGTACAGTTCATGTAGTGCTGCCCTTTTCTCCGCTGCCAACAACATCTTATGATCATTCAATATCAGTTAACATAATGGCTAGCAGGAAAGCCTGACGGCCCATTATTAATGAATTCGAATGTTTAACAAAATTACCATGATCCCAGGTTGACCCATCTTAAAATGGGTACTGGCAAATATTATGCGAAATAAAGACTGACGGTGTGATAGTGAACACAACACCCATGGAGAGCCGGCTGGTCTATTAAAACATTTCTAGGTCTAGAGCAAAGTATGCAAGATGTGCCAACAGTGTTAAATATGGTCATGTACTTGTTACATTCCAAACCGCGATACCACTTATCTTCTTTTGCCATCTATTCTCTCTTGGGGCTCGTTATACGAATGGTGTCTAAGGGGAGGTTCATCTGACAATCAATGTCATGCTTTTCGGCATGTCACTGGATAATGGTTAAAAAATATATTTTTATATACATTGCCTGGTAATATTGCCTGCATTTTAGAATCCATAGTCCACATATTTCTTACAACGCTCTATTCAGTTTATTTTTGGCACTCTTCCGAATAACGGTTTCAAATGGGGAAGTAACTCTTTAGTATAAAAAGTATCCCTTACAAGGCCTCATTGGGTGATATAAAAACAATATTAAATGCTAAAAAAAAATGTTTTGCATATCCTTTACAGGACATCGCTGTCAACATCAGCATCTTTCAGCTGATTGTTGATTTCTTGGCAAGATTACGCTCAGTCGTTTGCCATTGCTTTCTGAGCGGCCGGCTCACATACCCCGTAACTTATCGACACGATTCGAACCACTGCTGATTCTCACTGTCGTCACGTTACTTACGAGAGTATACGAGATTACGGAGAAAAGTCGCTAACCTTTAGGCCAGGAAGCCGGCATATTAAATGCTAGGAACTAAAATATAGAACTGAGACATTCGAAATACGTACCAGTAAACATAATCATAATCATCAATCAGGAGCCGTCCTCTTGAGTAGAATTTAAGCTCCTAAAAGGTACTCAAACAAGGATTGAATCTAATTTGGTCGATGAAATTCGTGAATACGTCTGTCTTCACTCGCGTTTGTCTGTTTCCTGAACCGGGCGAAGTTGTTAGTTTATACCTCCGCTACTGTAGTACTATTTGCATTTCGCATATTACCCTAGGGACCTGTGGTGGTGTTGCAATTATATCCACCAGTCAAACTGACTTTATAGAGCAAGAGAATGGGCGACATTAGAATTCCAAAGGCTATGTTCATTTTTTTTTGTAAAATGAATTACAGATGTGTAAAAGACCCCGGAGTCGGCCTCTACTACGGTTAAAATATGTGTGTAAGTAGGACATGATTTAAGAAAAATATGTGTGTAAGTAGGACATGATTTAAGAAAAATATGTGTGTAAGTAGGACATGATTTAAGAAAAATATGTGTGTAAGTAGGACATGATTTAAGTAAAATATGTGTGTAAGTAGGACATGATTTAAGTAAAATATGTGTGTAAGTAGGACATGATTGATGTAGGCATGGATATTGGTGGGTGCGTTTCATGGAGGGAAAGATCGGGAATGGAATAAAGACAAAGGAGAACATTATTGCATATAGGTCGCACAATGAGCGTGTGAGACCTTGGATGGCGCATGATGGTAGAAATAACATCTACTCACATGCATTAATTGCGGGTGAACATTTACCGTTCGAATGTGTCTGATTAGTCACATTCACTACGAACGAACGACCTATATTGTCAAAGAGTCCCAAATTGGGCACAAAGGCCCGTCTTATATTTGGCTCTTCCAACATTCATCTTTAGTTCATCAGTAGTGCATGCTACATTCACATAGGAAAAAATATTGTCAAGTGAATTTTGTGAACATAAACAGTGCATATTACCATGTATGGGAGACATACATACATACATACATACATACATACATACATACATACATACATACATACATACATACATACATACATACATACATACATACATACATACATACATACATACATACATACATACATACATACATACATACATACATACATACATACATACATACATACATACATACATACATACATACATACATACATACATACATACATACATACATACATACATACATACATACATACATACATACATACATACATACATACATACATACATACATACATACATACATACATACATACATACATACATACATACATACATACATACATACATACATACATACATACATACATACATACATACATACATACATACATACATACATACATACATACATACATACATACATACATACATACATACATACATACATACATACATACATACATACATACATACATACATACATACATACATACATACATACATACATACATACATACATACATACATACATACATACATACATACATACATACATACATACATACATACATACATACATACATACATACATACATACATACATACATACATACATACATACATACATACATACATACATACATACATACATACATACATACATACATACATACATACATACATACATACATACATACATACATACATACATACATACATACATACATACATACATACATACATACATACATACATACATACATACATACATACATACATACATACATACATACATACATACATACATACATACATACATACATACATACATACATACATACATACATACATACATACATACATACATACATACATACATACATACATACATACATACATACATACATACATACATACATACATACATACATACATACATACATACATACATACATACATACATACATACATACATACATACATACATACATACATACATACATACATACATACATACATACATACATACATACATACATACATACATACATACATACATACATACATACATACATACATACATACATACATACATACATACATACATACATACATACATACATACATACATACATACATACATACATACATACATACATACATACATACATACATACATACATACATACATACATACATACATACATACATACATACATACATACATACATACATACATACATACATACATACATACATACATACATACATACATACATACATACATACATACATACATACATACATACATACATACATACATACATACATACATACATACATACATACATACATACATACATACATACATACATACATACATACATACATACATACATACATACATACATACATACATACATACATACATACATACATACATACATACATACATACATACATACATACATACATACATACATACAT
>JACEFZ010013856.1:20000-273285 GCA_014155875.1 Cepaea nemoralis | reverse complement strand
GTAGTAGTAAGATTCTGAAAGACAAAACGATAATTTATCAAAGAGAGAGGTAGTTAGAGCAGGCGAGGAATGAAAGAGTATGAGCACGTAAAGCCGATGGGGGTGAGTCAATTACATGAGAGTCGGAAAGCAAATAGAGAGTAGCAGCAATTAAATGTAGAGATTGTAGAGAGAATCAGATGGCAAGAACTATCCTCACTGAACTACCGTCAATCTAGCTTTTTAATACATCTTACTATGCCAGCAACTATATCATAAATACCTCTATATTTTTCTATATCTTCTTTAATTGACAGGAAATAATATCTCCTATCCAATATATATTTTTCATATCTAATCCTGCAAGATAATATATATCTACATCCATATATACTTTTTCATCTCTTCAGCTGAAAGATCCACTATCTCTCACAACTTCAATATATCATCATTTTTATATCTAATATGCACAAGCACAATTACTATATAAACCTACCAACTAAGTATCTATTTTTAGTCTATTCATATGAAAGAACACTCTATACCGTCTACAATATATCTTGTCTATCCTATTATACTGATAAGAACTATCTCTCAAACTACTTAATAATTATTATATTTTCTTATATATATTATAGAAAGAAACTAGTAGCAATAAACTAAAAATAGTATTATTTTTTAGTATTATATGAAAGAAAGATAGATAAAGTGTTGGTAAAAGAGCATACTTTTTGTTATACTAAGACTTAAAGCAAAGAGAAAGAACTATCTAATAACTAATATATATATTTTGATTCATTATTTATGAAAGCACTAATATTAACATTAAATATAGTATTTGTCCTATGTAATATTGGAAAGCAATATATATCACTAAATTCTCCACATTATTTGTCTATCTCTACTTAGTGTAAAGTAAATCATCATATAAATTTAAAAATAGATATTTTGTAGAAGATCCACATATGCCTAGCAAAGCTCATGATCAAACGTTCAAAGAATGATTACTTTGTATATTAATCAATACTAATTAAAGACATAATATATCAAATTACAAATTATTTACCACTACTATTTTTCTATATATTATCTGAAAGGAAATAATATAAAAGACAAATAAATAGAGTTTACTAACTATTATATGCAACAGAAATATCATAATAAACTCCACATTTCTACTATATTTACTTAATGAAAATCATTGACAAGAAAATATAAGACATAAAATTAAATCATAATTTTTTCTCTCACCATATATCTCGAAAGAAAAATACTATAAATTTCAATATATGATTTTTATATACTTAGTCTAGAAAAGCAAATAATCAATCATAAATCAATAATATTTCTTATTTACCATAATTATATCAGAAGTCTCATAATATACCATAAATTCCAATATATATATTTTATTTATCCTTCAACGAAAGAACTTATCCTCATCAACTTAACACTCACTCTCCTTTTTATACTAATTATCTGCCAGAAAATCTCTACTAAAATCTACATCCTCTCTCTCTTTTTCTCTCTTCTCTGCCAGCACTCTCTCTCCCTCCCTCTCTCTTTTTCTCTCTTCTCTGCCAGCACTCTCTCTCCCTCCCTCTCTCTTTTTTTTCTCTCTCTCTCCCGGTTCCTCCCTCTCATTCCCTTTCCCACTCTCTCCATGTTTCCCCACTGAATCTAGAACAGGTTGCGTGCTATTTGCAGGATGTTGTGACCAACCTTACCTCGATCTTCTAGGCAATTTTACGTTTTGCAGCCTGCAATTGGACGTCCGCGTTTATGAAAGGATAAGAGAGTTCCTTCTTAAACTCCCAATGCACTGATGGCGATGTAATATGTTCAATCCCGACACCGACATAAAGTTGGATTTAAACGTTGAGTTCCCGTTCAGAAAGAAATGGGAAACTACTGAACGTAACATGGCCTATACAATCAACGTGGGATCAGACCCAGGTGGGTTATGTTTCCTCCACCAGCTTTAGGTATGTCATGGTCAACAGTCTCCCGCCCAGAGTTCAGGTGTTGACAGTTCACGGAACTGACTACACCCGCCAAATGTCCAGGGGCGAGGTGTTGACAGTTCAATGATCTGACCACAGCCTCCAGCCCAATGTCCAGGGTGAGGTGTTAACAGGTCTCTGAACTAGCCACAATCACCCCCCCCCCCCCTAATTCCCAGGGGTGAGATGTTGACAGGTCACTGAACTGTCATTAGTCCCCCAGCCAATGTCCAGGGGCGAGTTGTTGACAGGTCACTGAACTGACACCAGTCCCCCACCAAATTACTAGTGGCGAGGTGTTGACAGGTCACTGAACTGACATAATCTCCCGCCGACCAATGTCGGGGGGGGGGGGGGGGGGTGTTGACAGGTCACTGAACTGACATAATCTCCCGCCGACCAATGTCGGGGGGGGGGGGGGGGGGGTGTTGACAGGTCACTGAACTTACCACAATTTCGGGCAGGTTATTTATATCAGACTTCAGTCTGAGGTACTTGTAATTTACATCTCCAAGTCAAGGACGAGAAGCCACTATTTAGTCCAACTGTCCGGTGTAGGGGTTGAGCCCCTTACCTCGGCATCAGCTGACCTGACGTTTAATAACACTCGTTCTTATCAATTCGACCATGCTGATGGTGAGGGACACTGGTAATAGAGAAAGCTAATCCACACACACTATTCAGCCCAGTGCTACTAGAAGTAGTGTGCGTGTGTGTGCGTGTGTGTGTGGGGGGTGTGTGGGGTGGGGGGGGGGGTGGGGGAGGGGTGTGGACTATGCTTGTTCAAAGAGAGGAAATCAATTGGGGAACCCGTTGAGGCCACTGAACTGAGACAGTTAGATAAATAAACACTGTGTTTGGCGCTCACAGAAGGAGAAGAAGAAAGTAGAGACTAGAGGACGCACTAGACAACATAACATTTGAAAGCTATAGTTACCGACCGGGATTCGAACCTGTCACCTCCAAATGGCGACAGCGCCTCGCTGCAGGAACAAGTGTACTTCGACGCATGACCAACTAGACCAGTGGTTCTCAACCTTTTTTGGCCCATGCCCCCTTCACCATATGTTGAGAATGTCATTCCTCCCCTTTCGTATTTCCTCCCTATAAATTCCCCCCCCCTCCTGCCTTTACATAGTATACGTAAAAATGGAAGCTAACTTTAATAACACATACTAGAACAAGTTTAGACGTCTACATAATACGTGATTTGTGGGTATCAGGATCCTCGCCGATGCTACGGAGTTATGCACTGAGCTGAGTTTCTCCAGACTCAGATTTGGGTTAGGAGGAAAACGGAGCACTTATGGGTTGCACCCTTGTGCCGTGATGTTGATCAATCGACTAAAATCGACTATTGTGAGTCTACTCACGTTATAAGACGAATTGCAGAAGGGCGAGGAGTACATAACCGTAAAGTATGGAGGGAAAAACAATATCAAGTAATCGGTTCTTGTATTAACGCGATCTTGAAATAATCTTCACCGGCCCTGTAAATCCTTAAATTCCCCCCTAGGGGGGAATTCCCCACCGGTTGAGAACCACTGAACTAGACACTCCAAAAAAGGTGTCTTCATTAGTCATGTCTATCATACACATGAACCTACAACTATGGAATACGGACAGAATTCGTATCATACCATTGAGATAGCAAGAGAGCGGAACCAAACACAAAAGTAGCATTCTCAGCGGGTGTGTTAGTGACGGTGATAGCGAACTGCACTGATAAGGTCATCCGTCGGACACGGGTTCGACATCTGCCAAAGTGAGAGAAAGAGTGGGCACCCAATCCTCCATGCATGCCTGCAATACAAGATAGCGCTATCATATCACTGACCCACACTGCTTCGGGATATTTAAAAAAATATACTTCTAAACGTATGGCTCACTGTGTTCCGCTATACTGGTTACTGCTAGACACGACATGACTACAATCCCGACATGCAATAGTCATCAGTTTCCCTCGTCACTTGTTAGTGTATGGATGCTAGCTACCATCATCGTCCACTGGCTGGATACACATCTAACGAGCTCACACGTACCACTGGATCCGACATTAAAAAAGAGAAGATAATCATCACTCAGCGATCCCCATTTGGCAAGGATCTGTTTGGCGTTCTGATGGAACAACAACAAGTTAATGTGAGTGGCGACAGCGAGGACCTTAATCGGATTGCAGGGAATTACAATGGCTAATCAGATCGTGCGCTTCTGTGGCGGGGTGGTTTGGGCGGCTGCCTTTTAGAGTCGGGATACGGGTTTCGTTACTTAGGGAGCTGGTTAACCGAGGCGGCAAGTTTTGAGAGTAGAGATAAATAGAAAGAGGGAGAGAGATGGGGGGGGGGGGGGGGGGGGAGGGGAGAGGGGGAGAGGACAGACACACAGAGAGATACCAACAGAGTTAGAGACATAGAGAGAGATAGAAAGACAGACAGACAGACAGACAGACAGACAGACAGACAGACAGGCAGGCAGGCAGGCAGGCAGAAGAAGAAGAAGAAGAAGAAGAAGAAGAAGAAGAAGAAGAAGAAGAAGAAGAAGAAGAAGAAGAAGAAGAAAGTAGCAGTAGTAACAGCAGCAAGCAGCAGCAGCAGCAGCAGCAGCAGTAGTAGTAGTAGTAGTAGTAGTAGTAGTAGTAGTAGTAGTAGTAGTAGTAGTAGTAGTAGTAGTAGTAGTTGCTGTTGTAGCAGCAGCCAGCCGAAGAAGAAGAAGAAGAAGAAGAAGAAGAAGAAGAAGAAGAAGAAGAAGAAGAAGAAGAAGAAGAAGAAGAAGAAGAAGAAGAAGAAGAAGAAGAAGAAGAAAAAGACGACGACGACGATAGTGACGATAATAACTATACCACTACTCTACAACACAATCTTCCTACCAACTCTATGCTACCAATGCCAAACCTGGACAATGACAGAAAAAGAGAAAAGAAAAATCACAACAACAGAAATGGGATTCCTGAGAAGAATACTCAATGTATCAAGAAGAGATCAGATGAGAAATGAAGAAATCAGGACTAAATGGGGGTTATAGCAGCACTAGATTTTATTAGAAGGAAGCAAGTAAAATGGTTTGGCCATGTAAGTAGATTACCAACTAACAGCATACCACAACAAGCAATGATGTACAGACCAGATGGAAACAGAGGAAGAGGCCGTCCACGTAAACGTTGGACGGAGGGAATAGCCGAGTCCATGGGAATATCGATACATGAAGCCCATAATCGGGCCCTCTCCCGCTGTTTATACTTCACCTCGACACCGCAGGGCACTAGAGCAACAAGATGAGATGAGATTATGATAATGACTATTATCTACACAAGTCCTTAACAACTCAGTTCTGACATTCAGCAAAAATCAATGACAGAAAAACTGCATGGAGATAAAAATGACAGAAAATCTCAACCAAATTCTTATCTGGAAATGAAAGGGTGCGAAAAACCGAACAAAGGAAGAACGGTCATTACATTTCTTATTAACACCATGCCAAGTTCGGCTGACAAAAAGCGTCGGTCTCAACTGAGCGAGACGGTTGCAGCGAAAAATCGATGGCGGTTGGCAGGGAGCAGAAACAATGCCAGCAGAAAGGGAAATCGACGAAGGGAAACGTGAGACTGGCGCCATATTGTCCGGTCAACGTCTTATGTGGTAAATCCCCTGTGTAGCATGGGAAATTCCCCATAAAATATTGACATCTTAACTAGTGTAATGTGGAGTACTTAAGTAAGTAGTAATCTCACTTAAGATCGAAGACAATTGACTCTTAAAGGTCACAGTAGGGAATAATTGTCGGCCGAATTAAAAGATTTAATGGTCTTGAAAGGTTAGCAATTGGGGGAACAGATATTCCAAAACGTGTGATGAGTAGGGTTCAATCAATCGGGTGCCGTCTCCACAATGCAGGTTGGCTGCAATGGATCTTCAACACTGTCTGTCTCTCGCCTTGATTGTGCTTTCTGTTAGACTGCCGTTCGTCCAACTCTCCCTGCTCTAGGGGTTACACGACTTTGTCTGTAATCCCGTATACTGTCGTGAGTAACGTGACGTGCGCGAGAATCGGTAGCGGTTCTCTCCGCGTCGGTAACTTACGGGGTTTGTGAGTCTGTCGCTCAGAAAGCAATGACAAACTACTGAGGGTAATCTTGCCAAGAAATCAACATTCAGCTGAAAGATGCTGATGTTGACAGCGATGTCCTGTAAAAGGATATGCGAAAAAAAAAATGTACAGGTATACATGCATACACAGACACACATATACACAAACATACGCGCGCGCGTGTGTGTTTGTGTGTGTGTGTGTTTTTTTTTTGGTACCGCACGAGGAGAGTTTGACAACGTCCCACTTTGCAATGTCGTGTGTGTAAAGAATGAATGTCGTAGTAGTTATTTGTTCTTCTTTACCACTTTAGTGTCGTCCCTGGAGTGAGGGGAATCAACACCCACATTTGTTTTAATTCAATATCTCTTCTTCTTCTTCTTCTTCGTTCATCCGGAGTTTTTTTTCGGACGTGATTGCGTTGTGCCTGTTTACAGCAGAGCTGCGTTCTTGCGCCGTTAGGCCGACACATCCGACTTCTGCGGGCATTTGTTGACCGGGTTAACCTTCCCGGGGGTTTCTTAGGACGTTGACTCTCACTGTTGTGGTGTTATCTCCCATCCCATCTTGGCCCATATAGAACAGCCAAAGGCATCCTGGTCAGCCCTCAAGGGAAGGCAGGGGCAGACCATGGGCATTCCCCGCCATCCAAGGAGGCTTCCATAATTGCAGAGCCATCACACAGCGCTCTGGTACTGGGCTCACCCAAGGAATCGTCACGTCCTGCACATGGCTGCTTAGCCTCACTTCCGTATATTGGGCCTTCCGTTCACCATAGGCTGTTCTTCTAGAAGCCAGAAGAATGCAGTTTGCAGATGACATCCACACAGTGAGCTTTCGATTCGGACTTTCCACGTAATGGATTTGCTATCCGAGCAATATTCCATTTTGTGCCACTAGGACACTTTTTCCACCTTTTATGAAGCCCACACAGTGAGCTTTCGATTCGGACTTTCCACGTAATGGATTTGCTATCCAAGCAATATTCCATTTCATGCCTCTGGGAGGCTTGTGTAACCGACATGCCTGTGGTATGAAGTGTGGCAGTCTAAATACTTCTTCATGTACATTTAAATGTCAACCTGAATACAGTTAAAGTAAGCTGCAGTCGACTTGAGCTTGTTGATATCTCCATAGAGCTTGTCCTCGAATGAAGCAGGTGTGGGCCAAAATATCTTTCTCTGTTCTGCATATATTGGGCACTCTTGCAGCAAATGTTTAGCTGTCATTTTACCAGTTCCACAATTACATTCATCTGTATCTCCTATCTTTAGTTTGTTGAACAAGTGGTATTTCAGCCTGTTATGTCCTGTGCGGAGTCTGAAGATTGTTACTTGTTCTCTTCGGTCGAGTTTGTAATATGCATCATCCTTCTGGTGGCCTGGATGCTCTGATTCCCATTTGGTTCTATAAGTGCTTTTTATCAACCTCTTTGCCTCATTATAGGTTATGTCTATGTCAGGCTGTGGTAGTCGTCCGCCCTCTTTTGCCAGTCTGTCAGCCTCTTCATTTCCAGGTATACTGCAATGTGATGGGATCCACTGTATTACAACTTTTTTGGATTTCTGGCATAGACCATGGAGTGCTGCTCTTAGGTCAGCTATTTCTGTGCTGTTGTTGCTCTTCAGTATTGAGACAGCTGACTTTGCATCTGTGAAGATAGCTATTTGCTTCTCTTTATTTTCCTCCATCAAGAGCATTTCTGCTGCAGTTTTCAGAGCCTCTACCTCCGCTTTGAAGTTACTTGAAAACTTTCCAGTTGCCACTGAATTTGTTTTTTTCACTCCATTTTTTAAATTTAGGAGAATTCCTCCTCCTCCATTCTCTACTGAATTTTTGGCTGATCCATCTGTATATGCATGGGTCCAATTGCTGCTTGGGTAATGTTCTTTTATGTAGTTTAGGGTTATTTCTCTTCTTTCGGTTTCATGCTGAGTGTTCTTTTTCTCAATACCAGGAATGTTTTCTATCATCTCAGGCAGTTGCTGCTGTCTCCAAGCTGGGAACTTGTCTACATTGTAAATGGGTCTGACTGTTGACGTGTTAAGTATGGGATCTGCCCTAATCTTTCGTTTTGCAGTTTCTACAAAGTTGCTACGCTTCAGTCTTCCCTTTCCAAAACCACTAAACCTTTTATACATAGGGTGGTCTGTCAATCTTCTAAATTTTTCAGCTTGTTGCTGGGCTCTGCTATCTCTTCTATCCTGCATTGGTTGTAAACAAGTGATCTTTTCTAATTCATTAATAGGCGTTGTCTTCAGGCTTCCAGTTATGATTCGCATTCCTTGATTTTGGACTCTACTTATTTTGTTAAAGTTTGACTTAGCTGCTGTTGCCCAAGCTGCAATGCCATATTCCAGTACTGGCCTCACCCGTCCAGTATATAACTTCTTGAGAACTTTCTCATCTGCTCCCCACGTTGTACCAGCAAGCTTTTTCATGATTGCCATTCTTTGCCTTGCTCTTGTTCGATTTTTCTCAACCTGTGTTTTCCATGTCAGGCGACGATCAAATGTGACTCCTAGATAGTTTGGATTTTCTTCATGGCGCAATATTTTTCCATTCAATACCAGCTTAGGTTGCTGAGTTTTAGTTGAGAGGGAGAACACTGTGCAT
The DNA here is from genome assembly GCA_014155875.1 of Cepaea nemoralis. NCBI lineage: Eukaryota > Metazoa > Mollusca > Gastropoda > Stylommatophora > Helicidae > Cepaea > Cepaea nemoralis. The sequence goes on along the minus strand of JACEFZ010013856.1, from coordinate 264,604 downwards.
GTTGTTTTCTCCTCACTTATCTTCACTAGCCATGATTTTGACCAGTCCTCTAGCGCTAATAGGGCTTGCTGTATTCTGCTGTTAGCTGTACTAATATATTCTTCAGATGTCCATATGGCTAGGTCATCTGCAAAGGAGGATGTGTGTACTCTGGCTGGAAAATTTTCTGTGATGTCATTTATATATGCTAGGAATAATGTTGGTGAAAGAACTCCTCCTTGGGGGACACCTTGCTCCAGCAGCATCATTTTGCTTGTTTGTCCTTGTACTTTTGTCCTGGCAGTTCTGTTCTCAAGGTAGTGGCTGATCCATTTATACATTTTTCCACAAACATGCATGTTTTGCAGTTTTACTTTCAGTCCTTCCTTCCATACTTTATCAAATGCTTTTTCTAAATCTATCCAGACTGCTAGTGTGTGCTTTTTCTCTTGGAAGGCATCCTCTATTTCCTGAGCTATATAGGTTATTTGATCTTCAGTGGATCTGTACTTTCTGAATCCTGCTTGGTGTGGTGTTAAGAGTTTGTTTTCTTCCAGATGCCACAGTTAGCCTGCCATTGATAATGCGTTCCATTAATTTTCCTACACAGCTAAGTAGACTGATAGGTCGATAGCCATTTGGTTCTTCCAGGTCTTTTCCTTTCTTTGGGACTGGTATTAGTATAGCTTCCTTCCATGCCTGTGGGACTATTCCTCTCTTCCAGCTGTTATTTAGGACTGCTAGTAGTTTCTTCTTTGCCTTGGTGCCTAGTCCTATTAGCATTTCATTTGTGATTCCATCCTTTCCTGGTGATTTCTTCTTTTTTAGGGTATTCATTGCCTGTTCCATTTCTTCCATTGTTAGATTTGCCATCATATATTCTGCTGCTGTCTCTGTATTTCTATGATGTATCTGTTTGTCTTTGATTGCTTTCTTCTGTTCAGTTGTAATATCAATGTGGTTTGCATTTGCATAGTGTTCCATTAGTGCATTTGCAGCCTTTTTTCCTGTAAGCAAGGCATTTCCTTGTTTAATTGTTATTTGTTTGTTTCTAGGTCCTTCATTGTTCATGGCTTTCACTAGTTTCCATAGTTTGTTTCCATCCCTGTCAAAATTCAGGTTTTCTGTTTTTTCCCTCCAACGATCTCTTGTTGTTTGATTTACTGTTCTTTTATATTTTGCTGAGATGGCTTTGAGAGAGGTATTCGCTTCAATTGTTTGTTCTCTCTCTGCTGTCTTCCTGGCATCTTCAACTTTGTCCTCCAAACTTTGTAGTTCTTCAGTCCAGTATGGTTTGTAATTTTTCCTCGCTCCTCTAGGAATGGACTCAGTGGCTGCCTGTATTATCGCTCTGTTTAGACTTTCCACCATTTGCTTTATGTTGCCATATCGTGTATTTATGTTTTCACAATATTTGTCTGTTAGTATGGCAAATCTGTCCCAATCTGCTCGTTTGTAATTCCAGCGGGGCAAGGGCTTTTGCTCCTGTGGAACATACTCCATATTCATTACAAGCTTGATTGGTCTGTGGTCACTACCTGCTAATTGGTCCAGCACATGGCGATCGATTTTGTGGAGGATGTCTCCTGTGCAGAAAGCTAAGTCTGGAGTAGAAGTGGTAAGCCATCTTCTGGAGTAGAAGCTCGGTGTGTCATCCGCTTTGTTGAGTAGATGGAGATTTGAGTCTATTTCCCAGTCCTCCAATTCATCTCCTCTTTTGTCAGTATCTGGGTATCCCCATCTTTCTGAACGGCTATTAAAGTCTCCGACAATAATGCAGTTTGTGTCGGTTATTTTCATGTTTGAGAGTGTAAGGTCCTTATCTGCTGGGCTATACAGATTGTAGATTCTTATTTTCACATCCTTTATCATTATATCAACACCTATAATTTCTGTTTGGTTGTCAGAGATCACAGATACTTCGCTGCAAGGTATTGTATTTCGTGTAAGTATTAGAACTCCTCCTTTGTGTCCTTCGCGGTCGAAACGTGTGGCCTGATATCCTCTGACTGAGAATTTGTGATTGGCGTTGAGGTGTGTCTCTTGAATGCATGCCACATCTATTCTATCTTTATGAAGACGCTGTGTTAGGGAGTCTTTCTTCTTGTAAACTCCTTCGGCATTCCACTGTAGTATGTTGAGTGTCCGGGGTATTTGGTCAATAGCTCTTAACCTACTCCTCTGTGCCTTGACTCCACAGCACAGGGGAAGGTGACCACCAGTAGTCATGGGTGGACCCCCTCGAGGCAGGGGGCCCGGCACTATCGCCGCCTGATGGGACTTCACGGGATTAGCACCATAACGATTAATTTTGATTTGTGACATCATGAATTAAGTTACGTTGCACTGCTTTGTCAAGCCTGTGGCTCAGTACATCCGATTTCGACAAGCATTTATTTGGGATGCTTTCCCTAGCCTTTGACTGTCCCCAGTCTACCTACAAGGCAGCAGGTTTTACGTTACACTGCTTTGTCAAGCCTGTGGCTCAGTACATCCGATTTTGACAAGCATGTATTCGGGTGCTTTCCCTAGCCTTTGACTGTCCCCAGTCTACCTACAAGGCAGCAGGTTTTACGTTGCACTGCTTTGTCAAGCCTGTGGCTCAGTACATCCGATTTTGACAAGCATGTATTCGGGTGCTTTCCCTAGCCTTTGACTGTCCCCAGTCTACCTGCAAGGCAGCAGGTTTGTGTGTCTCTTCGTCTGGTCCCTCTCCCTTGACCTGTCCGACATGGGTGGCCCTACCAGTAGCTGTGCTACCGTCGGCATAGCTCTTGGGGTCATTGGGACGCACAAGCCCCTCTACCTCGTCACGGTGGACACACAGCAGAGGGGAATTCAATATCTCTATTCTGGAGATATCCAGTAGACTCCGTCCACAACACTCCCTCAATCTGAAGACACCTTCTTCTCACTCTTACTCACCCCTGGATCATGCCCCTCTCATTCTTCCCAACATAACATACGTGACAACTCTAGCTTCAACAAATAAAACCAAGAAATTTATTAGAGCAAAGAATATATGTAGGAGAAGTGTGTGGGTGTGTGTGGTGTGTGTGTGTGTGTGTGTGTGTGTGTGTGTATATATATATATATAAGGTGTAGAATGTGTAACGTGTACTCTAAAGTGTCTATAGACTCAGATCAGTGTTAAGTATAGTCATTCTCATCACTGTGCTGAGAACACACTAGCACCATGTATTCCAGACAAGCAACCTCACCAAGGTGATGCTCCTCCGGTCACGTGAAGACTTCCTCCGTTGTCTCTGAACCACTAGGATGCTTGGACACCCATGACACACACTGTCTAATGAGAGTCTTCAATCTGCTTCACACTATGAATTTACTCTGTTATTTAACTGATTGTTAATCAGAAAATTATAACACTATTGTCACTGTTACTGGGGAAATCTTAATGTATCTAGTGTCACTGGTTTTAAAGATTCCCCATAATAACACCACACTCTATAATAATAATAATAATAATAAGTCTTTATTTTCAAAGGGTTAAGAATTGGGCACGCAGGCCCGTCTGACATTCTGCCCTTCTTCTCTATTTCCTCTCATACATTCTTTCATTCAACATCACTTATGAAGCAACTTTTGACAACAAAAGAACATTAAATCGCATGAAAGATAATCAATAACAAATGACTCACTGAGGCAGTGTTTAACATGGGCATTATAAATACCTAAGGAGGGTGTAACGTGCCATACATCAGGGAATGTTTTTTGGCTAGTTGTCGTTTGAGATAAGTTACCATTATTGTCTTTTTTGTGTTATTTGTTATGGGGGCATGTAGTCTGTACTAAGGTAGTGTTCAAACAGGTTGCGAATGTATGAATCATGATTGGTGGTGTCTTTGATTTCTTGTGGAAGATTGTTCCACAACTGAGCGGCAGAGTATGCTAAGCTTGTTTTATATAAGTCTATCCTAGGTTTAGGGACATGAAGTATATTTAGTCGTTCGCTATGTCTAGCGTTATATTTAAACAATGGCCAAAGGTAGCTTGGAGCATTTTGAAATAGGATTTTGTGAATTAGTTTGGTCTTATTAAAAAGCAGGCGCTTGTGGAGTGGCAGTAACCGGAGACGTTTATATAGGTTAGAATTGTCGGTAAGCTTTTCACCATTAATTAAACGCACTGCCCTTTTCTGGAGTGAATATAGGCGTTTTGTTATTGATTTGGAGCATCCATCCCAGACTGTGGAGCAGTAATCAATATGTGTTTATATATGAGAAGTATAGAATATCTTTCTTGTGTTTTCGTCAAGGAAATTTTTAATTTTGGCAAGTTGGTATACTTTTTTGGCTATTTGTTTAACTAGAGCATGAACATGTGAGTTAAAAGTTAGATTTTGATCTATGATAACACCCAGTGTCTTGTGCTCGGTGACACTTTCTACAGGCGTGCTGCCAATGTGCAGCTGAAGAGTTCTCTGCGAGTTTAGAGTGTGAAGTCTTTGCCTGGTTCCTATTAACATAGACTTTGTTTTAGTAATGTTAATTTGCATGCGGTTTGCATGACTCCAGTTAACTACACTATTTATTTCCTGTTGCAAGGATAATTCTAGCACATTACGATCAACAGCGTTCGTATATACTGTGCAGTCATCAGCAAATAGATCGCAGGACGACGACAGATTTAATGGAAGATCATTTATATAAATGGCAAATAATAGAGGGCCAAGAATAGACCCCTGAGGTACTCCAATATTAATGGTAATGGCTTGAGATAAAACTTTATTGTGTGATACTACTTGCTTTCTGTCTAATAAGAATGATTTTATTAATGTCACTATATTAAAACTTACTTTCATTGTTTCTAGTTTTTTAATTAGAATAGTATGATCTATCATATCGAATGCTTTCCTAAAGTCTATAAACACCGCTCCACATAGAGTATTGTTGTTAATATTTTGATGCCAGTTTTCTATCATGTTTGTTAGTGCCGTATGGCAAGAATATTTTGGCCGAAATCCTGACTGACTGTCAACTATCAGTTTATGGCGAACTAAGTGATCTAGTGTTGTTTTGTGGATGTGCTTTTCTAGCGGTTTGGATAATGAGGATAATATGGAAATTGGTCTATAATTACTCATGAGACGATCGTCTAGAGGACCAGCTTTTAAATGAGGATACACTTTAGCGATTTTAAAGGCTGATGGGAAGTGACCTCTGGTTATACATTGATTATATATAAAAGTTAGTGACTCGCAGATCGCCGGCGCAGCATGGCGAAGGATCCGACTACTAATTCCATCTAGTCCTGATGAGTTATTGTTTTTTAGATTACGGAGATGAGTAAATACTTCAGTTGTCGTCATTAGCGGTATGTTGGAGGAAATGTGTCCATAGCATTTGTTCTCACAGAATGATGATAATAAAGATATGTCATGAGGCGCATCTGGTATTGCAGCCTTCAGTTGGTTTATGTTCGGACTGAAAGTATCTACTGAATTGATCACACTGTAACCTGATTTGATGGTAATGATTGTGATGATTTTGTGTATGTTTGTCAAGGTATTAATTGCTTTCCATATATCTTTAGTGTTGGTTTATCTATACTATGTTCTTAAAATAGTTTTTCTTTTCCTTCCGAATAACATATTGAACTTTGTTTCTCAGACTACGGTACATAGTTAGATCTCTATTTTTGTGAGCCCTGTCGCGATCTCTCATAAGTTCAACTACCTCCTGTGTGATCCACGGGGGCTTTGTGTGATGTTTAACACGAATTCCTTAAATGGAAACATGTTTATCAAATATACTTAGAAAGCTCTTTAGCCAGTGGTCCAGAGCATCGTCTGGGTCAGGAAGCTGGTAAACATAATCTAGAGATGAGTTGACCAAATCTTGTAAGAAGACGTCTCGATTGAAATTTTTGTAATTTCTATATTTTATGCTTATATGTTTGTGTTTGGGAGTTCTGACAGTCTCTGACTGTTCTAGGTATCAGTATAAAGTTGTATGACTGTTCCTGGTATAAGTAGTGTATATCTACAATGTTCTGACTGTTCAGTGATACACTTATCACTTGCTAAAACATAAATCTCATCAGCATGTCCTGCTCAGCAGAAGCCAGGTTCCCGCAAACCAACTTGGGTATAAGCCAAATGTAGCGGCCTCTCAGCAACTTCTGTCTTCAAATTCTGAGCCATCATCTTTTAAAATGTGTTAGCTTCACTGTTGAAAATCATAGCACACATACGTGGACCTGTAAATGGAACCTGTAGAATAGAGAATACTATGGTGAGGGCAACTCAATCCTGGCCGGAATTAGGTGAGTGTAGGCCAATAGCAGCACTCAGATCTATAACAGAGATCCGATCTCTGTCATACGGCCAAATAACTCATCATATGATCTGAGACATGGCAACACCAGGAAAGAATAAAGGAACTGGGTAGAAACCCAGCAGATGCCCTACTGGAAGATCCTACCATTTCACATTCCTCTCCTCCCTCTCAACCATCCTTAATCTCTCTAATTATTACTCCACTACATTGTCCTCAACTCCCTGAGTAAAATGATATATCACACAAGCTAGTTGAAGCCACACAATAGAATACTAGTGCCGACGCTCCTATGATACTTTCTAGCACCGCACTTATAGAACATTCTATCACTAATCATAATACATTATATCACCACACCTATAATACATTATATCACCGCACATACTGTACTCTATTCCTAATCATACTCTAAGTTAGATATGATTAATAGCCTACCATATGCCTATTCCAGTTGCTAATCGAAACTAGGCGATCACAGACTGGATCTATGTCCGCCGATAACTATCAACAATTTGACACCCCTAGTTTCTTTCATGGAACACAACTCGGAATAATGCACCGATCTTAACACTTCAGAATTTTTGGCCGACTCACTCCACTTGTTTACCGCAACTGGGTTTTATATCAGTGCTTGAGTGACGTCACCAAAAAGTCTAGACGCCAATCAGTCCAGAGTCTGGTTTTCTCCTCCTATTCTAGACTAACTGGAGTCAATCTGCGGTCAAATTTGCTTTCATTTGGGGAAATTCTTTGTCCCGTACATAAAGATCCTGGCTGTCTGTGAACCCGAGAAGTCCCCACATCACAGAATCCATCCTGCGTCTTGTCCAGACTTTCCGTCTAGCACTTCAAATGCCGTCTCCCGCCTTGCAGACAAATGACGCCGTTGTTCGTCTCGAGCAACAATTTTGTTAACAAAATGCCGACCGGTGTAGACATTGTAACGCGACGTATTTGTTCCCCGAACAATCCACATCATACAGAAATGCCGACCCGGTGTAGACATTTTGACGCCATGTATTTTGTTTCCCAGTTAGAAGTGCCGACTGTGTAGACAGTTTTAACGACGTATTTTTCTCAGTCTGTACAACATCAAAGGATTACTTGTTTTTGCAGACTAATGTCTGGTCTGGTTGTCATCGATCGAACATAACAAGTTTATTTTCCGCGACATGCAACACAAACTGAATGGGGATTGAGGCCTGGTGATGCAGACACGGCTTTTGACCTGGCATTTGTTACCCAGTCGGCATTTTTTTGGGATGTAAAATGGACTTTCCTGGGTGATCATGGGAGTGACCATCTACCCTGTTTTGATTGCTGTTTGGTCCAACAAGACCAAGGCTGTGAGAGAACGTAAGCCCCTTATATATGAGAGGGGGAAAACACTTCTGGGACAGAAGGCACGCAATGTCATTAGTAAACCTATTTATGTACAGCCTCCATGATGGACCTCCGAGGTGAAACGGACATGGAGATCAAAGAGAGCGGAGGTTAAACAGTTACAGAAAGTACCGCGAACACCCCCAACGCTCCCATGAGGAAATGGAGAAAGGTACGGAAGAGAAAAGATAAGGTGGGGGATCTTCAGCAGAGGTCAAAAGAGCGAAATGGGAACACTTTATGAATGAGATTGGAGGAGATCAGACACTGGGAAAGTTCTGGAGATTTCACAGACAGTTGCACAGGAAAGATCATCATGCCACAGCGGGTACAATATAAAGATATAGTGGTTCGCCTTTGACAACGGACACAGAAAAGGGAAGCTTTCCTGCAGAAATTTACAGCACGTGACAGATTCTCATATACAGACACACTTTGATTACTGCTCTACAATCTGGGACGGTTGTTCTAATTCAAACACCAAGCGACTTTACTCACTCCAGAAACGGACCATGAGTCTAATTTATAGCAAACATTTATCTGACAATCCTAGCCTGTATAAACGCCTTCAGTTACTACCATTCCGCAAACGCCTGCTTTTCAATAAAGCTAAACTAATTCACAAAAGCCTGCATCGGAATGCCCCAAATTACCTTTGACCATTGTTTAAATATAATGCTAGACACAGTAAACGTTTAAATATATTACACATTCCGAAGCCTAGGATTGACTTATACAAAACAAGCTTAACGTACTCTGCAGCTCAGCTGTGGAACAATCTTCCACAAGAAATCAAAGACATCACCAATCCCTATTCATATAATCGCAAATTATTCGAACACTATCTCAATACGGATTACCTTCCCCCTTAATAATAGAGATGATAATAATAATAATAATAATAATAATAATAATAATAATAATAATAATAATAATAATAATAATAATAATAATAATAATAATAATAACAAAACCCTAGTATAACAGCCAGTCCCCTTTTGGTAGGCCAGTATATTCCACATGGCTAATAACAATTGTCAGACCATTATCTAATATTACTGTGTCGTGTAGTTTTGATGTTCGCATTTTGCCCATGCCTTTATAATGCATATCTTTTATATTGTTGCTGTTCTTTGTTAGCCTTGAATGATGTGTGAATGAAATAATGTATGAAAGAGAGTGATAGAAGGGCAGAATGTTAGACGGGCCTGCGTGCCCAATTCTTAACCCTTTGAAAATAAAGTCTGTTCGTTCGTTCAGTGCAATAAAGTCAAGGCTCTTGCCTGTTAAACCTCCTTGCTGCTGGTTTACTAGTGACTGCCGCTTCCATCTACGATGAACTGACTGGATTGCCTTATACAGTAATATGTGGCTGCTGGATTACTAGTGACTGCCGCTTCCATCTACGATGAACTGACTGAATTGACTTATGCAGTAATATGTGGCTGCTGGTTTACTAGTGACTGCCGCTTCCATCCACAATGAACTGACTGGATTGCCAAATACAGTAACGTGTAACTGCTGGTTTTCTAATGACTGCCGCATTCATCAACGATGAACTGTATTTTTCGTGTTGGACTTTTGTGTTGGCATTCTGGCAGCGGCATTATGCACAGTATACCTGTGCTGGATGTTGATTTGTCGAGACTCCTGTCTGTTACACTTTTCACATGTCGCAGTGACAAGCATTTTGTGTGACTTTCACTGGCACATGAACGGAGCCTAATGGGGACGATCCGTTGCCGTGAAGTTGGAACACAACTAATGACTAATGACTAAACTGTTTAGTCTAAACCGCCTTTTTAAAATCGATCATCATTCAGAAAATCCCCATACGCGTTAACTGGGCTCACGACTGCATCCACAAGTAGGATCCATGGAAGAATCTAACCACTGAAGACACCACGTATCTCATGGCAGACGATTATAGGGAAATGTCCAGTAAGTTAGTTAGTTAGTTAGTCGCGGTTTCAACTTCACGGCAACGGGTCGTCCCCATTATGCTCCGTTCCTGAATATCACATGAAATGCTCCTCACTGCCCAATGTGAAAAGTGGAAAAAAGGGAGACTCGGCAAGTTTACAGCCCGCACAGGTACACTGTGCATAATGCCGCCACCAGAATGCCAGCATAAACGTCCTCTAAGAAACATGTAGTTCATCGTCAATGGAATCGGCAGTCACCAGAAAGACTTCTTTGACCCGGGTTTTATCTCATATGGCTTGGTCTCTTTCCGCAGGGCGACTCACCGAAAGCGCCACACCAAGCACGAACTCCTTAGCTCCAGCGACGACTCTCAAGAGTCTCCTGAAAATACACTCGTGAACCGAAAAGGCAAACCATTCAATTCAGCGACAGCCGACCATCATTGTTACGAGCATGCAATTCACGCTACAAACAACCGCGAACAGATGTAAAAGCATTCCACACGAAATTCACAGCTCACAGTGTCGCGCCACGCACTCATTCAGTAGCAGGGCGACGGTACCATGCACTATCAGTCCGACATGAGGAAAATGCGAATGCAAACCGTAGCCACAAGAATAAACACTCCAGAGGCCTTAACGGTTTAAGTGCCTATCCGCCATGTTGGGAACCGGAAGTCGTCCAGTAAGTAAATGACCATAAAGCCCACTGGGCATACCATACCAGATCTATATTTTGATAGACCAGTGGACACATACAAATAGATAATATGACCATTAAAAGAACGGAAACATACAAATACCTGGGTACAATCTTCAACTGCTCCACATCATAAGGGAAGAAATACAAACTAGAATCAATTCTGGAAATAAGATATACTATGCACTACAACATCTACTAAAATCAAAGGCGCTATCTCGTAACACCAAGATCACAATATACAAAACACTGATCAGACCAGTTGTGCTGTATGGCTCTGAAACCTGGAGTACAACGAAAGGAGACGAAGCCTTACTACAAACCTTTGAGAACAAAGTTTTAAGACGCATCTTTGGACCCATTAGGGATACACAAAGTGGAGAGTGGTAAAGAAGAAGTAACAAAGACATTTATGATCTGTTTAAGTCCCCGCTAATCACTGGTATCATGAAGGCTAATAGATTATAATGACTGGGGCATATAGAAAGAATGGAAGATAATAGGGAAACAAAACTCGCTTACACTCAGGAAATAAATGACCGTAGACCCCGAGGTAGACCAAGAAGACGGTGGAGATATGATATACATACAGACCTACAAGCACTTGGAATCAGCGACTGGCAAGAGAAGGTCAACCAGAGAGACGAATGGAGACGGATTGTATCTGCAGCAAAGAACCTCAATGGCTCGGAACGCTGAAGAAGAAGAAGAAGAAGAAGAAGAAGAAGAAGAAGAAGAAGAAGAAGAAGAAGAAGAAGAAGAAGAAGAAGAAGAAGAAGAAGAAGAAGAGAAGAAGAAGAAGAAGAAGAAGAAGAAGAAGAAGAAGAAGAAGAGAAGAAGAAGAAGAGAAGAAGAAGAAGAAGAAGAAGAAGAAGAAGAAGAAGAAGAAGAAGAAGAAGAAGAAGAAGAGAAGTGGACACTCGGTGGGGGATGTGGTCAGATTCACACTGATCGCCTTTACTTCTTCAAGATATTTCTTAGTACCCATAATAAGCTGGATCGATCTGGGAGATCAGGTCCATATTTACAGATCCGAATCCTCCCTTAAGCAAACCCAACCATGACCACTGGGCCGTGTCTAGCCACTACACCACTGCTTCTCTCATAGAGGAACGGGAACGTAAAATTTTCAGCGCTTGACGTTATAATAAAGAAACGACTCAATTTAAACAACACTCCATGTACTTTCTCGCACTGTAAAAATTTCTCAATAACAATATTTTGCACATGTGGTATTTTAGCCGCGAGTTCTCTTATCATTTCGCAACTTCGGTGTGATGTTTACATCTTCTTCTTCTTTCGTTCGCCTAAAATATGTTTATAACTGCAATGTTGTCTCTTGTATGAATCTAACAGTCTTTTTTAGTTCATTCAGCGGTCCATAGAGTTTATCTTCCACTGTTGTCTCTCTAGGCCAGAAGGTTCGCCTGGATATGTTGTAGTTTGTGCAATCCTGGAGTATGTGCTCTGCTGTCTGTGACGCCAAACCACATGTGCACATGGCTGAGTCACCAATCTTGAATTTTGTATACATGTGGTTGCGTAATCTATTGTGTCCTGTTCTGAGGCGCAGAAGAATGTTTACATAAACTGTATGGTGTAATATTGGGAAGGGAAAATAGTTGTGGCGTAATCTTATGCATTCTTTTACGTCCCATCTCTGGGTCAGCTGCCAGGGGAGTGAGACGAGCTAGGTTCTAGTATGTTTTCACTGAGGGAGGAGGGATTTCTTTGTCATTAACTTCTTCTTCTTCTTCTTGTTCTTCTTCTACTTGTTCTTGTTCTTCTTGTTCTTCTTGTTCTTCTTCTTCTTCTTCTTCTTCTTCTTCTTCTTCTTCTTCTTCTTCTTCTTCTTCTTCTTCTTCTTCTTCTTCTTCTTCTTCCACTTCTTCATCAGCTCCTCCTACTTCTTCTGCTCTCCCTCCTCACCATTCTTCTCCTTCTTTTTCTTCGATCGACCGATATTTGTTGCTGTTGCAGTTGTTGTTAGCCGACACATCCGACTTCTTCGTGATTTGCATGAAAAACACTCTGACGAATGCCAGCCGAGGAATTATCTTGTTCCGTCGGTCTCCCAATAGGGGTCACAAGCGCGCGCGCGCGCGCACACACACACACACACACACACACACACACAGATCCCTTGTACCCGATGCAAAAACAAGCACAGTCTTAGACAAACACGCTCACGCGTACACAGAGACATCATAGATATAAAGAAAATATAAGACTTTATTACACATAATTAAATGGTTATTTGCCAGTCAAAGTGATGAACCAACTGAAATAAAGGTGGTATGTGATAAATGTTAAGTTTTTTCTGAAGGGTGAAAATAAACGAGCTAGATGAAAGATAGTTCCATAAATGGACAGCAGAGTCAGGAAAGTTTATGTTTATATAAATCTATCCTGAGAGCAAGTTAAAGTAGGCAAATTCTTTTATACCCCTTCAGGTGTACGGAGCATGTGGTTCTAGCCATAGACAGGCAGGCGGGCAGGCATGCAAACAAGCAGGCAGACAAGCAAGCAGACAGACTGACGGACGGACAAATAGAACGAACGAACGAACGAATGAACAAACTTTATTTTAAAAGGGTAACAAATTGGGCACGCAGGCCCGTCTTACATTCGGCCCTTTCAATCACTCATCTTTCATTCATCAAATGTGCATGTTACATTAACATAGAGGGAAAAACATTGTCAAATGGATTTTGTAAGCATAAACAATGCATATTACGCATGATACATTCACATGAGAAAACAAAAAAAAACTTTATCAGATGAAGGTTGTAAACATAAACAGTGCATATTGCAATGTTGTGAGACACATCCCCCATCCACCCTCATATCCCGCAGCCACCAACACATCCCCCACCCACCAAACCTCCCCCACCCACCCACACATACCTCCACGCACTCACACAGAACCAGGCGAACATACATGCCGCCACACACCCACTGATCCCCCACCCACACACATTTCCCCAAGAAGAAGAAGAAGAAGAAGAAGAAGAAGAAGAAGAAGAAGAAGAAGAAGAAGAAGAAGAAGAAGAAGAAGAAGAAGAAGAAGAAGAAGAAGAGAGAAGAGGAGGAGAAGGAGGAGAAGAAGAAGAGAAGAAGAAGAAGAAGAAGAAGAAGAAGAAGAAGAAGAAGAAGAAGAAGAAGAAGAAGAAGAAGAAGAAGAAGAAGAAGAAGAAACCACACACACATACCCCCGCCAACCCACACATCCCGCACCTATCCACACACATATCCCGCACTCTCACAATTTTCCCCACCCACCCACACACACATCAGCCAACCTACACCCACTCACCCACCCAATATTCGCCACCTCTCAACTACACATCCCCACCTATACACACATCCCCACCCATAAACACATCTCCCCACCTGCCCACACATATCCCCCACCCATAACCCAAAAACACACACCTCCCACCCACACACACCCCGCCACCCACATATACCCCACCCACACACATCCGCCGCTCACACACATCTTCTCACAACTACACACCTCCCCCACCCATACACTCATCTCTCACACACATCCACCCACTCACGTACTCATCCATCAACCACTCACACCCACACATCACCCACGCGCCCATCAACACATGCATCTCTCATCTACCCTCCCACCCACACACACCCCAACCACCCAGCCAAACACACATCCCCCATCCTCGCATACATCCTTCAATCACCTGCACATCCCACACCTCCCCCACCTCTCACACATCTCCCCTCCCACACAAAACTCCACCCATAAACACATTCCCCCCACACACACATCCCCCACATACATTCCCCATACACATCCCCGCCCACACATCTCCCCACCCACTCACACATCCTCCACCTACAAACATCCTCACCACCCACACATACATCCTCCACCCACTCACATTTACCCCATCCACACTCACACACTCCCACCCACACAGACATATCCCATTCACAGACACCCCCACACTCATCCCCCACACCCATTACACACCCATCCCTCAACCCACACAATCTCCTACACACTCATTCACCCACCCAAACACACACTCCCTACCCACACCCCCTCCCAACCCACCAACACCCACATACTTCCAACTATCCTCTCAAATATCCCCCCCCCCCCACACACACACACATATCCCTCACACACACATACATCCACCACCGACTACACATCCCTTCACACATCCACACATCACCCATTAACCCATACACATCCCCCACACACAACCCCTCCACACATACATTCCCCACACCCCCACACACACACATATCCCTCACATACACACCCATACACACATCCTCACATCTAGACACATACATGATGCCTCACATGATCACTGAAACTAATAAGAACAAACTCCCACACTTTACACACAATTGAGACACTGACGATTGTCATGAGAATTCTCGCAATTGCAAGAAGTGGAGAAAAAATTGTACATATACATTATGTAGCGTAAAAATTAGTGATGCAATTCAACTCTCTCTCTTTTTCTCTCTCTCCCTCTCTCTCTCTCTCTCTCTCCTCTCTCTCTCTCTCTCTCGCTCTCTGCTCTTAGACAGGCTATATATATATATTAGACAGGCAGATAGACAGACAGTATGACCGCCCGACCGACAGGCAGGCAGGCAGGCAGGCACGCAGGAAGAGAGGGAGTCGGTAGGTAGATTGGTAGACAGAGGAACAGACAGAACCAACGAACTTTATTTTCAAAGGGTTACAAATTGGGCACGCAAGCCCGTCTTACATTTAGCCCTTCCAATAACTCATCTTTCGTTCATTAATTGTACATGTTACATACAATTCACATATGAAAAAAAAAAGAACATTGTCAAATAATGTTGTAAACATAGATAATGCATATTACAATGTAATGAGACAGGCTGACAGACACACGTACGCACGAACGTTCTTAAACACATACATACAATCCTGCAGACAGACAGACAGACGGACGGACCGATCGACAGACAGACGGACGGACCGATCGACAGACAGAAGGACGGACGGACAGACAGACAGAGACAGACACAGACGGACGGAAAACTGAAATGCACATTTTGCTACCAGACAAAAAGTAATTTAGATTCACCCAAGAGCATATTCCAAGCAAACAACAGAAAGAATGGAGACAGCCAGCAACGAAAGACTCATTGGATAAATATATAGATATAGAGCGGAGATTATACCAAAGGAGAACACGATCCAGCACAGACTCCGCCATAGGGGATAGCCAAGTTACAAAAATCTCATATATGACGTCATCAATTTATGAACGGGCACGGCTAGTTTGAAATCGCGTTTCGTCGCTTATTATGGCGAGAGAATATTCACATCTAGAGAGATAAAGAATATATTAAAAATGAGAATTACCAGATAAACTGCACATTAACAATGAGAATTGCCAGTTAAACAACACATTAACAGTAAGAATTAGAAGATAAACATTACATTAACCATGAGAATTACCAGACAAACAACATATTAATAATGAGAATTACCAGACAAACAACACATTAACAATGAGAATTACTAGACAAACAACACACTAACAATGAGAATTACGACAAGCAACACATTAACTATGAGAATTATCAGACAAACAACACATTAACAACGAGAATTTTCAGAAAAACAACACATTAACAATTAGAATTTATCCAGGTCAATAACACATTAACAATGAGAATTAGCAGATAAACAACAAATTAACAATAAGAATTACCAGATATACAACATGTCAGATAAACAACACATTAACAATGAGAATTTCCAGATAATCGACACATTAACAATGACAATTTCCAGATAATCAACACATCAGATAAACAATACATAAACAATGAGAATTAACAGAGAAACAACGCATTAACTATGAGAATTACCAGAGAAACAACACATTAACAATGAGAATTACCAGATAAACAACACATTAACAATGAGAATTAACAGATAAACAACACATTAACAATGAGAATTACCAGATAAATAACACATTAACAATGAGAATTAACAGATAAACAACACATTAACAATGAGAATTAACAGATAAGCAACACATTAACAATGAGAATTAGCAGATAAACAACACATTAACAATGATAATTCCAGAGAAACAACACATTAACAATGAAAATTACCCGAGAAACAACACATTCGCAGTGAGAAGTACCAGATAAACAGCACATTAACAATGAGAATTAATAGATAAACAACACATTAACAATGAGAATTACCAGAGAAACAACACATTAACATTGAGAATTAGCAGATAAACAACACATTAGCAATGAGAATTACCCGAGAAACAACACATTAACAATGAGAATTACCTGATAAACAACAAGTTATCAATGAGAATTACCCGAGAAACAACACATTAACAATGAGAATTACCTGATAAACAACAAGTATCAATGAGAATTACCAGACAAACAACACATTAACAATGAGAATTGCCAGACAAACAACACATTAATACTGAAAAATTACCATATAAACAACACATTAACAATGATAATTACCAGAGAAACAACACACTAACAATGAGAATTACCAGAAAAACAACACATTAACAATGATAATTACCAGAGAAACAACACATTAACAATGAGAATTACCAGAGAAACAACACATTAACGATGAGAATTACCAGAGAAACAACACATTAGCAATGAGAATTCAGAAACAACACATTAACAATGAGAATTATCAGAGAAACAACACATTAACAATGAGAATTACTAGATAAACAACATATTAACAATGTCACCCGAGAAACAACACATTAACAATGAGAATTACCAGATAAACAACACAATAACAATGTTACCCGAGAAACAGCACATTAACAATGAGAATTACCAGATATAAAACACCTCAGAGAAACAACACATTAACAATGAGAATTACCAGATAAACAACACATTAACAATGTCACCCGAGAAACAACACATTAACAATGAGAATTACCAGATAAACAACACATTAACAATGTCACCCGAGAAACAACACATTAACAATGAGAATTACCAGATAAACAACACATTAACAATGTCACCCGAGAAACAACACATTAACAATGAGAATTACCAGATAAACAACACAATAACAATGTTACCCGAGAAACAACACATTAACAATGAGAATTACCATGTGTTGTATGCAGTGAACACTACTATAGGAAAGTAACGGACTCTTCTACACCCTTAACCCACATTGGGCATGTGGTGCCAGATCCATATTTCATAGACCTCAAAATGTGATGCTGTCAGTGACACTCCTCCCGCCTTTACTTTCCAAGACATTTCCTGGTACCATTTTAAACTGGGTGACCTGGGAATCCTGGTTAATTTTAAAATCCGAATCTGCCCCGATGCGAAACGAACCCATGAAAACAGGGTCTCTATCGATTCTGACCGTGTATTTTGAGCGCACACTCCCTTCATCCTACGCCCGTGTTTTTTAAATGTGTGCGGATCGCTTTGCCAGAACATTCTGTGTGAATCCAAAACATCGTTCCAATGTATGTTGTATTTCTGGCGGTTGTCTTTCTGTGCCTGCTAAAATTTTCGTTTACTTTCTACTGCTTGTTTACACAAGATGGTGTACCTCTCCTTGATCGGACTATTTTGCATACTTTATTTGTCACGGAGTAGATTACATACAGATGGATCGTTGTGAGAACAAATGAGAAAATAATAATAATATCTACAGCAGGTCATGTACGTATGTTTAGATCCTCAAAATCTTTAAGTCGTGCATGCGTATTTCCTCCCCTCTTTCCCTACGCCTCCCTGTATAAAAAATGTTTTGCATATCCTTTACAGGACATCGCTGTCAACATCAGCATCTTTCAGCTGTATGTTGATTTCTTGGCAAGATTACGCTCAGTAGTTTGCCATTGCTTTCTGAGCGGCCGGCTCAGTATCCCGCAAGTCACCAGCGGGGGTCGAACCGCTCCCAGCTCTCGCACTGCCACGAGACTCTGCGTGATAAACGGGATTACGGATAAAGTGTTGTAACCCCTCGGCCAGAGAGACCGGCCCTCCCTGTATACGGGTATCATAATCATCATATGCCGTGCCGATTTGCGTAGACGGATCAAGTTCTGAGGTCTATAAAATATGAGTTTAGCTCCATATGTCTATCTTACACAATCACCAGAGTCGTGGATCCACTCAGTGTTCTTGTCCCGACAATGCCGCATGGCCAAAGCCATCCAGGTATTTACTTCTCTACCTTCCCATTGTTCTTTCTCCTTAATCTTGCCAGTTGACACAAAGTTCTCTAATGTATGTCTTCTCATAACGTGTCCAAATATTATGACTGTCTGTGTCTAATTTCTCTAATCAGTTTATGATTTTTTTTGGTTTCTTGTAGGACTCGGCCATTGGTTTTTCTGTTTGCCCAAGATATTCTTTGCATTTTCATCAAACACCATATTTCCACAGCCATTAGATGTTTTTTCTTTAGCTTGTCTGAAAACACGACTACGGCTGTTCATAAAACTGGCTTGTCCTTAACATGACTACGTTTATTCAAGCCCCAATTGATAACGTCTGAATCGACACGACCCACGAGACTCGCTGATATTTGCAACATACGCGCACGTGCCTGATACGTGGATATGTAAATACATAGTAATTGCAAACGTGTTTCCACAAACACCGGGTTCATCAGCTTCTGTTTGCCGCCAGCGATGACATGGAGGGATGGTTGCAACAATGTAAATATGTTCACAGGGCTGTACTTGTCCAGGGGACCGACCAACACGTAGCGAGATCTCTTCTTCTTTCCGTTAGTCGCTTGGAATCATTGTGTGTTTGCAATTTTGATTCCTGAATTGTAGGGAAGAAAGCAAGGACTACAGACCAGAACATGATATAATGAAAGAGTTTGGTACAACGCGCAGACCAGAATCTTTAGACTCAGATAAGGATATTGTTGACTCAGAGTACACGTCCACCGAATGGGTCCCACTGACTCTGCTACTGCAAGTGTGGCGCACAACAGTAAATACCACAGCGCGGCTTAAAAGACTGCACTGACTTCGCTGAACAGAGCTGGGTAATCTGGACCTCAGAAGTGGCCCTTCGAGACAAACACTGGGGGACCGATGAGGACCTCAAGCGAACCATCCTGTTAATGACCCATGTCGAAATGGACGCAAAATAAAGGTATATCGCAGAAGAAGAAGAAGAAGAAGAAGAAGAAGAAGAAGAAGAAGAAGAAGAAGAAGAAGAAGAATGAGGAGGAGGATGAGCACGATGGTGAGTAGTAGTATAGTAGTAGTAGCAGCAGTAGTAGTAGTAGTAGTAGTAGTAGTAGTAGTAGTAGAGTAGTAGTAGTAGTTGTAGTAGTAGTAGTAGTAGTAGTAGTAGTAGTAGTCATAAAGAACAGCAAAACAGCAAAGGCAGACGAAGAAAAAACGTTTTTCAGAATGATATGTACTGTTTTCTGTAGATCTTGCAAGATTACATAGAGTTGTGTATCTAGAATTATTGCATACGGCCACAGAGTGGACATGTGAGAGGTGTATCTGGTATAATATTGTAGTGTATGCTCTGCAGCTTGGGGTTCTTGCGCGCATGTACACATTGCTATGGAACCCATCTTTAGCTTTGTGTACATGTGGATATTCAGTCTGCTGTGTCGTGTTCTGAGTCTAAATGCAGAAACTTATCCGCTTTTGTCCAAAAGATTCCTGTTGTTAATAACAGCCATTTTAATATTGGCCTACTGAGCCAAATCCAGTACTGACAAATGACACAATAGTTCTCTTCGTCGAGGATGAGCAAAAATCCAACGAACCAAACTTTTTCTTAAATCTATGTACATTAAACTAAACACAATAACTGAAAAAAATGTATAGTAAAATAAAATAGCACGCCGTACCGAGCTGTTCATGATTAACCCTCCTACCCCACACATCCATCTTGTCTTGAAACTATGTTTAATCAATGCCGAGATCTAACCGGCCATTGCGGTTGACCCAGTTTTCACCACCAGCCGTGGTTTGTGTGCCCAGTGCCATGGCACAGGACTATCGATTGGCGCTTTTCCAAGGAACACCATCTAAAAAAATTCAACTGGTTATGGCTGACCGAGATCTATCTTCAGCGAGCACAGTAACGAAGTTGACAGGAAACTTTTCTGATGATGTCATGAGCATGGTCGGAAGAGGGTTTGACGCCTGTGCTGGTCGCCTGCTAAGTGAAGGAAAAATTGGCTACCTTTTCCTCGGCGCATTCCGGTCTAACTACATTACAGATCCATACCATGAAACGCGACGGAGCAATATGACTCTTCGCACTCCGACAGAGGTTCGATGACACACCTCATCGTTAGCTACGAGAAGGAAAGACTGATCACCTATTCTTCATTGCTCTTAAGTCTACACAAAGGGCCCCAACATTGTATATACATAAAGCAGGGTCGGCTACCGGACTTGTTTTAATTGACCTCTCTTCACCTCCGTGCGGGAGTATGTTTGGCATATACTAGGTTGACGAACGAAGAGAGGATCAAGGATATTCTCCCGTGTGATGAAGCCTGTCGAAAACTCAAACTTTTGGCTCGACCAGACAGCAAACCAAGCAACCAACCAATTAGCCAACCAAACCAATCAAAATGCATCCGACCAACCAAGTAATCAGCAAACCAATCAATCAATCATATATACACCCTTCTAACCGCCAATCGATCAACAAACCAGCCATGCATCCGACTAATCAACCAGTTAAGCAAACAACTAGCCATGTATTTAGCTAACCAACTAGTCAACCAACCAATCAAGCAAACAACCAGCCATGCATTCAACTAACCAACCAGTCAACCAACCAACCAATCAGTCAACTAACAAATTAATCTGGCAACCGATCACCAACCAATCGATCATCCCATCAATCAAGCTTATATCCAGCATACCAAGCAGTCAACCAAGCATTCAATCATGCATCCAACCGACCAGCCACCAACCAACAACCAACAAACCAACCAAGCAATAAACCAACCAATCAACAAACCAATAAATCAACCAGCCAACCAGTTAACCAACTAATCAACAAACCAACTAATCAATTAACCAACAAATTAACAAAACAACCAACCAACCTATTAACCGAACAACATAATCAACAATACATACACATCTTTTTTCTGTGAGCTCCCATAAGGAGACAGTTACCAGCGACAGACCACACATAAGATTTAAAGCTGTATGTACACAGTCTCTAGAGCAGTGGTTCTCAACCTTTTTTGGCCATGCACCCTTTCACAATAATTTCAGAACGTCATTCCCCCTCCCCTTTCGTATTTCCTCCCTATAAATTCCCCCCGCCCTTACACAGTATACGTAAAAATGGAAGCTAAATTTAATAACACATACTAGAACAAGTCTGTAAGTCTACAAAATACGAGATTTGCGGGTCTACTTACGTTATAACATGAATTTCAGAAGGGCGAGAAGTACAGAACAGTAAAGTATGGAGGGAAAAACAATATAAAGTAATCGGTTTTTGTTTAACGCGATCTTGAAATAGTCTTAATTCCCCCCCCCCCTCCCCCTCTGGAAACCCTAAAATGTCCCCCTGTGGGGGGGGGGGGGAAAGTTCCCCACCGGTTGAGAACCACTGCTGTAGAGTATATAAATGCTCAAGAGACAAGGAATACTTTGGCAGGATAATACTACTACACGCGTCACATCTCTTCACCAAGGTATTATTCTGAATATACAGTGTGCTCTGGAACAGAAGATGGGAGACCAAAGACGCAAGCACGAAGTGGCAGAATCGAAATAACTACCCGCCAAATAATCGGCTGGTTAGTGTAATTGAAAGGAGGCTATCTGATAATGTCGTGCGCGTGGTGGGATGAGAGGTTCGACTGACTGCGTTCATCCTCCACCAACAGAACGACCGAAAGACCGAACTTTATTTTCAAAGGGTTTAGAATTGAGGCACGCAGGCCCTGTCTTACAGTCTGGCCTTCTTATCTCTCTGCTCTCACACATTACTTCATACATCACGTATGAAGCTAATCTTAACAACAACTACAACAAAAGAAACAATAGGCACCATTAACGCAAGGAAATTGTGCAATAATCAATACTATAGGGTGCAATTTTAACGACTTTTGCGATTTTTAACGACTGTTTTTAACGATATTTTAACAACAGTTTTTTGAACAAACTTACCGTTCCAAGTTTTGTATTTACCTTTCATGTTGCATAATTTTACAAAACATGGAACGGCAATATTTTCAAAATCCCCACGGTCATTAAAAACACACCCTATACATGACTCTTTAAAACTAATGTTGACAAGGAAGCTAAAGAGAAAAGCACTGGAGACCTATTGACCTACACATTCAGACCTACAAACTGTGAAGGCACTTTCACATCACAGACATATGGCAGACTCCTGTTTCGGGATGTGCCGCTTTATTTAAATAATATTAATAATAATAATAATAATAATAATAATAATAATAATAATAATAATAATCTGCAACAAACAGTGATATTCCAAACGCGCCAACTTCTGGTCGTCTGACAATGCATTGCAGATGTGTAAAATATCGGTTGACATATTGGATTTCCATCATCCGCGAGTGGAGAAAACAAAAAAGAAACCAAAACAAGAAAGGGTATTTGCCAATCAGTTGTATTATTTATCAGAAAAATCGAATCTCTCATTGGCTAACACGGCGTACGAGAATATTGACACTTGCGAAATAAAACATCAGTTGTGGCAAGGAAGACACCCGTAGTTTCATTAATGAGCTCGCGCAAACTATACAATAGCTGGTCTGTTTGTAAGTTATGGAAAAAGGTGATAACTATAACTGTTAATTCTATGTGTGCATAAGATTAATAATTCTCGAAAGATTGTAGATTATAAATTAAAGATCCACTTTATGTTGTTTTGATGGTTATCACCATGAAGAATGAAGTTGCTGGAACTGGAGTAAAACCATATTTTTTTGACATTCCTCTTTACATTTTCTGAATATATGTTGATCAGGTGTGGAGAGAGAATGCAGCCGTCTTACTCCCTTTTACATCTCAAATGAGTTTGATGTTTCACCGGTTACTCTGACAGCTTCTTGTTGATCATGAAATTATGACTGCATTAGGTGGATCAGATGTGCTAGAAATCCCGAGTCACTTATGATGTTACACAGTTTCTGATACTGAACGTAGTCGAATGTCTTACTAGTAGTCTGTGAAGCAAGTATTAAGACCCACATTGTACTCTCTCGCAGTTCCTAAGGTTGGTTCTCATCTTGAAGATATGGTCCCTTGATTCCTCAGGCCTGATCTGAAATCTGCCAGTACTTTCTGCAATTCATTTTCTGTTTAAGAAACGCTTAGCTACTGAAGGTACACAAATAGCCATAATTTTGACATTCAATAACTTTTCATATGTAATAATTTAATTGTTCAAATTGCATACAAAAACACCTTAGGGTTCACCCAATCAATTGACAGTTGTTTTGCATCAGGGTCACTGAGTGTTTGTTGGCGCACGGGCTTTTTCCGTTAGTATGGTGTGTGTGGCTCCTCTTGGCATCAATCAGCGACTGGCATCTCCTGTGTATGGATGCCATCAGACGTCTGATGTGGGCCTGTGGGATGGCTGTCCACTCTTCCTGGAGTTCCTGGAACAGGTGACGACTACTGGCTAGAGCAACGTCTCGGCGATAAACACGTCTAAGCAGCTCATCCCACAGGTGTTAATCAGATTCATGTCTAGAGATAGGGATGGCCAGGGAAGGGTGAGAATGTTGTTGGCAGTCAGGAATTGCGTGGTCAACCGTGCACAATGGGGTCTGGCGTTGTCGTGTTGAAACACAGACCTTTGGGCAGCCAAAAGAGGAAGAATGTGGGGTCGAAGAATTTTATTGATGTATCGTTGCGCGTTCAAGCCTCCTTCAATGACTCCTTCCGTTGTAACTGCTCATTCCCCACACCATAGCACGTTCATTTCATCCACGGTAGACCCTTCTCCGTCTATCATGACGCTGCAACAAAAAGAAAGATTCGTCACTAAACCAGACACCTCTCCATTGGTTGACTGCTGCCCAGGGACGATACTGGTTGTCCCACAGAAGTTGATTTGGCGATGGCGGCTCGTAAGGACATGTCCTTGGTGAGGTCGTTGTGCCTGAAGTGCAGCGTCATGCAGTCGATTCCGGGACGATCAGACACATGACGTTCTGTGGGCAATGACTGGGCAGTTGAGGGGGCTGTTGTAAACCTGTGTCTGAGGTGACGAAGCCGAATAAAGCGATCACTCGCTGCTTTTGTCACTCTAGGTCGTCTAATGCGATGCCGGTTTTCAACTGCGCCAGTGGCTTGGAACCGGTGCCAAAGTCGACTGATGGTACTCTGATGCACGTTTAGATGCCTGCCAACCTGACTTTGATTTTCGCCTGCATACAGTCAACCTATAGCAATGTTCCTTAAATTTATCGATAGAGACGCCATAAATGTCTGCTTGAAAATGAACTGAATTGTAAGTGTTTGTAGCGTTATTCTGTTATATGGTTTCAGTTGTGTACTCAGTGAATAGTGTTCACCCCAAATGTAGTTGCTTTCACGTGCACGCATCATGAGCTGTGGTAAAAATTGGGTCATAAACACTATTAACAACTGTATTGTAACAATAACAAAAACGAATACAATTCAGGTCAATACGAGCATTTGACACTGTAAAGAACATTTGAGGCTGGTTTTTATATACACTATTACCACATTTTTCTTACAAACTCATAAAAAGGCGCTCTCGAATAGCTATACGTTTCGTTTCTCTCTCTCTCTCTCTCTCTCTCTCTCTCTCTCTCTCTCTCTCTCTCTCTCTCTCTCTCTCTCTCTCTCTCTCTCTCTCTCTCTCTCTCTCTCTCTCTGTGTGTGTGTGTGTATGTGTGTGTATGTTTTTTTTTTTTTTTTTGAACAGTATTCTCAATCTTCTGAAAAATGATTCTCAAGAGTTGTCACCACAATGGCTCGATTATTGGTGCATTAATTTAAATTTGGGCAAGACTTCCGTCATTTTACGGTTGTCATTTATTTCTTGTAGGGCTTTCTCACTGGTTTTTCTATCCGTTCATGGTACTGTTTGCATTTTCTCAGAAACCACATTTCCACTCTAATTTGATTTTCTCACTTTGTCTCCGTATTGTCCATGATTCACATGCATATTACAATGTAGGTTGTATATAGCACCTCGACGCTCTTTTTCTCAGTTTATAAGGTTACCTTTTATTGGTCAGCATGTTTTCCATCTTTTAAAAGGCTATCTTTGCCATAGCGCCATAGCGAGTCTTGTTCTAATCTCTACAAGGTACCTTCCATCGGATGTATTGACTGTTCCTACATAGCTGTACTGATGAACTTGTTTAAGAAAGTGAGTTACAAAATATGTATTAAAACACTCTACGTCTTTCCTGTACCTCACTGGGACTGGAGAACCTGGTGCTGCGGGGAGTGACCGCAGAATCTGACCAACACTCAGGACTGTGAGAAAAGTATAGATGGACACATAATTAGACTGATACCATTAGTATGTGGACTCTTTGCTGGCTGTTGAAAATGAAAATGGAGCACGTTTGGAAATGTCCTGAGTGCTGTGATGTCGGTTCTTGACTCAACTCAACATACTTCAACTCAGCTAAACTCTACTCAACTCAGCTCAACTCAACAAACCTCAACTCAACTCAACGCAACTCAACTCAGCTCACCTCAACGCAACTCAACTCAACGCAGTTCACCTCAACTCAACGCAACTCACCTCAACTCAACTCTACTCAACTCAATGCAACTCACCTCAACTCTACTCAACTCAACTCAACACAGATGTGGTTCCGAGGTACAGTCTAACTGCAAAGAATAAAAACACTACAGAAGACATGGGGAGTCACGTGACCCAGAGGCTAACACGCTTGCCCGCTGTTCTAACCCCCTGTGAGAGGGAATGTTTGACAACTGGCCTGGGTTCCCAAATGGATCTAGCCAAAGTTGAGTACCTGGAAATGTATTGGGAAGTTGATACTATCGACATGATATTGGCCATATCATGGTCGAGTGTCGATTGGCCTATAAAAATATACGACAAGCACAGTGTACCTAATAATCCGAAAAGTGTGTTGTAACGTGCGTGATAAAACGCCAAGATAAGACGAATTTAGGGGTTAAGGATCTGAAAAGAACAATGCCAGGTCACAGGTGTAAGATGAGAGTTGGGGCCAGAGAGGTTGATTCAGAAGTCCCAAGACAATGAAGGAGATCCAATACAGTGGATTGTTATAGCACGTACATGTCAGTTTGGGTCACCCGGGTGTCAGCAACCTAGCTTTGACAGGCACACATGGATTCTTCTTTTGTACCACCCGAATGATAACTCGTACGTCGTACAAAAGGATACAAATTTATTCTGGGCGAGTTACACACAATAGCTCTGAGAGCTGATATTCATATGGATCATATACATCATGACAATATTACGTTATGACGTTATCTATGGTAATATCTACAGTATTAGTCTAAGTCTAAGTCACCACTATTTCTACTGTCCTCTAAACAACACGGTATTCAAAGCGAATACTCCGATCCGTCCTCTACGCTGTCATGTCCACGTCTGCTTGACTTTCGTGGCGTGTCCAGCCACGAGCCTGTGACCCGTCGTGCGTCAGCGGGTTTGTGTGCTCGGTATTCCAGCACGCGTTTAGTGACTTGTCAATAGCTTACTCTTCGAGAGTTACTACTATTAATGGATACTCCTCGTGGTAATGGTTTCCCCACTCTATTCTGGGTAACTCCTGATCATGTCCTGCCATGTCCTCTTTTAGGACACGTGTGTGTCCAGTCGGAGAACTGTTGACAGTTCTCCCTGCTGCTTCTGTCCCTTCTATTCCTATTTCCTAGATAGGGATGTTATCTCTATCCTGTCGTAGTCCTCTTCCTTAGTTTTACTCCTCGCTTCTCTATCTGCTTACATGCAGCTCTTTGACACCGGGGATAGAGACAAACGTGCTAGAGAGGGGATAAAACAAAGGGAAACCTAGAAGGGTATTTTCATGGGAACGGGAAATTGGGTTCAAGGGTGGAATAGATTTGCATGTGTGATCCCGAGGAGGTTGAATCAAAACAGAAGTTTAGGCAAATTAAAGGTAGTTGAGTTTTGGGCTAAGTGAGGGAAACTAGCCAGGTACTCATTTTTTGGGCGAAGGTATGGCAACTTCAGCCCGGGAGTTAGGAGCATTGAGTATCAGGCCATTTAGGAGAATTGGGGCCAGAGAGAATATACTCAGAGGAATTGGTTATGCTCAGGGACGGAGAAGAGTCCGGCGTAACAAGTGAATATTTGAAGGCCTGTAGAAGGCAATGTTGGTTTCACATAGAATTAATGTGTCTGTCTTTTTTATGATTGTTCCTGGGATGGTGCGTTTTCATCATGTCTCTTCATAATCAATAAAGTTATGTATGTGCAAACTGGAGTTACGGAGTGCCTAATAGCTGTTCATAGTATTCCTGCAGGATATTCATAAAGATATTTCCCTGGACATAATCATAGCCATTTGTATCTGTCAGCAACATTGTGACGGATAATATTTTTCTGGAAACTCGTCCTCAAAGTAAGAACCGGGTGTGCAGCAAATATCATGCAGATCTAACCCCCGAACCTATCCAGTCCTGATTTCGGAAGCGAATGCAGTTAAGTATTTCTGAGTTATTACATCGCACTGTTGTTTCCCACTGCTTTGTTGGTTTTTGCCCCTCACTGTCTGGGTGTTGTTATTGTACCCCATATATTTTTTCGTATGTGGTCTTGTGTATGTCACTAATAGGTATTTTGGTTTAGTTCTCTCTGAATCAGGGAAGGCATTGCAAAAATATTTCTCTTTGTGCATAGAGTATCTTTCGAAAAAAGCGCTGACAGGTTGGCTCAATTTTGCATTGTTTGTCGTCGATAAATAATCTATGCTACTGCTGTTTCTCGTCAGATCTATGTTTATTAATGGTTTTGGGTTGCTTCTTTCTTTCCTTATATTTACATATTATATTTGGTTACTGTGGATATATGTTATTATTGTGATTATTGCGAGACATCTTCTGTATAGCTGCTCTTGTCGTTTTCTCTCATGCGCACTGTATTGTATTACACAGGCATGTGTCCGTGTTGATGTTAAATGTCATTTGTCTGTAATCACCCGTTTACGTGTCATCGGTCTGTGCGTCCCGCGTCACATAGGCATAATAGATTGTTTAGCATCCACTGGTATATATATATATATATATATATATATATATATATATATATATATATATATATATATATATATATATATATATATATATATATATACATATTACAGGATTTTTCTACAACTATTGTGTTATATATTCGAGTGGGTATAGATAATATCTTACCCCCCCCCCCCCCCACCCCCCCCCCCCCCCACTACAGGGAAAAGTAGAAGTAGAGAGAAGACTAGAACCCTACTAGGAACAGTGTCCCAAAATCACACTAGGGCCACGAGTGGTTGAATACTCAGTGATATTATCAGTACTACTAACTTACTTAGAGAGTGAGTGTTTGAGTACTTTGTGAATTTACATAAAGACAAGCAGCAGTGTCTTTATATTTACAGTTGACGACGGACAGCAACGTGTCCACAATCACAAAAATGCCTACTTTAATGGAATATATTGAAACAGGCGAACGGTTAGGCTTGACTGGCAGAGAACTGCAGGAGTTTGCAGAAGCAAAATTGAAAGACCATCAACAATTGGAAAGAGAAGAAAGACAGAGTGAACGTGACGCCAAACGTCTACAGGAAGAGAAGATAGCTGAAGCCAAACGTCTACAGGAAGAGGAAGAGACACAAGTCAATATATTGAAATTAGAACTTGAAATGTTAAAACAAACAAATGCTATTGAAATCGAAAAACAAAATTATAAGGTTGAGATGGAGAAGGAAATTGAATTCAAGAAATTAGAGCTAGCGTCGAATGGGCAGAGCGATGAAGGCAGAAGACATTCTCACTCTTCACAGCCATACTTTACAGATAGAGATAATATTCAGCAATATCTGGACAGCGGCAGAGGCTTTAGGAATTCCAGAAGCAGAATATGCTATGCGACTGAATGAATATCTTACGGGGAAGACCTTGGATATCATGTTTAATCTATCAGTGTCTGAAAGAATAACTACGATTCTACGTCAACGTCTGCTTACAAAGTTCAATCTGACTGAACACGGATACAGAACTAAGTACAGACAACTTGTACCAGAGTAAAATCAGGACTTTACAGACTTTGTCAATACTTTAAAGAATACCTTTAATAAATGGCTAGAGCTAGTAGAAGTAGGAGGAGACTTCAATCGCCTAGTGGA
Source organism: Cepaea nemoralis (assembly GCA_014155875.1). Taxonomy (NCBI): domain Eukaryota; kingdom Metazoa; phylum Mollusca; class Gastropoda; order Stylommatophora; family Helicidae; genus Cepaea; species Cepaea nemoralis. The sequence goes on along the minus strand of JACEFZ010013856.1, from coordinate 234,901 downwards.
CTTGATGTTACAGAACAAGGTATTATCATCCTAGTGGACTTGATGTTACAGAACAAGGTATTATCATCCTAGTGGACTTGATGTTACAGAACAAGGTATTATCATCCTAGTGGACTTGATGTTACAGAACAAGGTATTATCATCCTGTGACACAAACTTTGTCGCTTTATTTCAAGAATGCAAACCACAGGACATTGAAACAATGTCCCAACAATGTCCCAGTTTGGTCAAAACTATACGACAGCACATCTTAATTGCTCGATTCACAGACAAAGCGATGATGAAATAGTATATGCGGCTTACACAATACAGGGCCAGAATCCAGTTATTATACAAAGAGTGTGGATCAAAAAGTGTGGATTCAGCACACAAGTATGGACAACAGGGACGTCAAGACTATAGTTACCGTAGCAATCATTTTAGCAAATCATGACGTTACCAATATCACAAAGAGAATTTTAAGAGACATCAGAATTTTAACTCTGGATATTTTCAGTGCAGCAGTTGGCGGCACAACGCAGTAGACTGTAATATACAGCCATCCAGTGGGCCAATAAATAAAAGGGGGAAGGACATTATTTGTTTTAAATGTAGGGGAAAGGGACATACCCGAAATTAATGTATGGTGAAGGATACTGAACCATCTAATGCAGTCCAAGTGATTGAGACACCCAATAAAGAAAGCTGTGATAGGTGCATGTATTTGTTCGAAACAGCCAGTAAACCTATCTTGATATGTGGTCAAGATAAGCTGCACATTGGGTTTGTCAATGATAGTCCAGCCCTACATCGTAGAGATTCTGGCTGTACACCCATTGGAATTTTAAAGTCTGGTACACCCATCCGCCTATACAGGAAAAACTGTCAAGTGCGTAACATTCAATGGGAAGACACGTGTGAACATTTAATTTAAATGCAGATAATTTGCCGAGGAATCATTTATGCCAGTGAAATAGAATGAGAAATAAATTAACAGCTATTGAATGGCACTCATACAGACCAAATGGAAGCAGAAGACGAAGAGGTCGACCATGTAAACAACGATGGACAAGGGGAATAACAGAGTCCACGGGAATCTAGATATATGAAGCCCATAAACGGGCACTCTCCCACTGTTACACTTCACCTTGACACGGCAAGGTACAAGAGGAACATGATGAGATAATGATGAGATGAGATGACCGGCACTCACAGAGGTGGAGGAAAGACGCAGAAATAAGACACACCAGAGCGTATGCAAATGGGAAGATTTGGTACCATGCGTAGGAGCACTCTGGATCCTTCGGTTATCGTCAATTTGAGACGGCTAGTTCGAAGCCCGGTGTGGCTAATGTAACTGTCAATGTTATGTCTGCTTCCAAATCGCATAAAGCTGTGTTTAGAACGCGGTAAGCGAGATTACGAGCTGCTTCGCCACAGCGCCGGTTGCTACGCAAAAGAAAAAAATAAAATGTATATCATCAATAGATTGGCTAATTCGCAGTATCATCAATAGATTTTCTAATTCATAATATCATCAATAGAGTTTCTAATTCACAGTATCGTGTTTTTATCTTAAGCTATCCACTACTTCCTATTCACAATGAATAAATTGCGCCCCCCCCCCCCTTTTCCTCTGCTTCCTAATTTCTTACATTATGTTTATAAAAATTGTGCTTTACATTCTAGCATTATATTTATAAAAATGTTGCCCCAGGTTCTTCCATTATGTTTATAAAAATGTTCCTCCATGTTCTTACATTATGTTTATTAAAATATTGTCCTATGTTCTTACATTATCTTTATAAAAATGTTGCGTTATGTTCTTACATTATGTTTATAAAAATAGTGTCATATGGTCGTGAATTATGTTTAAAACTGTTGCCCTATGTTCCTGCATTATTTTTATGTTGCAGTTCTCTTATGTCTTTGCATTATGTTTATAAAGCTGTTTCCCTATGTTCTTGCATTATGTTTAGAACACAATTTTTTTTTCATTATTATTACATTTTACCTATGTTCTAACATTATATTTATTAGTTTTACAAGTTCTTGCATATTGTTTATTACACTATTTTCATCATGTTCTTGCATTACGTTTATAACCCTAGTTTCTCTATGTTCTTGCATATTGTTTATAACACTATTTTCTCTATGTTCTTGCATTATGTTTATAATCCTAGTTTCTCTATGTTCTTGCATTATTTTGATTGCATGTTCTCTATGGCTTTCATTATGTTTATAACACTAGTTTCCCTATGTTCTTGCATTATGTTTATACACTATTTCCCTTATGTTCTTGCAGGATGGATACATGCCATTGCAGACACATTGGGCCATCGTGCTGCATAAGGCGAGAGAAATGGCAAGAGATCGAGAGCCTTTCAGTCAAGGTCTGTGAGAGTGATCTACTGCAAGAACTTGCAACAGATGATGACTGCGTTCACTCAATCCGTCCCTTTCGTTACGAAACACACATAATCAATTAAATTGATTAATCAATCAGGTGCCGTCTGCACAATGAAAGTTAGCTGCGATGGATCTCTTTCTGTGTCTCCCCCTGACTTTACATTCTGTCTGACTGCTGTTCGTGCATCTCTTGATTTTATCTTCCCACTTGTGCCGTTGTCTACCTCTTGCTAGCTTACCTTCGGCCTAACTCTCACATAGAATTTTTTAAAGTCTTATGTCTTCTAACGTACCCAAAATATGTTACTTGCCTCTTTTCCATTTCTTTAATTTACTCTCACTTCAATACTGATTTTTCTAGAACCTCTGCATTTGGTTGTTTTTGTTTCTATGAAATACGACATATTCTTCTGTATATTTAAAACATTTACATAACAACTAGCTTTCTTCTACGAGTGTTATTCCGTGTTCATTGTGCACATTTTTGCACCGGCAATAGGTGAATATTGTGTAACATTTAATGAAGCTCAGAGAACAAATCCGTGCGAAGATCTCATTGGACAAAACAGAAAGATCATGATGCAGAATAACTTCCCTGTATAAGCCGAAACACACTTGACACAGAAGCATTATTGCCGCGTCCTGGGGGAAATAAACCCGAGAACATGATTATGCTGATATCAACGAACATAAAGAAGCAGCTCTCGTAAACAGAATCAAATTAGGGACACAAACGACAGTGAAAGTTTCCGCCGAGTTAGATGAGGTACGGCGAGCTTTCATGTGCGCAGAAATATGAGTGAAACTCCAGGCTGCTCCAGTAGGAGCGATTCTTAAACAGGGACCCGCTGCAGCAGTAGTGCCTAGGCGTTTGTCTGCCGACACGGTGGTCAGGGGTTCCATCCCACACACACGTGATTAGATGCGGGATACACTAACCAAATTTGACCAGCGGACAAAATAAATAGGTCTACAGATTCATATTGGAAAGACAAAGTCATCACCATCCAGTGCCTTGCCAGCTGGCGTGGGTGATCATGCCTCTCCATAGATTACTACAATTATCTCCGACGTCATGGATCAATTCGTGTGTTGATTCGCCTCAGTGCCATGACACAAGACTATCAAGAATCTTCTCCCGCTGTCTTCCTCTATCTCTCTTTCCACAAATCTTTCCGGTTGTCACAACATGTTCCAGTTTTTGTCTTCTCATAACGTGACCAAAAAACGATAACTGCTTCTTTCTGATGTTTGCTGTCAGTTGTCTTTGCGACTCAGTTTCTCTTAAAACGTCATGATTGCTCATTTGGCTGTCCAGTTAATTTTCAGCATTCTTCCATAAAACCACATCACCATTTACTAATTGTCCATGATTCACAGCCGTATGTTAAAACTGGTTCCATTTAACATGCAAGAACTCTTTTTCTAACTTTCAAGGACAATGACTTCTTGCACAAAACGTTCTTCATTTGATAGAACACAATTTTTGCTTGTCCTTTTCTATTCTTTATCTCAGACCCTGCAATGAAAATGAGATTAAATTAAGATATAAACGACTCCGATCTCCTATAGGAAAACTCACTTCGAGAGGCGGAATCATATACCTCTTTGAGAAGCATTGTGGACAAACCTGGGGAAACAGATACAGATCATAAAATAAGAATACAAAAGACAGGAGGAGCTATCATAACGCTAGGAAAAGTGTGGAAGTCAAAGGAAGTTAAACGTAGCACCAACCTAAGATGCATACAGGCGTAACTCCAATGTTAAATCGGTTTTAAATAATGAAGACTGTATCTTTCCGATGTATGCGATACGTTGTCATTGCGACTTAGTTAGTTAGTTAGTCGCGGTTCCAACTTCACGGCAACGGGTCGTCCCCATATTGCTCCGTTCCTGTACCAGTGAATATCACAAAATGCTCCTCACTGCCCCATGTGAACAATGGAATAGACAGGAGTGTCGGCAAGCCAACAGCCCGCACAGGTACACTGTGCATAATGCCGCCGCCAGAATGCCAACACAAGAGTCCTCCACGAAGAATACAGTTCATCGTCGATGAAAACGGCAGTCACCAGAAAGACTTCATTGATTCGGGTTTTATTCCATATGGCTCGGTCTCTTTCTGCAGGGCGACCCACCGAAAGCGCCGCACAAAGCACGAACTCCGTAGCTAAAGCGACGACTCCCAGGAGTCTCCTGAGAAATGCACTCGTGAACCGAAAAGGCAAACCAGTCAATCCAGCAAAAGCCGGCCGTCATCTTTCCGAACATGCAGTTCAGGCGAAAAACAACCGCGGACAGATGCAAAAGCATTCCACGCGAAAATCACAGCTCACAGTGTCGCGCCACGCACTCACTCAGTAGCAGGGCGACGGAACCATAGCCTCCTTAGTCGCCTCTTACGACGTGCATGGTAGGCAATAGTATTACTATTCTTTGCTCCCTCGTATGGGCCCCGGGAACACACAGGCAACTTCCCTCAAAATATCCAGAATGCTCATTTTGGCTGTGCAAGGAATTTTCAGCACTTTTCTATAAAACTTCACACACAGACACTATAAGACACTTAATGTAATACATATCTTGCCTGTGGCATGCTCTTATCCAACCGAAATCAGTGAAGTTTCATGATGGCTAATAGGCCATATTTCTCTCGCACACAAATTATGGAATAGTTACTTAGCTTTTGCTATCATCGGGGTTTAATTTATGTCATTCTCGTGTGTACTACGCCAAGGCATCATTATGATGGCCTCATATTTTGTTAGGTGAAAATGTTCAGTTTACGTAAAGGAATTAATTCCTTGTCACGACTTGCCAAGTAGCATTAGCGCTATTTTCCCTGAATAAATGCAGATTTGACCCCACCTAAATAACTTCCTGTAATACCTGGCATATGCTTAATATTGGGTCTCAGCACGCAACACTGTTTACGCGTGTTTCTCATTTTATTTGTTAGTCTGTCTGTTTGCTTATGTGCGTGTATGATATGATTATTTATGTGTGCTAATACGTATGTTTGTTGATTATTAAGTAATTATTGTGTTTTTAATTGTATTTCGGTCTATGTGACGAATTACCTGCTTATCCTTTGTTCATGCGCAAATATGTCTTTTATTCTCTTCTTCATTCCTGCGATTGAAATAGATTATTGATATCAGCAATGTTGATGCTTGTATGAATCTCAATATGTTTTGTTTAGATCACTCAGTGTTCCGTAAACTTTGGCTTCCACTGTTAAAGTCATTGCGCGCGCTCTGTCTGTCTGTCTGTCTGTCTGTCTGTCTGTCTGTCTGTCTCTCCCCTCCCTCTGTGTGTGCATGGGCGTTTGCCTGTTAATTCTTGTATCTATGTACGTGCGTGTGAGTGTGTTTGTCTATCTGCCTACCTACGTACGTACCTACCTATTTACCTATGTACGTACGTACGTACCTACCTACCTACCTATCTACGATTGCGTAATATGCATTGTTTATGCTTACAAAATCCACTTGACAATGTTTTTTCCCTATGTAAATGTAGCATGCACATTTGATGCATGAAAGATGAGTGATCGAAAAGGCCGAATGCGTGCCCAATTTGTTACCCTTTTAAAATAAAGTTCGTTCGTTCGTTCTACCTACCTACCTGTCTGTCTGTCTGTCTCTATCGATCAATCGGTCTGTCTGTCTTTCTATCAGTCGGTCTGTAAGTCAGTCTGTCTGATTGTTTGTCTGTCTATCTATCTATCTATCCGTCGTTCATTCGTTCTATCTATCTATCACTTTTTCTCCCTCCCTCTGTGTGCGTGCGCGCGGGCGCGTCTACGTGTTAATTGTTGTATCATCAAATTTCTGGTTGACACTGTCTCCAGGTGAGCTTGCGTGTCTGTATACCAGGCTGCAAACTCGTGCAAGACACCTGTACATGTCTGTCCATATGTATTTATATGGGAAAGACATGGACGGAGCTGCATGGGGTAGCTAAGGATAGAGCGGCTTGGGGTGAGTTCATTGAGTGCTTATGTCACAATGGAGGATAAAACGTGGAAGAAGAAGGCGGCGACAACGACGCAGCAGCAGTAGAAGCAGCAGCAGCAGCAGTAGAAGAAGAAGAAGAAGAAGAAGAAGAAGAAGAAGAAGAAGAAGAAGAAGAAGAAGAAGAAGAAGAAGAAGAAGAAGAAGAAGAAGAAGAAGAAGAAGAAAAACCTTCCTTAACTTTCGCTGACGATGTGACTTTTATGTCCTTTCATTTCCTGTTAGACCCAGATAACTCACATGAAATTAGTGCACTAAGCTGAAATACTTAAACACTAGCCCATGGCAACAATAATTATTTATTAGCACCGACATGTTAGGTCGCCTGTCGAAAACAATTATCTACAATAGCCATGTTGTTTCTTCCTCTGGGAGCTGTCTTTGTGAATAAATGTGACGTGACCTAAATAAACATGCCGTGGAATTCTCTGAAGGAAAGTAATGTTACCAACATTATTCTACTTTTTTTTAGCATAGCCTACGATGGGTAACGTTGTAATATTCTGTTATGATAATTTGGCGTGTCCAGCGTTTGCCGCGTGGTTACACACCCGCTTCACACGCCAGTGATCCGGGGCTTGTTTCCGGATCCGGTCAGGGATATGCACTACTGACGAGCTCAAACGAGAGCGAAACTCGAGTATAGTGCTTCCATATTGACGTGGATGGGCCTTAGGTTCATACCAGAATACGATCAGCGTTGCCAGTGGTGGGTTGTGCTCAATATTTAAATTTCAAATGCCGAAACAACCAAATAATCAATTATTCTACTTCACAAAATTCCACCTTTCCGCTTGTTTCACAGAGAACTCCACTTGCTTCATTCAGTGCGCGGTTGTTTTAATGCAATCTTAGAATGTGAAAATTTAAGGCATTTTATGATTGTACTCCCTATAAAGTATACGGGTATACTTAACAAACATTAAAAGTGTATAGTTCACAAATACACTATAAGGATATAGTACACAAATACAGTATAGAGGTGTAAGACAAGGGCACACAAGGGTATACTTCATGGACAGACAGTACCAGTGATTCGTGATTTGTGATGATCATCATCACTGCATTCCGGACAGGACGTCGCAGTCAACTCCGGCATTGTTTTGTCTGTTTGTGGCAGGCGTTGTGCTAAGGAGAGGTATAACTCCATTTTACAAACTATCGTCTGTTAAGACGGCAAGGTGCCAGTCAGTCAGTTTGCCAATGCTTTCTGAACCAACGACTGACGAAATCTACGGCTATTTTTGAACCGTCACATGGGGTAACTGTGAAACTGCGTTCACCTACCCCTAGGCCACAGACGGCGACGCTATAAAAGTATACTTTGTCAGCGAAATGACAAATATGATTCAAGCTTGAAACGCCTGTTGAATGTTTACATAAAAGGGAAACAGGCGGAAACTGAAATTGTTCCATCAACTGCCGTTGACTTGTTGCCAGATAAGAGATTATAGTTTGATTTGACTTCCAAATACAAAACAAATGTGAGCATAATATTAATGTCTTTGGAAATGTGGTTATACAGACGATTTATTTTTGGTTCGCATATCCTTTACAGGACATCGCCGTCAACATCAGCATCTTTCAGCTGATGGTTGATTTCTTGGCAAGATTACGCTCAGTAGTTTGCCATTGCTTTCTGAGTGACCGGCTCACATACCCCGTAAGTTACCGACGCGGAGAGAACCGCTACAGATTCTCGTGCACATCACGTTACTCACGAAAGTATACGGGATTACGGAGAAAGTCGTATAACTCCTAGACCAGGGAGGACGGCATACGGACGATAGAAAGAATATATTTCGACAAGAGAAGGCAACGAACAAAGAAGAATAAAAAAAAAAACTGGGCTTGAAGAAAGCAATGCTGAATGCATTTACACAACGAAAGCATAAACGATAGCTTGCACTGTGTGTTGCCTGACATATTTCGCTGCATCTCGTCAGATGTATGCTTCAATGTTAATGATATAAAATAATATGAAGAAAATACAAATTAAAATACATTGCATCGAAGCAGTTTCCTGGTATATGTGTGTGCTGTGATAACGACACCACATTTTATAGACATGAGAGCATGGAGGAATAGGTGCCGAGCTTTTCTCTTACTTTGGCAAGCGACGAGTCCAGGAGTCAAACCCGTGTCCAACCGGGCTTGTGACATTACCAGATAGAGAGACTGCAGTTATATATCATTGATGTTCTGCCCAAGGCACGGAATTGTGCGGGGCAGTAAACATGGTGATGGATTCGCTGCTACTGCGGCTGCCCCTCTGGGTGGAGAGGAACTTGATGATAAAGGTGATGGGGTGAAGATTCTCTGGAATCAGGCGGAGAATACAGCTGCCTTAGAAGGGAGTGAGTGAAGGGTCTGGACAATACTCAAAGCGTAGAGGAAAAGCCAGGAGGACTTTTAATCAAATTATTACTGGAATAATCAGCATGGGAACTGTTCATTGGCCTTTGAAGATACGGGGTAGGGGGGGGGGGGGAATATAGTGTGTGGGGCGATCATGCCTCTCCACAAATCACGATCTCCGACGTCGTGGATCAATTCGTGTGTTGACTCCCTTCCGTGACATGACACAAGACTGTCAAGAATCTTCTCATGCTGTCTTCCTCTATCTCTCTTTCCTCAAATCTTTCCGGTTGCCACAAAATGTTCCAGTTTTTGTCTTCTCATAACGTGGCCAAAAAACGATGACTGCCTCTTTCTGATATTTGTGATAAGTTGTCTTTGTGACTCAGCTTCCTTTAAAATGTCCTAATTGCTCATTTTGACTGTCCAATTAATGTTCAGCATTCTTCTATAAAACCACATTTCCAAGGCTTCCACGCCCAAGTAAGATACAATAAATAAAGGAGACTCCCAAGTAAGATACAATAAATAAAGGAGACTCCCAAGTAAGATACAATAAATAAAGGCGACTCCCAAGTAAGATACAATAAATAAAGGAGACTCCCAAGTAAGATACAATAAATAAAGGAGACTCCCAAGTAAGATACAATAAATAAAGGAGACTCCCAAGTAAGATATAATAAATAAAGGAGACTCAAGTAAGATACAATAAATAAAAAGGAGACTCCCAAGTAAGATACAATAAATAAAGAAGACTCCCAAGTAAGATACAATAAATAAAGGAGACTACCAAGTAAGATACAATAAATAAAGGAGACTCCCAAGTAAGATGTAATAAATAAAGGAGACTCCCAAGTAAGATGCAATAAATAAAGGAGACTCCCAAGTAAGATACAATAAATAAAGGCGACTCCCAAGTAAAATACAATAAATAAAGGAGACTCAAGTAAGATACAATAAATAAAGGAGACTCCCAGGTAAGATACAATAAATAAAGGAGACTCCCAAGTAAAATACAATAAATAAAGGAGACTCAAGTAAGATACAATAAATAAAGGAGACTCCCAAGTAAGATACAATAAATAAAGGAGACTCCCAAGTAAGATACAATAAATAAAGGAGACTCCCAAGTAAGATACTATAAATAAAGGAGACTCCCAAATAAGATACACTAAATAAAGGAGACTCCCAAGTAAGATACAATAAATAAAGGACCCTTTTACACACCGTAAGTCGCACTGGGCACATGGCGCTAGTCTCATTTTTCTATATACCAATCGTCATTAGGTGGCTGATTCGGCCGGTATCACTCGGGCCGCCTTTACTTCCCAAAATATTTTCTGGTACCCATTTTAGTCCAGCCGGCTCCGTGGCGACGAGGTTATTAACGCAAATCGCAATCCCGCATACCCTGTTCGAAACAGCTGTGGGCGATTTAGAAGCAGGCTGCCTTGAGTTGGTATTTCATACAATGGTATGAGTGGCGGTCGTTCAGAAAGCAATGGCGAACTACTGAACGTAAACTAGTCCACAAATCACAAACAGCCAAAAAAGCTGGGGTTGACTGCGACGTCCTGTAAAGTGAGTTGTTTTCTTAGTCCAGGTTGGAATCCAGATCACTTCATACCGCCCTTAAGAGGATCAAACCCATAACAACCGGATTTGCAGATGTGCGCCTAGCCATAACGTTACCACGACTCTCATCCCCTTCCCTTCACACACACACACACACACACACAAACACACACACACGCGCGCGCGCGCGAGGGGAAGGGGAAGTCAATAAGTAAGTCCCACATGGCTGTAGAAAGATAACTAAATACGATAACAACGTGAAACAAGTTTATTTTTATGCATACATTGTCCCTTTATTTCTCAACATAATTTCCACCAACATTGATGCACTTATTCCATCATTTTATCAGTCCTCCCAAACCGGCTCATAGAACTTCGTGCTCTGTTTTCTAAACCACGTTTTCACTTCACATTCAACTTTGGCGTCATTTGCGAAATGGCTCCCGCCAAGGTGGGTTTTCAGTGGACCAAAAAGGGGGAAATCGCTAGGGGCTAAGTCGGGGCTGTAAGGTGGATGTTCCAGAACTTCCCACCTTAGTTGGTTAATTTTCTCCTGAGTTAATCGAGTCGTATGTGGTCTGGCATTGTCATGAAGAAGCAACACTTCTCTAGTCAGCAGTCCTGGACGTTTTCTTCGAATTGCACCACGAAGCATCGATAGAACTTCACAGTACGATTCAGAATTCATTGTCACATTTCTTCTTGAAATTGGTTAAAAGCACGCCTTGACAACCCCAGAACACTGTCAACATAACCTTCCCTGCTAATGGCTTAACCTTGAATTTTTGGACACAAGGCGAAGAAGGATTTTTCCATCACATTGAAGCACGCTTTGATTCGGGCTGGTAGTCAGCATAAACAGGAAGCATTTCTTTATGAATGTCCTTTGCTGGCAGTCCTTTTGCCCACAAAAAAAAAACAAATACAAAAAAGGCACAACAGCATGTTGCTCTTTTGTATATATATATACTTTCATCAGCCTCATCCAAGCAATCCTTTCTCTTTCACTGCAAAGTATTCAACCCAAGCCAAGGATAGAAAGTGTTGTAACCAGCCTTGAATGAGGAGACGGCACTTGATTAATTGATCGGCTTTATTATATGACCTCTCCAGCTGTGCCTAAGTCGTTCCGGCCTGGTTGTTCGCTTACTTAATGCATCTTTTCCGTGTTATCGTGTCGTAATGTAGAATTAATGCATGCGCTTTCAAGTGTAGCTATCGCAAACAGCGGGAGGGGTCACACGAACATCTGTTGTTATGATTCGATGGCTGTTTGTGGTGCGCCCCGCGTTCTGTGGCTGTTATCTGTGTGTGTTTGTTGCGTGCCACTCACTGAGACACGGCTTCGTTGAGCATGTTACATATGGTGAGGTTTAAAGAATATTTGGCTTCCCTACAGATGTTACCTCTTCTTTGCATGACGTTGCGATTAACCCCAGGTTGATTGTATAGGCAACTTTTCGCTCGCTTGTTAGCCGTTGATTTCTGAACGAGAAATCAATGTTTTAAGTTCAACTTAATGTCGATGTAGGAACATAACCCCTACCCCGTCATCAGCGCGCCGGAAGTGTAAGAGCAAGCGTTCTTATCCATTCAATGGCTACGGTCACCGACCATTGTGGTTACTGCGAAGGTCGGAAGCATTGACAGAACACTTTTACAGACGCCCAGTTATTATTTATTAATCTACACCGAAGACTGTTGAACTATGATAGCCCATATCTTTGGGAGTGACACACGATGATGACACATATGTGTAACTGTCGCGATTGTAAACTGTTCCAATGGCATCGCGATAGAAGAAATTTATCTTCGCCAACCGACAGATCAGCAGCATAGTTCTCTCAATTAGCAAAGCCCGGGCCGTAGTTAACATAACTGCTTTCAAATGATCATTTATTTCTGTAAACATAATCCATTTATGGCCGATACACCTTTGGCCGGTCTCCCTGGCCTAGAGGTTAACGTCTTTCTCCGTAATCCCGTATATTCTCGTGAGTAGTGTAACCTGCGCGAGAATCGGTAGCGGTTCTCGTCGCGTCGGTAACTTAGGGGTATGTGAGCCGGTCGCTCAGAAAGCAGTGGCAGACTACTGAGCGTAATCTTGCCTAGTACACCAATAGCAGCTGAAAAATAATGATGTTTACTGCAACGTCCTGTAAGGGATATGCACCCCCCCCCCACCCCCCCCCACCCCCAAAAAAAAACGGTCAGGGCGTTCTCGTGTATATAAACAGGGCCGCGCCGTGCTATGATACAGAGAGGCCGCCGCATCAGGCGGCACGGCACCGTAAGGGGGCGGTGTTAGCAGCGAAGGAGGGACTGCATTTCCAAGACTTGCATCCTTAAGGGGCGGCATTTCCAAGACTTGCATCATACTGAGTAAATCTACTGCACGGCCCCTGCATATAAATAATCCAAGTGATTATTCCCAGCGAGCTGTGAATAACGCCCCCCCCCCCCCCCCCCCAATTCTCAGTGTAGGTCAAGTGACTTTTACTACCGTCGAAAATGGCGATAGAAATAGAATCGTTCTTTTCAATTTTCGGGTTAGAGTTAGGGTTAGGAACTGCATACAGAATGAAATGTATCAAATAGATATAAAAAGACGATTTAAATTTTCAATGCTCAGTATTATTCGCATCTCGCTGTGAATAACGCCTCCCATAAATCATATGGCAAAAGTACCCGCTCCTAATGGCGGGGTATGATAACGTGACCAGATCGTGACTATAGTATGTCCACATTTGTTTGACTTCATTCACGATCAATTATTTTGAAAACTGTCTGTTGCATCGTTATGAAATTTTTCCAGCCGTCATATATTTACCCCCACCCAAGGAATATGTCTTTGATAGGTCCAAAAACAACTTAAATCATTGAAAGCGACGACATTCCTTTGATGTTTTGCTTAACAACTAGTGATTTCCCGCTAAAAAAGTTATGTTTACGGCATTGGGGACCTGCAAATTCAGATGACAAAGGCGTATCCGGATTCGTATGGGAGTGGGTGCAATGAAAGAAGTAGCTTACAATCGACAGGGTCGGCTGCATTGCACCGTGTTTTTATCCCATTTGGCTCAGTTTCTTTCCGCAGCGCGGAAAGCGTCGCACAAAGCACGAACTCCGTAGCTCCAGCGACGACCCTCGGGAGTGTCCGAAAAAAATGCACTCTTGAAATGAAGGACGCGGCCCGGAATCGAACATACAACCTTCAATCCATCCTTTCTCCAATAGTCCTCTTCCTCTTTCAACACACGGTCCTGACGTTTTTTCCAGTAACTTTTATCAATATTTAATAGCGCGGACAGACAGACAGACAGACAGACAGACAGACAGACAGACAGACAGACTGACAGACAGACAGGTAGGTAGGTAGGTAGGTAGGTAGGTAGGCAGAAAGGTAGGTGGGTGGGTGGGTGGCTGGCTGGCTGGCTGACTGGGTGGGTGGGTGGGTGGGTGGGTCGGCCGGCCGACAGGCAGACAGACAGACAGACAGACAGACAGACAGACAGACAGACAGACAGACAGACAGACAGACAGACAGACAGGCAGGCAGGCAGGCAGGCAGGCAGGCAGGCAGGCAGGCAGGCAGGCAGGCAGGCAGGCAGGCAGGCAGGCAGGCAGGCAGGCAGGCAGGCAGGCAGGCAGGCAGGCAGGCAGGCAGGCAGGCAGGCAGGCAGGCAGGCAGGCAGACAGACAGACAGACAGACAGACAGACAGACAGACAGACAGACAGACAGACAGACAGACAGACAGACAGACAGACAGACAGACAGACAGACAGACAGACAGACAGACAGACAGACAGACAGACAGACAGACAGACAGACAGACAGACAGACAGACAGACAGACAGACAGACAGACAGACAGACAGACAGACAGACAGACAGACAGACAGACAGACAGACAGACAGACAGACAGACAGACAGACAGACAGACAGACAGACAGACAGACAGACAGATAGATAGATAGATAGATAGATAGATAGATAGATAGATAGATAGATAGATAGATAGATAGATAGATAGATAGATAGATAGATAGATAGATAGATAGATAGATAGATAGATAGATCCCCGCCAGAAGCCGGGCCTTGTCAGCTAGTTTATTTATATAATCACGTTTCATGAAAGAACCCCCATTTGGAGACACCTCTGAATCTTCGCGCTGTTTGTTTCAAAACGGAAATCACGTGAAAATTTCAAAAAATGCCGGGACGTCTCTTGGTGAAGCTGTAATACTGTTAAAATCATGGACGTAATCTCTATGTCGTAATTAATATACCGCATATAAACTAACTTTGAAATCTGCTGTAAAATCTCCAGAACAAAAATTTTTTTGTTGGGTGGACATAATGATAAGGTTATATACTAAATCTCATCATTTTCCCTCAGTTGGTTAATGAGATATTGAATTTTATATTGAGGCAAAACAACAACAACAACAAAAACACACTATAGGACCAGACATTTTTCATTAGAGACCAATAGGAGACTAAATGTCAAAGTGTGGCAGGACAGGCGCCGGGAAGGTAGATGTGTTGGCACGTTCGTGAGCAGTAGGCGACTAATTCCCAAACAGAGGAGAGGATGGGAAGGTGGGGGTGTCTGTACGTTCGTGAGCAGTAGGCGACTAATTCACAAACAGAGGAGAGGATGGGAAGGTGGGGGTGTCTGTACGTTCGTGAGCAGTAGGCGACTAATTCCCAAACAGAGGAGAGGATGGGAAGGTGGGGGTGTCTGTTCGTTCGTGGGCAGTAGGCGACTAATTCCCAAACAGAGGAGAGGATGGGAAGGTGGGGGTGTCTGTTCGTTCGTGGGCAGTAGGCGACTAATTCCCAAATAGAGAAGAGGATGGGAAGGTGGGGGTGTCTGTTCGTTCGTGAGCAGTAGGCGACTAATTCCCAAACAGAGGAGAGGATGGGAAGGTGGGGGTGTCTGTACGTTCGTGAGCAGTAGGCGACTAATTCACAAACAGAGGAGAGGATGGGAAGGTGGGGGTGTCTGTTCGTTCGTGGGCAGTAGGCGACTAATTCCCAAACAGAGGAGAGGATGGGAAGGTGGGGTGTCTGTTCGTTCGTGGGCAGTAGGCGACTAATTCCCAAACAGAGGAGAGGATGGGAAGGTGGGGGTGTCTGTTTCGTTCGTGAGCAGTAGGCGACTAATTCCCAAATAGAGAAGAGGATGGGAAGGTGGGGGTGTCTGTTCGTTCGTGAGCAGTAGGCGACTAATTCCCAAACAGAGAAGAGGATGGGAAGGTGTGGGTGTCTGTACGTTCATGAGCAGTAGGCGACTAATTCCCAAACAGAGAAGAGGATGGGAAGGTGGGGGTGTCTGTTCGTTCTTGAGCAGTAGGCGACTAATTCCCAAACAGAGAAGAGGATGGGAAGGTGGGGGTGTCTGTTCGTTCGTGGGCAGTAGGCGACTAATTCCCAAACAGAGGAGAGGATGGGAAGGTGGGGGTGTCTGTTCGTTCGTGAGCAGTAGGCGACTAATTCCCAAACAGAGGAGAGGATGGGAAGGTGGGGGTGTCTGTTCGTTCGTGAGCAGTAGGCGACTAATTCCCAAACAGAGGAGAGGATGGGAAGGTGGGAGTGTCTGTTCGTTCGTGAGCAGTAGGCGATTAATTCCCAAATAGTGGAAAGGACGGAAATGTGGGCATGGCGGGGTGAGGAATTAACATAAAAGCTGCAGCGGCATAACAATGAGGAAGTTGGGTTTTAAACGAGGTTTTATATGCTGTTCGGCGCATTACTGGTCATGGATTGGTGAGTTGTGCGGGTGCTGTCATGTCTTCATGTTTCAGTTAGTTTTACTCTAGCATAATTACACGCATACATATGCGGTGAGAAAGAGAGCGAGACGGAGAGAGAGAGAAAGAAAGAGAGAGAGAGAGAGAGAGAGAGAGATAGAGAGAAGGAGAGCGTGTGTGTATGTGTGTGTTAGAGAGAAAGATAATGAGAGAGACAGAGAGTGAGAGAGTGGATGATAATGAGAATGAAAAAGTGAAAGAGAGCAAGAGGGAAATTGAAGCCACAATGAATCGGAGAGAGAACGAAAGAAAGAAAGAAAGAAAGAGAACGAGTGAAAAAGAATGAAAGTGAAAGCGAGAGAAAGGTAGTGCGAGAAAGTGAGAAAGTGAGAGAATGAGAGAGAGAGAAAGCGAGTGTGGGCTAAATATATAGAAAGAGTATGCAAGTGAGTGTGAGAGACAGCGAGAGTAAGAGAGAGAAAGAGAGAGTGAGAGAGAGAGAACAGACTTTATAAACGAACAGACTTTATTTTCAAAGGGTAACAAATTGGGCACGCAGGCCCGTCTTACATTCGGCCCTTCCAATCACTCATCTTTCTTTCATCAACAGTGCATAGGAAAAAACATTGTCAAATGAATTTTGTAAACATAAACAATGCATATTACTATGTTATGAGACGCATCCACCACCCACCCACACATCCCCCATTCACTCCATCTCCCCCACCCAACCACACACATAACCCACACACACACATATATACCCCCACCCATCCACCACATCCCTACACCTACACATCTTCCCATCCACACACACCTCTCACCCACCACACATCCCATCCACTCACACCCCAAGCTAACATACATTCCCCAACCCACACATCCCCCACCCACACACATCCACCCACCTACACACATCTCCCCACCCACTCACAATCCTCTACCTGTCCCATTACCCACCAACAATCACTCACCCACATATCATCCTCCACCCACACACCTTCAACCACCCAGCCAAACACACATTCCTCAGCTACACATCCCCCACGCACACACACACATCTCCCCACCAACTCACATATCCCGCACCTACCCACACACAAATTCCGCACTCACCCACATAATCTCCCATCTCCCCCAGCCCACTCACAGATCCCGAGCCCACCCCTACAAACATCCCCCACCATCTCCTAACCTACACACACTCACCCATCCACATATCCTCTACCCACCCACACATCCTCTACCCGCCCATCCCCTAACCAAACGTCCCTTAACCACACACCCTTACTCATATACAATCACCCACCCACACATCCTCTACCCAACCACACATCCTCTACCCACCCATTCCCCAGCCACACATCCCTTAACCACACACCCCTACCCATATACACGCACATCCCCACCCACTGAGAGAGAGAGAGAGAGAGAGAGAGAGAGAGAGAGAGAGACAGACAGACAGACAGAGACAGGGAGAGAGGGGGAGAGAGAGAGAGAGAGAGAGAGAGAGAGAGAGAGAGAGAGAGAGAGAGAGAGAGAGAGAGAGAGAGAGAGAGAGAGAGAGAGAGAGAGAGAGCAAACTCCCAACTTCCACGGCAATGTTGATGACCTATCTTCCAACCACAGAAACGTTTATTTCTAGAATCTCACCAGACAAAATCAATACCCTTGTATCGACCGTCCTCATCACCCGATGGATGTCATCAAAGCACGTGCTGATCCATCTGTAATTAACACGTTTTGACTCCCGCGATGAGCTGATCAAACAAACCCTAACATGCCGCTGTATCAGTTTCGGCCTGGTCTTAAGTGCATCAGTTAAGGACTCATAATATCTGACTTGCATTTAACGAGGTCCGGGTTCCTTTGTTGTATTTGCTGAAGTTAATTGCAATAAAAGTTTACAAACATACGAGGGTAGGTCAGAAATGTATGCACCACAATTATTATCTCTTTAGTTTGGTTTAGTCGACGGATCAACATCACCGCACACGGGTGCAACCCATAAGTGTTCTGTACTACTCCTAACGCAAGCCCGAGTCCGGGGAATCTCAGCTCAGTGCACGAACTCCGTAGCACCGGCGACGATCCTGAAATACTTTAGGTAGATATTTAACTCGAAATTTTGCCCGGGCAGCGCCGTTAGGCTACTCTTTTTCGATTTCCAACTGCCAAGGGATGTTTTACGTGCGCAACAATACACACGGGCGTCCGATCTGACTACCCGGAGACCAGGGGAAATTTTGTTACTAGAAGTCCACGTGAAAAAATCCCTACTCTCACCGGGGCTTGAACCTGGGACCTCCAGCACTCGAGGCGGACACCATACCTCGAGACCACTCAGCCCCCTGTTTCTGCCCTTCATCTCCCAAGAAAAAGGGGATCAATCAATCTACTGCAGGTTCTTTTAGACTTGTTCGTGATACAAATGAAATTTAGTCACGATGATCATGCACACGTGCAGCAAACATTCCTACTTCTCAACATCTCAACACAATCCCCATCAACTTTAACGGCTTTACGCCATCTTGAAACAAGAGCATGCATCCCAGATAGTACATGCTGGAGATGTATCTTCCCATGTACTTTGAAGATTTGGTTATAATATTTAGAGATATCGATTGCAAGTTTCCACAAATATTTGCGCACTGGTTACATGGTGGTTGCAGAAATCGATTGGGTTAGTTTTATGTTGCATATTCTTCATATTGTTAGTGTCACGTGCTATCTCCCCATAACATTCTCCTCCTCATTTCCTCTTCTTCTCCTCCTCCTCCTCCTCCTTGTTGTTGGTGTTATTATTGTTGTTGTTGGTGTTATGTTATTATTGTTGTTGTTCTTCTTCTCCTTCTTTTTCTTCTCCTCCTCCTCTTCTTCTTACTTCCTCTGTTCTAGTTCTTCTTCCCTTTCATCATCTTTATCTCCTCCTCCTGCTGCACCTTCGCTATCGCCGCTTTTGATGATTACACCCTCTTAAAATGAATTCGACCTTACGTTGAGTTGAAGTTACTGTTTAGTTCCAAACAGCTTGGACTGTTATGTGTTTCTGGCCTAGCTCACTGCACAGACGACAATCCTACAGAACACCTTCAGCAGTGTGTTTACCTGGTCGACACGTGCACAGAGATGAGGCAGGCAGACGGAGTGTATGCATGTGTTTGTTCTGGCAATTATGTCCCGTCCTAAGACGAAGAATGTGACCTGTTTCTGCCAGCCAGGAGTGTGGCTTTCTTCATTGAGCTCATGCCTTATGTTTCTTACAGCCTGGAGTTGGGCTCACACTGCGCATTACTTACACAATCGTCACCCCATTCGTGTTCACAAAGTATGAAATCTGATCGCCTCTAGATTTTGGCGAAGATCAAAGTGTAGGATCTGAACGTGATCTGGCCAGGGTCACCAGAGGCGGTCAACCG
Organism: Cepaea nemoralis; assembly: GCA_014155875.1. Lineage (NCBI taxonomy): Eukaryota > Metazoa > Mollusca > Gastropoda > Stylommatophora > Helicidae > Cepaea > Cepaea nemoralis. The sequence continues at coordinate 215,384 of JACEFZ010013856.1, read as the reverse complement.
AATGACACACAGGGACGTGGGACTTCATGAGGCGGCTCTAGCCCCTGGGGAACCGCGGGCCCTAACAAAAATGAAATCCGAATAAACACAAAATATGACTAGGAAAAGCACGGCCGGATGCGGGTTAGAGTATGGACTCAACGCTTGCCAAAATGATGGAAAGAATGGCCACCTTCCTCTTTACTCTCAGGCTTACATGTGATGGCGCTTTCACATCACAGACATATAGCAGCAAAGTGCTAGGGAATATTTTATTATCATTTTATTTGTACGCCTGGGAAGCTGGATGTAAGGAAAGACACACAGATACGGATCAACGTTTCGTCAAAAGTCTTTATCAGCGAAAAACAAAATCAATCACAAAAATGTTGTGTCTATTCTGATTCTAGTACCGGCTCTGCAGCAGTCAGTCAACCTTCTCTTTTAAAGTATGAAATTTCAGTATCTTCTTGTTTACATTCTTGCTCACCGCAGTCCAGCCCGGGTACTCCGTAATACTTCATGCCCGGATACTCCATAATACTTCATGTCCGGGTACTCCATAATACTTCATGTCCGAGTACTACATAATACTTCATGCCCCGGTACTCCATAATACTTCATGTCCGAGTACTACATAATACTTCATGCCCCGGTACTCCATAATACTTCATGTCCGGATACTCCATAATACTTCATGTCCGGGTACTCCATAATACTTCATGTCCGGGTACTCCATAATACTTCATGTCCGAGTACTACATAATACTTCATGCCCCGGTACTCCATAATACTTCATGTCCGAGTACTCCATAATACTTCATGCCCCGGTACTCCATAATACTTCATGTCCGGATACTCCATAATACTTCATGTCCGGATACTCCATAATACTTCATGTCCGGGTACTCCATAATACTTCATGTCCGAGTACTACATAATACTTCATGTCCGAGTACTACATAATACTTCATGTCCGAGTACTACATAATACTTCATGTCCGAGTACTACATAATACTTCATGTCCGGGTACTCCATAATACTTCATGTCCGAGTACTACATAATACTTCATGTCCGAGTACTACATAATACTTCATGTCCGAGTACTACATAATACTTCATGTCCGGGTACTCCATAATACTTCATGTCCGGGTACTCCATAATACTTCATGTCCGGGTACTCCATAATACTTCATGTCCGGGGACACACCATAATATTTCATGTCTGGGTACTCCATAATACTTCATGTCCGGGTACTCCATAATACTTCATGTCCGGGGGCACACCATAATATTTCATGTCCGGGTACTCCATAATACTTCATGTCCGGGGGCACACCATAATATTTCATGTCCGGGTACTCCATAATACTTCATGTCCGGGTACTCCATAATACTTCATGTCCGGGGGCACACCATAATATTTCATGTCCGGGTACTCCATAATACTTCATGTCCGGGTAATCCATAATACTTCATGTCCGGGGGCACACCATAATACTTCATGCCCGGGTACTCCATAATACTTCATGTCCGGGTACTCCATAATAAGTTGGTACCCACTACATTATGTTCCTCTTTCTGTTAGCAATCTTGCTTAATCTTACCACATTCGACATCCTGCAGTACGAACGAAAGAACGAAACAAAGGGTCACAAATTTGGCACGCAGGCCTGTCGTATATTCAGCCCTTCCAATCATATTCTTGCATACATCAATTATCTATTGTGCGTGATACATTCACATAGAAAAGAAACATTGTCAAATGGATGCTGTGAATATAAACAATGCATATTAACACGATATGAGACAAACAAGAAAATTGGATGCCAGCTTCTTCTTCTTCTTCTTCTTCTTCTTCTTCTTCTTCTTCTTCTTCTTCTTCTTCTTCTTCTTCTTCTTCTTCTTCTTCGTTGGTTCACTTAAAATTTGTCTATAACTGTAATGCTGTTTCGTATATGAATTTAACTGTCTTTTCTAGTTCACTCAGTGGTCCATATGGTTTATCTTCCACTGTTGTTTCTCTAGGCCTGCTCAAAACGACTACCATCTTACGGACAGAACAGAACAAATCATTATTCTGCGCCTCAGAACAGGACACAATATATTATGCAACGACATGTATACAAAATTCAAGATTGGCGACTCAGCCATGTGCACATGTGTACTGGCGCCGCAGACAGCAGATCAGATACTCCAAGACTTCCCAAAATATGATATACAGAGGCAAACCTTTTAACCTAGAGAAACAACAGTGGAAACTCACATATTCCAAGACTGCCCAAATTACGACATATCGAGGCAAGCCTTCTAGCCTAAAGTAATAACAGTTGAAGATCACATACTCCAAGACTGTCCAAAATACGACATATCGAGGCAAACATTCTAACCTAGAGAAACAACAATGGAAGATCACATAATCCAAGACTGCCGGAAATACAACATATCTAGGCAAACCTTCTAACCTAGAGAAGCAAAAAGTGGAAGATCGCATACTCCAAGACTGCCAAAAATATAAGGCACATCTAGACGCCTGCTGAACACCGGGACAACAGACAAAGCCTCTATGCACTGTGCTACCACCACTGTGCTACCGCCACCGTGCTACTGCCACCGTGCTACCACCACCGTGCTACCACCACTGTGCTACCCCCACTGTCCTACCCCCACTGTCCTACCACCACTGCTACCACCATTTTGCTACCCCCACTGTGCTACCACCATTTTGCTACCCCCACTGTGCTACCCCCACTGTGCTGCCACCACCGTGCTACCACCACCGTGCTACCACCACCGTGCTACCCCCACCGTGCTACCCCCACCGTCCTACCACCACCGTGCTACCACCACCGTGCTACCCCCACCGTGCCACCCCACCGTGCTACCACCACCGTGCTACCACCACCGTGCTTCCACCACTGTGCTACCACCACCGTGCTACCACCACTGTGCTACCCCCACTGTGCTACCCCCACTGTGCTACCACCATTTTGCTACCCCCACTGTGCTACCCCCACCGTGCTACCACCACCGTGCTACCAGCTACCACCACCGTGCTACCACCACGGTGCTACCACCACCGTGCTACCCCCACCGTGCTACCCCCACCGTGCTACCCCACCGTGCTACCACCACTGTGCTTCCACCACCGTGCTACCACCACCGTGCTACCACCACCGTGCTACCACCACCGTGCTACCAGCTACCACCACCGTGCTACCACCACTGTGCTTCCACCACCGTGCTACCACCACCGTGCTACACCCACTGTGCTACCCCCACCGTGCTACCCCCACCGTGCTACCCCCACCGTGCTACCACCACTGTGCTACCACCACTGTGCTACCCCACCGTGCTACCACCACCGTGCTACCCCCACCGTGCTACCATCACCGTGCTACCACCACCGTGCTACCACCACCGTGCTACCACCACCGTGCTACCACCACCGTGCTACCCCCACCGTGCTACCCCCACCGTGCTACCCCCACCGTGTTACCCCCACCGTGCTACCCCCACCGTGCTACCACCAATGTGCTACCCCCACCGTGCTACCACCACTGTGCTACCCCCACCGTGCTACCATCACTGTGCGACCCTCACCGTGCTACCACCACTGTGCTACCACCGCCGTGCTACCACCACCGTGCTACCACCACCGTGCTACCACCACCGTGCTACCACCACCGTGCTACCACCACCGTGCTACCACCACTGTGCTACCACCACCGTGCTACCACCACTGTGCTACCACCACCGTGCTACCACCACTGTGCTACCACCACTGTGCTAACCCGACTGTGCTACCACCACCGTGCTACCCCCACCGTGCTACCACCACCGTGCTACCCCCACCGTGTTACCACCACTGTGCTACCACCACTGTGCGACCCTCACCGTGCTACCACCACTGTGCTACCCCCACCGTGCTACCACCACTGTGCTACCCCCACCGTGCTACCACCACTGTGCTACCACCACTGTGCGACCCTCACCGTGCTACCACCACTGTGCTACCCCCACCGTGCTACCACCACCGTGCTACCACCGCCGTGCTACCACCACTGTGCTACCCCCACCGTGCTACCACCACTGTGCTACCACCACTGTGCTACCACCACTGTGCTACCAACACTGTGCTACCACCACTGTGCTACCACCACCGTGCTACCACCACTATGCTACCACCACTGTGCTACCACCACTGTGCTACCACCACCGTGCTACCACCACTGTGCTACCACCACTGTGCTACCACCACCGTGCTACCACCACTGTGCTAACCCGACTGTGCTACCACCACCGTGCTAACCCGACTGTGCTACCACCACCGTGCTACCACCACCGTGCTACCCCCACCGTGCTACCACCACTGTGCTACCACCACTGTGCGACCCTCACCGTGCTACCACCACTGTGCTACCCCCACCGTGCTACCACCACTGTGCTACTCCCACCGTGCTACCACCACTGTGCTACCCACACCGTGCTACCACCACTGTGCTACCCCCACCGTGCTACCACCGCCGTGCTACCACCGCCGTGCTACCACCACCGTGCTACCACCACTGTGCTACCACCACCGTGCTACCACCACCGTGCTACCACCACCGTGCTACCACCACCGTGCTACCACCACTGTGCTACCACCACTGTGCTAACCCGACTGTGCTACCACCACTGTGCTACCACCACTGTGCTACCACCACTGTGCTACCACCACTGTGCTAACCCCACTGTGCTACCACCACTGTGCTACCACCACTGTGCTACCACCACTGTGCTACCCCCACCGTGCTACCACCACTGTGCTACCACCACTGTGTTACCACCACTGTGCTACCACCACTGTGCTACCACCACCGTGCTACCACCACTGTGCTACCACCACCGTGCTACCACCACTGTGCCACCCCCACTGTGCTACCACCACCGTGCTACCACCACTGTGCTACCACCACCGTGCTACCTACACTGTGCCACCCCCACTGTGCTACCACCACTGTGCTACCACCACCGTGCTACCACCACTGTGCCACCCCCACTGTGCTACCACCACCGTGCTACCACCACTGTGCTACCACCACTGCCATGTTAAGCTGAGTACATGTAACAGGTCGTCTCTGTGGCGAGGATGTTACCAATGCAAATCGTATTCCCACACACCGCGTTCCAAGCACAGCTGTGGGAAATTGACAAGCAGACCGTCTTGCGTTTGTTTCCATACAATAGTATGAGTGCAGATCGTTCAAAAAACAATGGCAAACTACTGAATGTAAACTTGGCAAGAAATCACAAACAGCCAGAATATGCTAGGATTGACTGTCACGTCCTGTAAAGGATATGCAACTAACTAACACGTAAAAGATCTCGTATATGAATATAAATATCAGACATTACACTATTCTTCCACAAAGAGAACTAGCCACACGCATCAGGAAAAGACACAGTCCACATTCTGTGCGCGTGTCATGAGAGGGAAAAGCTGGAGTATGTCGTCACAACGGTTAATTTAAAGTAAAATGAGGAAGACCAAGACAGAAGATGCTGGACAGCCTGACATCATGGCATGAAGGAACAACCGTATCAGAAATTGGCAGCACACAACACAGAGCGTTTTGCAAAGGCATGATCACCAACACCACACGGCATGGACTACAAGAAGATTCGCAGCACAAGAGACAGAAGGCCGTGGACAGACATGATCACCAACGCCACACGGCATGGACTACAAGAAGATACGCAGCACAAGAGACAGACGGCTGTGGACAGACATGATCACCAACGCCACACGGCATGGACTACAAGAAGATTCGCGGCACAAGAGACAGACGGCTGTGGACAGACATGATCACCAACGCCACACGGCATGGACTACAAGAAGATACGCAGCACAAGAGACAGAAGGCTGTGGACAGACATGATCACCAACACCACACGGAATGAACTATGAGAAGGTACACTAATCGTTTAGCTTTAGTCTCACGCTAATAATTCGCGTTGTTTTCCTTGTCGGCAAGAGGCACAGTTGGACCGCATGCGGCCACAAAAGAGATCAGCGCTGCTTTGCATGACCCTCATCCAGCAAGCATGGCTCTTAACTCCCACCCAACAATCGTAACTTAACTCGCATCCCACACGCGTGAATCTTAACCCCCAACAAATGAACTAGCGTAACTTAACTCCCACCCAACAAACGTGACTTTTGACTCCCACCCAACAAGCGTGACTCAACTTCCACCCAACAAGTGTGACTCTTAACACCCACCCAGAAAGTGTGACTTAACTCCCAACCCAAGAAGTGTGACTTAACTCCCATCCAACAAGTGTGACTTAACTCCCACCCAACAAGTGTGACATAACTCCCACCCAACAAGTGTGACTCTTAACTCCCACCCAACAACCGTGACTATTAACTCCCACCCAACAAGCGTGACTTAACTCCCACCCAACAAGCGTGAATTAACTCCCACCAAACAAGCGTGATTCTTAACTCCCACCCAGCAAGTGTGACTTAACTCCCACCCAACAAGCGTGACTCAACTCCCACCCAACAAGAGTGACTTAACTTCCACCCAACAAGTGTGACTCTTAACACCCACCAAAAAGTGTGACTTAACTCCCAACCCAACAAGTGTGACTTAACTCCCATCCAACAAGTGTGACTTAACTCCCACCCAGCAAGTGTGGCTTAACTCCCACTTAACAAGTGTGACTCTTAACTCCCACCCAACAACAGTGACTCTTACCTCCAATCCAACAAGCGTGACTTAACACCCACCCAACAAGTGTGACTTAACTTCCACCCAACAAGTGTGACTCTTAACTCCCACCCAACAACCGTGACTCTTAACTCCCACCCAACAAGCGTGACTTAACTCCCACCCAACAAGCGTGACTTAACTCCCACCCAGCAAGCGTGATTCTTAACTCCCACCCAGCAAGTGTGACTTAACTCCCACCCAACTCCCACCCAACAAGTGTGACTCAACTCCCACCCAACAAGCGTGACTCTTAACTCCCACCCAACAAGTGTGACTCTTAACTCCCACCCAACAAGTGTGACTTAATTCCCATCTAACAAGTGTGACTTAGCTCCCACCCAACAAGTGTGACTTAACTCCCACCCAACAAGCGTGACTCAACTCTCACCCAATAAGTGTGACTTAACTCCTACCCAACAAGCGTGACCTAACTCCCACCCAACAAATGTGACTTAACTCCCACCCAACAAGTGTGACCTAACTCCCACCCAACAAGCGTAACCCAACTCCCACCCAATAAGTGTGACTCAACTCATACCCAACAAGTGTGACTCAACTCATACCCAACAAGCGTGACTTAACTCCCACCCAACAAGCGTGACTCAACTCCCACCCAACAAGCGTGACTCTTAACTCCCACCCAACAAGTGTGACTCAACTCCCACCCAACAAGTGTGACTCAACACCCACCCAACAAGTGTGACTCAACTCATACGAAACAAGTGTGACTCAACTCATACCCAACAAGTGTGACTCAATTCCCACCCAACAAGTGTGACTCAACTCCCACCCAACAAGCGTGACTCAACTCCCACCCAACAAGCGTGACTCAACTCCCACCCAACAAGTGTGACTCAACTCCCACCCAACAAGTGTGACTCAACTCATACGAAACAAGTGTGACTCAACTCATACCCAACAAGTGTGACTCAACTCCCACCCAACAAGTGTGACTCAACTCCCACCCAACAAGCGTGACTCAACTCCCACCCAACAAGTGTGACTCAACTCCCACCCAACAAGTGTGACTCAACTCCCACCCAACAAGCGTGACTCTTAACTCCCACCCAACAAGTGTGACTCAACTCCCACACAACAAGTGTGACTCAACTCCCAGCCAACAAGTGTGACTCAACTCATACGAAACAAGTGTGACTCAACTCATACCCAACAAGTGTGACTCAACTCCCACCCAACAAGTGTGACTCAACTCTCACCCAACAAGCGTGATTCAACTCCCACCCAACAAGTGTGACTCAACTCCCACCCAACAAGTGTGACTCAACTCCCACCCAACAAGTGTGACTCAACTCATACGAAACAAGTGTGACTCAACTCATACCCAACAAGTGTGACTCAACTCCCACCCAACAAGTGTGACTCAACTCATACCCAACAAGTGTGACTCAACTCATACGAAACAAATGTGACTCAACTCATACCCAACAAGTGTGACTCAACTCATACGAAACAAGTGTGACTCAACTCATACCCAACAAGTGTGACTCAACTCCCACCCAACAAGTGTGACTCAACTCATACCCAACAAGTGTGACTCAACTCCCACCCAACAAGTGTGACTCAACTCCCACCCAACACGCACGTCCCTGCAGCTGCCACCAGAGCTAACTAGTCTGTGTAGCGTCAACACACGACCTGCCCCAGTGACCTTCTAGCGGGTCCTGAGACACTGGCAGTCAAGTCAGCAACAGATTGCAATTATTTGTCAACAGTTGCGATTGCTAGGGGCTGGATTTTTCGTGGCAGATTATGGGATAACGTTACATGAGGGAGGGGGGGGGGGGGGGGGGTTACAAAATAGAGTATTAATAGTGTTAGTGTGCGGGTTTTCCGCCGGCGGCAGGTGTTGTTACACACAACAGTCTGGCCTGGGAATGTAGACGGGTGCGCAGACAGACAGCCTGACAGACAGACAGATCATTGGATGAATAGATGGATAGACAATTTGATAAATTGACAGACAGACAGACAGGCAGGCAGGCAGGCAGGCAGGCAGGCAGGCAGATAGACAGATAGATAGATAGATAGATAGATAGATAGATAGATAGATAGATAGATAGATAGATAGATAGATAGATAGATATGCATGTATGTAGGGCAAACAATCAGATAGGCACACAGATATACCGGTGGAGAGACCAACTAAACAACCGATGGTTCGCTGAAACTATAGACAAACAATTACACAGACAGGCAGATATCAACAACCAGCTGTGTTAGAAGCTACGAACCCGTGCAAGTAGAGATGGGTGGAACACGCATTTATTTATGTTTTCTTGTCTTGCCCAGGTGCATGCCGTCTTATTTCCTATCAACATTTGCCGTTAAATCTATGGGTATTTGGAAACCTAGTCTTGCCTTCCCGAGACCAGATGTGCTGGCTTAGTTGCGTCGCTTCGTGAATGTGTAGTGTACGCTTGATGTTGTCTATCGATCTTGTTGTTTTGTGTCTCTGTATTCAGGTCTTATTGGGTTGTGTGCTTTTCTCGGTAGCTGACAGGGGTTCAATCTTATAAGATGTTCAAACCATTGTATTGGATCAGTTTGTGTTGTACTGTCTATATTCTAAGTTGTGTTCTTCTTCTTCTGCTGCTGTTGCTGCTTCTCCTCTTCCTCCTCCCTCTGCTCTTCTTCCTCCCCTTCCTCCTCTTCCTTTCTCTGATTCTCCTCCTTCCTCTTCTTCTTTTCCTCCTCCTGAAGTCCCTCCTTCTCCCCCCCCCCCTTGCGTCTGCCTTTAAAACACACAGTGGAGTATAGTGAGCGAGTGAGACGACCAGTCACATGATCAGGTGAGATCGCGAGATATGACCGGCTATCGGCAAGTCACGTGATGACGATGGTGAGAATCGAAATTACTGGAGCCACTCTTAAGTTTAGTATGCTTTTTTTGTTTTGTTGACTTTGCTTTCGCTCGCTCTGAACTCAATCATCATCCAACATGACTTACTATTACTAGCAGTTGCAGGCAATTTTTAGCCACTTTAATTGGCGTATAATACACTAAAAGAAAAATGGTCTGTCGAAGCAGTTTCCTGATTTGGGTCACTTATGTGATGCCGTCATCAAACTTTGCCTGAATACAAGGAGGAATGGTGGCCAACCTGTCCCTCACTTTCGTATGCGACGAGCCCAGGCGTAGAAACTGCGCCCGACCGTCTTCGTGACATTATCTGCGCAGTTCGCAATCAGCGTTGCTAACGCGCTCGCTACAGTACTGGAAGGCCCCGATATACGTCGTTTCGCTATAACGTCGTTGTCACATAGGGGACTAACTTCACTTTACGTCGCTGTGTTTCGCCATAACGTCGTTTTGAGGCTGGCGATCGGGTTGTTGATATCGGTAAAGTCCGTGGTTTACCTCCAACCACGGTAGGGACAATTCATGCAGGTGCTGATAAAATCAAAGAGGGTGCTAAAAACGTAACACCTTTGAGTGCTTCCAAGATTACTTGTACCAGAAGTACTCTTATGGAGAACATGGAAGCACTACTGGCCGTTTGGATTGAAGACCAGAACCAACGGAATATGCCTGTGAGCAAGATGGTTATCCAAGAGAAAGCAAAGTCTCTCTATGAAGATCTAGCTAAGAAAGCGGGTGAGAGCAGTACTAGCAGTGCTGATGATAGTTGTAAGAAGCGTTCACACCTGCACAACATTCAGACAACAGGTGAAGCGGCGGGTGCTGATACTGCAGCTGCAGAACGTTTCCCTGCAGAGTTACAGGCCATGATTGAGGAGGGTGGTTACTGTGCTGCAGACATTGGACAATTTTTTTGTTCAAGCAGAGAAGAGCCAGGAAAAGAGGCAGGAAGAGGTTACAGTTTCATCCTCAGATGAAGAGGCAGAATTTAATGCCTCTACGACACAATAACTCTACCATTCGCCCTCCAACCCAACTCTGTTTAACCAATAAATATCAACAACCATCAAAATAAACATTACATAATACACTGTATTTCATTTAATTCTATGGGAAATAGTGTATCGCTATACGCCGTTTCACTTAAAGTCGCGTTTTCCAAGAACGTAACCCCGACGTTAACCGGCCTTTCAGTATACTAACTGACGTCAGCATGGCCAAATTAGTAAGACCGCTCGTTCTTAACTTCCGGTGTGCTGATACCGATGTAGCGATTCACTCCTACACCGCTCAGATGGACTGGTTATAATGAAAGCTAATCCACACGCAAAAATCAGTCCAGTGCTCTAGAAATAGCAAGACGTGTGTAACATGCCTGGGTTCATTAACATTGGGCGTGATAGACCTAAGCGAAAGTGGTACTATATAAACAAGCTAACCGGCCCTGAGAAATAATAGACGGAGGTAAAATGAGGCTGGGTCGTAGGTCCCCAGAAAGGGCAAATAAGAAGACAGACGGGGAAGGTTGGAGGCAGTGAGTTTAAGGGGGGAGTCGAGGAGGCGTCAGCCTGCTAGTGTGGTTGTGAGGCAGACAGCTTGGGCTGGGGAGTAGTGTTGTGTGGAGTCAGGAGACTGGACAGTTAGTGGAGGCCTAGACGCAGAGTGGGTTGGATCGAGTGAGTTCGGGCCGGGGAGAGTGGCTGGTTAACTGTCATGGTGGATTAGATTAAGAAGGCCTGGAGAAGGCAGTGTTATTTGAGTGTTAGGTTGTGATGAGGATATATTCTGGAATTACTGTTACTGGATTTATATATGTTGCCTGTTTCCGTGTTTATTCATTATTAAAGGGATATTCTGTGCGCAAACGCAATCTTGTTCAGTGACTAATAGATGTGTACTACAGTAATGACTTGTGTTGTGGGACATGGGGCTAACCCAGCTTACACTCTGCAGTGATATAGAAGGAGCATCAGGATCTAGACAACGACCAATCTCATTCTGTTGCAAAAGAGATTGTGACAACGTGTAAGGACTACGCTTGAGTTCAAAGCGAGCAAATGTAAACACAAAAGTATACTAATAGCAAGTATATGGACTACGCTTGGAAGTCTCCAGTGGAGAAGTACTCAAGTCGTCTGACACTGGCTCTGAAGGTTGTATGTTTGGTTCCGGGCCGCGTCCTTTGGTTCACGAGTCTATTTTTTCAGGAGACTCCTGAGGGTCGTCGCTGGAGCTACGGAGTTCGTGCTGTGCGGAAAGAGACTGAGCCATATGGGATAAAACACGGTGCAATGAAGTCGACCCTGTCGACTTTTAAGCGATTTGTTATGGACAACGCGTGGTTCAAAGCGAGTGAACGCAAACACAAGGGTATACTAATTATTAATGATTAACAACTGGGTGAGATAGAAGATACGAGTTGACGTTAAGACTTACCTTATCAGCATCTCGACCCCAGTGTCGTCCAGGCGCCGTTTGACGCCCTTCCAGTTCTTCTTCAGCTTGAATATTTGCATGGAAGTCAAAGGTAAACGTGGGTCAGTGGTCGGTGGATGGTGGCTCCCTCTGGTATCACTGCCTCCACCAGTATTTATAGGAACTCCTTCTGCCATTGTTCGATCGATTGTTTAACACTCGCCAACCAAATCCAGTCCACGTTTTCAGGCTAGCATGACAAGATGGCGCAGAGCAAGAACATTTACGTTCGACTTGTATTTCCGTATAGTGTTAATGGAAATGCATATTAATGTCAACAAGTTCATTAAAGAACACATTAATACCTGCAAATTAATTAAAATACATTACAGACGTTTATTACGTTAGCATTTAGATATTAATTAAGGAGTCGATAAAGCAACTGTTTTAACGTGTAATAATGTTGCTGTGCTCTCCCTGGCCAAGGCGTTAACGACGTTGTTTGTAATCTCGTATATCCACGTGGGGGAAAACAGATGAGCGAGATTCAGCAGCGGATAGCGCCGCATTGGTAACTTACGGGGGTATGTGAGTAGGTAGTTCAGAAATCAATGGCAAACTACTGAACGTAAAACTTGCCTAGTACATCAACAGCGGCTGGAAAATGTTGGTGTTGACTGCAACGTCCTGTAAGGGATATGCAACATAAAAAAATTGCCGTGGAAATCTGCCTAAAATAGTTGTTTATTCACCCTTGGAGGGCTTGAAGAATTAGGAAATGGTGGCCGCTTCTCTTTCGGGAGACCCGGGTTCGATCCCTCGGTAAGGTGTGGGATTTTTTTTTCTGTCAGGTCAAAAAGAAAATCTTAACCTGCACATTTCGCGGCGACTGCACTAGCCAGGCGGCCTTAATTCCTCAGGCTCAAAGACCCCTCTGCCATACACCGCAATGTACTATATTGGCAGTAATTGACAGTGCCAGTTATTTTCATACCAATAGGCAAGCAAAAGGTAGGAAATGTCCGTTTACGAAACTGAATGACAGGCAACCGCTTATCAATTTGGCAAACATTGCCTGTTGAATCTGTGAGCGCATGCGATCAGCGAATAAGTTAAGTGTCAGAGAAGAGATGAGCAATCCAACACTGGAAATAGGGTCCAGCCGTGCTATGATACAGAGTGACGGCAGCATCAGGCGGCACCGTAGAGGGGCTTCATAAGGGGGCGGCAATGAAAATAAAAAACATGTAAGGGGCGGCATTTCGAAGACTTGCATTATACTGAGAAAATCTACCGCGCTGTACTACATGGAAATGCAGTTAAAAGACCTTTATATATACTAGGGCTTGATAATCCACAATCATACCATCTTCGGGGAATCAGGTAAAACTATTGTATATGTAGATATCATACGTCGTTCAGAGGCTTGATTCTTAGTCTGTCCAGAATTCTTTATGGATTTATTCTTCATCTTCTTCTTCTTCTTCTTGTTCTTCTTGTTGTTGTTGTTGTTGTTGTTGTTGTTGTTGTTGTTGTTGTTGTTGTTGTTGTTCTTCTTCTTCTTCTTCTTCTTCTTCTTCTTCTTCTTCTTCTTCTTCTTCTTCTTCTTCTTCTTCGTTCGTCCGGAATATTTTTTGGGATTAATTGAGTTGTGCCTGTTTACAGCAACGCTGCGATATTTGCACCTTTCGGCCGACACATCCGACTTCTACGGGCATTTGTTGACCGGGTTAATCTTCCCCGTTCAACGGGCCGAACCGTCCAAGAATCCAGTGGTGCCCACACTATTCCCACAAGCAGCATGACGATGGAGGTAATGGCAGTAACACAGGCTTTCCTATGGCTAGAATCACAGCATTATACCAACGTGTGTGTACTAAGTGATTCAATGAGCATGATTCGGAAGGTCGAAGCTGGATCTGTACGTAGACAGTGGACTGAGTCGCTGAGGAAGTCTGTTGTCCGTAAAGTCACCTTCATCTTTGTCCCGGGACATGCGAGAGTCGAGGGAAATGAACGAGCTGATAAACTGGCTGGCTCTGCACCCCCTGCAGATGGCCAGCCCATGGATCGTGCCGATGTTATTAACGTCCTTAAAGACATGCCGAGAACAGAAGACTTTGACGTCAGTGAATCCACATCGCTGTCCAGGATGAAAGACTTGGGAGTAAGAATTGGCACGGCCAGACACGAGAGGTACATAGGGAAAACGAGGATCCTCGTTAACCAACACAGAACTGGCACTATTAGCCACCGAACGCTGATGCTTATGCTGGGGAGGGGGGGGGGGGATCTGGGCACCTATGGACCTGTCCGGAGTGCAATGAAGATACCCCAACTGATAACTGATAACTGATAATTTCATAGTAACTATTTCGCTGATTCCAAACAGCCTCTACATCTGTGGACTTTCATTTCACCTGTCCGATGTCTGTCACTCCCATGAGAGCTACATTGTTTTATGATGCTCTATGTGTAGGGGAATTATGTTATGCTATGATTGTTTTCTATGTGTAGGGGAATTATGTTATGCTATGATTGTTTTCTATGTGTAGGGGAATTATGTTATGCTATGATTGTTTTCTATGTGTAGGGGAATTATGTTATGCTATGATTGTTTTCTGAGTATATTTTAGATTAGTATTTCTATACGCAATGATTAAAGATGTTTAACATGTTATAACACACCAGGCTTAATGTCCTGTTTTGTTGTTATTATGAGTAGCGTTGTTTATGTATATTCTGCTGTTGTTGTATGCTTAAGTTGTAATATGTTACCGCATGGTGAATGTTATTCTATACTAATGTTGTTGTGCTTGAAGCATAAGTGTTATGGTGTATACAACATTACTCAAACTATGTAAGGGGTAAATGGTGTGCGTAGTAATTACATGTGCGTGATGAGCGTGCGTTCATCTAAACTCACGCGACGCTGACATAACCCCACCGGCATGTAAGCCTGGAGCTCAAGCTCTCTTATGTTGACACCGCTCAAACATGCAACATGAACCAACTGTGGTGAAGGCGAGACTGCAGTATATCTTGTGTCGGCGTAATGAAGATAAATCACCGTGACTAAAATAACATTTGCTCTCTTCGTTGTGTCCTGCAGGAAATACTTCGACAATGGGACCTATATTCAACATGACAGGATATATAAGGGTGAAGGCAGCACATGTAATCGACTGGACCTGTTCGACTACGGAAAAGTCCTTCTAATTTGATAGAGTGTGAGAAAGAGAGGAGAGA
Source organism: Cepaea nemoralis (assembly GCA_014155875.1). Taxonomy (NCBI): domain Eukaryota; kingdom Metazoa; phylum Mollusca; class Gastropoda; order Stylommatophora; family Helicidae; genus Cepaea; species Cepaea nemoralis. The sequence goes on along the minus strand of JACEFZ010013856.1, from coordinate 200,093 downwards.
GAGAGAGATAGATAGAGAGAGAGAGAGAGAGGATAGAGAGGGGAGAGAGAGAGAGGGAGAGAGAGTAATTACAAGCTATGAATCTGGATAAGAGACACTGCCAGACATTATCACTATGTTTGTATATGTGTATGCTGGTATATGTATAGATAGGATTTGCTACGTGTAGTTTCTCCAAACTATACATTCTTGTTCCTCTATTTCTAGCTCTCCATTGAGCACTAAGGTTTACAACCAACACAGAACTGGCACTATTAGCCGCCGGACGCTAGTGCATACGTTGAGGGTAGAGGTAGGGAAAGGTTCTGAGCGTCTATGACCTTCTCTGGAGTGCAAGGACTTCTCCGGAGTACAAGGACTTCTCCTGAGTGCAAGGATGATCCAACAGATAACTAACTACCTAACTAACTACTGCACTCCGACAACAACCGGACATTCTTTGTCTCCCTCTGCAAATAAAGTAATGTGTATATGCTTGCTTGCTTTCTTGTGTTCGTTGGCTTGAGCTCCAACGCGAAGTCCTGTATGTCGGATGAAGGCATCCTGTTGTCCAACATCAGTGTGATGTCATACAGGACTTGAGGTTTGCGTGAGTATCCGTTGTCCCATGTCTGGCTTATTGGTGTGCAGACTGGTGGTTCCTCGCCGTACAGGCAGACACTCTCCGACTTCGGAGGAATCGGCGATCCTACTGACCTTAGCCAGGACCCCGAAGGGACTTGTTGCCCAGGACGCTCGTCGAGGACGCGTCAATAGGTCTTGGCCAGTATATAACCTGGCCCTGGTGCCTTGGAAACACCTCTGCGTCCCTGTGTATATGCTGAACGTTCCAGTAACAAGGTGGTTGCAAACACATCAGGTTCCGTCTCCTCATGTGGGTCCCCTGGCTGGAACCACAGATATATCCAAACATAATCATCCTTCAAGCGGAGCGACTGGCCGAGTGACTAGAATGCCGGATTCTCCTTCGGAAACCCGAGTTCGAATCCTCGGTAAGATGTGGAGTTTTGTCTGTCCGGGCAAAAAAGAAAACTCTAACCTGCACAGTTCGCGGCGACTGCCCTAGCCATTCGACCTTAATTCCCCAGACTCAAAAAGATCTCCCTGGCATACACTGCAAGGTACTATATTGGCAGTAAATGACAGTTTTATGACAATCATCCTTCAGCGTGTTTTTTTCATCTGCTATTGTATCTTCAACTATAGATAGATCATAGATTACCTTCAATGTGGCTGTGTTGTCCATCATAAACGTTCCAGCTGCCGGCCAGCCGATCCACACCCTTGTTCCCCACACTCCAGCATGACGCGGACAATCTATCCATGTAAGTACACGTCAGCTGAAGCGTCTATGCTCGGTCCCACACGTGCCGCGGCTTTCCCTGGTCACCTTAACCCAACACGGATTGGGAATCAGGCGCCGCGCCGGCTCTGAGACTTGAATACCCGCTATCCACCTCGAAGCTGCAGTTATCACAACCACCCCCAGCTTCATCTCAAGCTAACCATTCCTATTAGCTTGGTCGAATGGATAAGAGCGCTCGTTCTAACACTTCCGGTGTGCTGATGTTGAGGTAGCAGGTTCAGCCACTACACCGGTAAGTTCCACTAAAATGTTGACTTCTTGTCCTTGACTTTTTTTTCCACATGTCTTGCAGGACGTTGCAGTCAACATCAGCATTTTTCAGCTGCTGTTGATTTACTAGGCAATATTACGCTCAGTAGTTTGCCATTGCTTTCTGAGTGGCCGGCTCATATACCCCGTAAGTTACCACGCGGCTAGAACCGCTACCGATTCTCGCGCAGGTTACGTTACTCACGAGAATATACGAGATTACGGAGAAAGACGTTAATCGCTAGGCCAGGGAGACGGCTGACTTGGGGATGTAAATTACAAGTACCTCAGAAGTCGGAGTTGGTTCACCTGATGGCGAGGGACACTGGTAATAGGGAAAGCTAATTCGCTTGCAAAAACCAGTCCAATACATACAAGCCAGTTGAAAACTAACCATTCCTATCCTTTGTTCTCTTGTACAGTGTCTTCAACGTGAACTGTCTCACGACAACTAATTGTATCCTCTGCTTTCCTGTGTTATTTCCATCCAGATCTATAAAGCATATATCTATCATTTTTTGCCTTGTTAGTGCCTTCAAAGTATTTGTATGTTATTTATTTCTATCCTAATAGATGGATCAATACAGACACAGAAAGACATGTATTTGTGCTTTATAGATTATACCATGCCATGGGACGCAGAGGTGTTTCCAAGGCACCAGAGCAGGGATCTATACTGGCCAAGAACTGCTGACACGTCCACGCCGTGCGTCCTGGGCAACAGGTCCCTTCGGAGACCTGGCTAACATCAGTAGGATCGATGATTCCTCCGAAGTCGGAGAGTGTCTGCCTGCATGGCGAGGAACCACCAGTCTGCACACCAATAAGCCAGACATGGGACAACGGATACTCAGGCAAACCTCAGGTCCGGTATGACATCACATTGATGTTGGACAACAGGATGTATTCATCCGACATACAGGACTTCACGCTGGAGTTCACAGCCAGCGAACACAAGCAAGCAAGCAAGAAATACCATGACATTTGATGAAGTAGAACATGATGAAATGATACACATGTTGGAAGACCAACATTGATGGGAACGATCTCATAATAATAATGAATATTTACTGGAAACAAGTAGCAGCAATTAAAACGGGAAATATGACAATTATGAACAGATGCAGCTGGTGGTAAGACAAGGATGTGTTATGTCGCTGAAACTCTTCTCTCTCTCTCTCTCTCTCTCTCTCTCTCTCTCTCTCTCTCTCTCTCTCTCTCTCTCTCTCTCTCTCTCTCTCTCTCTCTTGAGAAATAATAATCAGAGCGATCAAAGACAGGCCAGGAATACGAGTTGGGGGTTATCATATAAACAATGCTAGGAATACGCGGTGGAGGTTATAATATAAACAATGCTAGGAATACGCGGTGGAGGTTATAATATAAACAATCTACTCTAACCACATGAGAAAGTATTGATGGCGGAAAACGCAAAAGGTCTACAACAGCTTTAGGATATTATAGTAAAAGAGAATTCCCCCCCCCCCCCCCCCCCCCCCAACCCCCGCAAAAAAAACGACTTTCCTTGAATATCATGAAAACAAAAATACTGGTTATATCAAAGTTAAGAGTGATACCTACATGTAAGATAGCAATAGAAGGTAACAATTTTTAACCAAGTCGATAAATTTAAATACCCAGTAGCAATTATAACATCAGATGGAAGATGCACAGTAGAGATTAAGAACAGAATAGGGCAAGGAAAAGCTGCATTTCCAGAAAATGAAAAGTATCTTATGCAATAAGTCAGTAAAATTGAATGTAAAAAAGAGTGTTGAAATGTTACATAGAACTTGTCTTGCTGTATGGCAGCCAACCATTGAACATTAACTGATTAAATGCCTTGGGATGATTAATCGTCGTTAGCGAATTCCCGTCTCTGCCATGGGCTTATATACAGTAGTTTTCTATATGAACCCCCCCCCCCTCCCCCCCCCCCCCACTTAATATGATATATAATACAACAATGCCTGCTACCGTGTTAACAACTTTTAAGTCATAACTATGACACACCCCTACTGCCCATTTTCCGCCACCCATGTTTGTTTGGTCCAAACCTACTGTTTATTTGGCACTGAATCTGTGAATGTAGAAATGAGGAAGAACTTGGAAGCAGCATAGATGTGGTTCCTGAGACGAATGTTGTGAATAGCTTGGACTGCCAGAGTAAATTAACAACAACTGTCTGGCAGAGACTAACTCAGCTAGGACATTATTTACAGCTATTTTTAAACCAAAAGAAAAAAAAAAGAAGAAGAAGACAAGCAGAATTCTTTGGTCGTGTGATAAGACGAAAGTCATCGGAAAACATCGTGACAGCTGGTAAGATCAGTCAGAAAAGAGGCAGAGGAAGACCAAGAGAAATGAAGATAGATGGACTGAGACAGGGGCGTGGCGAATATCATCAGCGGAGTTGATCCAGCGGACCGACATCTGTGGGAAGACATAACAGCCTACGAAAGCTGGCAAGTCACATGATGATGATAATATATCTCCCTAATTGGCTTTGTATTGATGTGAAGCGGGGACAATGAGCAGACAAACTGAAAAACGCCCAATGGCAGTGGAAATGTGGTTTCTGAGGAAAATTCAAAGAATATCGTGGACTGAGAGAAAAAACCAATGAGCAAGTCCTACAATAAACAAGTTGAGTTGAATTGAGTTGAGTTAAGAACCGACATCACTGCACTCAGGACATTCCCATACGTGCTCCGTCTCCTCGTTCAATAGCCAGCGAAGAGTCATACTACTAATTGTTCCAACCGCTATCTGATTAAAAGTTCTCCTGGTCTTCCCTCTCATGTTTTGAGATTCTTCCAGAACCCTTGCCGATCCCCCGCAATCTCATTCTCTCCACATATGGGTTCTCAATCTGTTCCTCCGCCTTCTCCACCTGGTCCCACAAGCGCACAACCACCTCCCCGTTGTCCATAGGCAAAATTCCACCAAGAGGTGCATTCCCTGCTAGCCTATCAGCCTGTTCATTCCTCCCTACACCCGCATGGCCAGGTCAAAATATCCATACACTTCTCACGATCTGTGACCTCTGAAGCCACGAGAGCCATTCCACACGAAACATTCCTTTCTCCACCTTGCTAAGCATACTCTTTGAATCCATAATGAATACAACGTGTGTTGCAGTAGTCTCCTCTAGCCATCGGAATGCCTCTGTTACTGCCTCCACCTCCATTCTCACTGCTGGAGGTCGTAGTCTCATATGCCAGACTTTCCTTTTTAAAGATTCGCCCATTAGCCTTTGCAAAAAACAAATACAACCGTAAACTGATTAGAGAAATTAGACATAAACAGTCGAGAATATTTGTGCACGTTATGAGAAAACTAGATGACAAATGGCAAGATTAAGGGAATACGAACAAGGGAAAGACAGAGTGATATATATCTGGATGGTTTTACCACACGGCCATATTGAGACATGAATGAATACATTAGGTATATTTCGCTCCTGTGAAAAGAAGAGACATACTAGACACAGACACAATGTACGTACCTTACAGAGACCTCCATCTTACACAGGGGAAAACAAAGTGTGACTTATCCAAAAACATAAACGATCAATAAATATATAATACTTAAGTATTAAAATAAAACAATAAGTGGACTTGTGCAGAGTTATAATCACATTAAGCCGGGAGTGCAGGGAGTGGCCAGCAGGGGCCACGGAAGTGGAAATCCAGCAACTAATTCAGGACAATGCTCACTCGAGTGATGTGATTATCTAGTATCTACACAGATGGTTCGGTGTCAAGAGGTGAGAGAAGTGGCTGGGGGTTCATAGCCAAAGCTAATGGTCGATGTTTGGGGCAGGAGAGCCTGGCATATGATACCACAACATCCAGCTTAAGAATGGAAGTGGAGGCAGTCACTGCGGCTCTCCGCTGGATGGAGAATACGACACACACACACACACACACACACACACACACACACACACACACACACACACACACATCGTGATTGTAACGGACTCAGAAAGCATGCTGACGAGGGTGAGGACGGGCAGACTTCGTGCGGAGTGGCTTGCTTCGCTTCGGAGGTCACGGGTGACAAGCATCACCTGGATCTTTTCTCCGGGCCATGCCGGTGTGCTGGGAAATGAACAGGCGGACAGATTGGCTGGCTCTGCAGAACTTGGTGGAGTATTGATACATGACAAGGCAGACGTGGTTGCGGCCTTGTGGGAGCACGTGCACACCTCGGAGGAGCAAATGGATTACCATGGTCTGGCAAGAATCAGACAACGAGGAGTGACGAAGGGATCTGGCCGACGCTCAACGCTCAGAGGAAAGGCGAGACGGACTTATAATCAGATTGCTACTGGTACTATTAGTGTTGGAACTCTTCGCTGGCTGCTGAGGATGGGGACGGAGCACTTATGGGAATGCCCCGAATGCTGTGACGTCGATTCCTAAATCAATCAATCAATAAAACAATAAGTATTATAGGACAACAAAGCACTATCAACGTTTCGGTTCTACGAACTTTTGTCAACAACAGGACAACACACGCAGATAAAAAGCTAAATAAAACACAAAATTAAATTAAAATATAACTCCTGTTTAAGATTAAAATATTACACACCTGTGTAAGATGGAGTTCTCTGTAAGGTACGTGCATTGTGTCTGTGTCTATTATGTCTCTTCTTTTCGCAGGACCTAAGTATACCTAATTGTTTGCAATTCATATTGATATATCCTGCTGCAGCCACTGCTTTGTCTTTTGTTCCATACTGAGACAATAACACAGTGTTTATGGCATAAGATGTCGAAACATGACCGCCCACGCTTATCGGCATGGCACACCATGATGATGATGACATGCCTTTTTACGTCTGTTTCTAGGTCTCTGTTTATTTATTTTACCTGGCGAATTCCAGGAAGGATGTTCTCATTATCTGTTAGAGGGATTACTTATCTAGGTTCTGTCCAGTGTCAGCGTTGTACAACCAGTTCTTGCTTAACTGGGTTGTACTCATTTTTTTCCCTAAGATTCAAGCGGTGATTCAGTCAAAGTGTTTTAGCGCTTCTGTTCTACAGGCACTAGTTAATGAATGCTTGTTAGTTAGTTAGTTAGTTAGTTAGTTAGTTAGTTAGCTAGCTAGCTAGTGAGTTAGTAGTTAGTGAGTAGTTAGTTAGTTAGTCGACAGATCATCCTCATTGCACATCCAACCATTCAGTCCATAAGTGCTCGGATCCCCTCCTCAGTAAATCCCGCAGCGTGTAGCGACTGACGACACCAGTTCTGTGTTGGTTTGTTAATCTTCTTTGGCTTCCTGCGTATTGTTCTTGTCTGGCCACACCTCTTTTAATTTACTGTTCTCGCATCCTGACCATGGTTGTAGATTCACAGTCATCACTTGGTTCTTGAGAAAGACTTTACTTCTCGTCGAGCATTCAGAATGTCAGCCTGGTCCATGTCTCGTCTTGCCTTCCACAGTAGCCTTACCTTACTTGCAAGCTTGTAATTTATAATACTAGTTTTTCTGTAACACTTTCTCTCAGAGAGTCTACTGCTACTGAAACCACATTTTAAAAATATCAGTATTATAGAGACTAACGCAGCTAGGGCGGATAGAACAGAAAAGACAGAAAAGCAGATAATACAGAAAGGGCACAGAAAAACAGATAGTACAGAAAGGACATAGAAAAGCAGATAGTACAGAAAGGACATAGAAAAGCAGACAGTACATAAAGGACATAGAAAAGCAGACGGTACAGAAAGTACATAGAAAATCAGATAGTACAGAAAGGACATAGAAAAGCGGATAGAACAGAAAGAACATAGAAAAGCAGATAGTACAGAAATGACATAGAAAAGCATATAGTACAGAAAGGACATGGAAAAGCAGATAGTAATGAAAGGATATAGAAAAGCAGACAATACAGAAAGGACATAGAAAAGCAGATAGTACAGAAAGGACATAGAAAAGCAGATAGCAAAGAAAGGTCATAGAAAAGCAGATAGTACAGAAAGGACATAGAAAAGCAGATAATACAGAAATGATATAGAAAAGGACATAGTACAGAAAGGACATAGAAAAGCAGATAGTACAGAAATGACATAGAAAAGCAGATAGTACAGAAATTACATAGAAAAGCAGATAGCACAATAAGGACATAGAAAAGCAGGCAGATAGTACAGAAAGGACATAGAAAAGCAGATAGTACAGAAAGGACATAGAAAAGCAGATAGTACAGAAAGGACATGCAGACGCAGATAGTAAAGAAAGGACATAGAAACGCAGATAGTACAGAAAGGATATAGAAAAGCAGATAGTACAGAAATGACATAGAAAAGCAGATAGTACAGAAATGACATAGAAAAGCAGATAGTACAGAAAGGACATAGAAAAGCAAGCAGATAGTACAGAAAGGACATAGAAAAGCAGATGGTACAGAAAGGACATAGAAAAGCAGATGGTACAGAAAGGACATAGAAAATCAGCTAGTACAGAAATGACATAGAAAAGCAGATAGTACAGAAATGACATAGAAAAGCAGATAGTACAGAAATGACATAGAAAAGCAGATAGTACAGAAATGACATAGAAAAGCAGATAGTACAGAAATGACATAGAAAATCAGCTAGTACAGAAATGACATAGAAAAGCAATTAGTACAGAAATGACATAGAGAAGCAGATAGTACAGAAATGACATAGAAAAGCAGATAGTACAGAAATGACATAGAAAAGCAGATAGTACAGAAATGACATAGAAAAGCAGATAGTACAGAAATGACATAGAAAAGCAGATAGTACATAAACGACATAGAAAAGCAGATAGCACGTAAAGGAATTAGAAAAGCAGATAATACGAAAGGACATAGAAAATCAGATAGTACAGAAAGGACATAGAAAATCAGCTAGTACGAAAGGACATAGAAAAGCAAATAACACAGAAAGGACATAGAAAAGCATATAACACAGAAAGGACATAGAAAAGCAGATAACACAGAAAGGACATAGAAAAGCATATAACACAGAAAGGACATAGAAAAGCAGATAACACAGAAAGGACATAGAAAAGCAGCTAACACAGAAAGGACATAGAAAAGCATATAACACAGAAAGGACATAGAAAAGCAGATAACACAGAAAGGACATAGAAAAGCATATAACACAGAAAGGACATAGAAAAGCAGATAACACAGAAAGGACATAGAAAAGCAGATAACACAGAAAGGACATATATAAGTAAAGGACATTGTACATCTTTACGGCTGGTTGGTCATGTGGTGCTAGAGCCACATTTGCATACACCAGTTAGCACTCCTGTCTAATTTATGCTGGGAGACCTGGTACAATTTACACAACCACCTTGGTGCGAATTCGAACGCATGTCTACCGGGCTGGCAGACAAGTCTAGTTACTACACTACCGGACTGGCAGACAAGGTCTAGTCACTACACTACCGGCAGAGAAAATTCTAGTTACTACACTACCGGGCTGGCAGACAAGGTCTAGTCACTACACTACCGGGCTGGCAGACAAAAGTCTAGTCACTACACTACCGGGCTGGCAGACAAGAGTCTAGTCACTACACTACCGGCAGAAAAAATTCTAGTTACTACACTACCGGGCTGGCAGACAAGGTCTAGTCACTACACTACCGGCAGAGAAAATTCTAGTTACTACACTACCGGGCTGACAGACAAGGTCTAGTCACTACACTACCGGCAGAGAAAAGTCTCGTTACTACACTACCGGACTGGCAGACAAGGTCTAGTCACTACACTACCGGGCTGGCAGACAAGTCTAGTTACTACACTACCGGACTGGCAGACAAGGTCTAGTCACTCCACTACTGGCAGAGAAAATTCTAGTTACTACACTACCGGGCTGGCAGACAAGGTCTAGTCACTACACTACCGGTAGAGAAAAGTCTAGTTACTACACTACCGGGCTGGCAGACAAGGTCTAGTCACAACACTACCGGCAGAGAAAAGTCTAGTTACTACACTACCGGGCTGGCAGACAAGGTCTAGTCACTATACTACCGGCAGAGAAAAGTCTAGTTACTACACTACCGGGCTGGCAGACAAGGTCTAGTCACTACACTACCGGCAGAGAAAATTCTAGTTACTACACTACCGGGCTGGCAGACAAGGTCTAGTCACTACACTACCGGCAGAGAAAAGTCTAGTTACTACACTACCGGACTGGCAGACAAGGTCTAGTCACTACACTACGGGCTGGCAGACAAAAGTCTAGTTACTACACTACCGGGCTGGCAGACAAGGTCTAGTCACTACACTACCGGCAGAGAAAAGTCTAGTTACTACACTACCGGGCTGGCAGACAAGGTCTAGTCATTACACTACCGGGCTGGCAGACAAGGTCTAGTCACTACACTACCGGCAGAGAAAAGTCTAGTTACTACACTACCGGGCTGGCAGACAAGGTCTAGTCACTACATACCGCAGAGAAAAGTCTAGTTACTACACTACCGGGCTGGCAGACAAGTCTAGTCCTACCTACCGGAGAAAGTCAGTTACACACTACGGCTGGCAGACAAGGTCTAGACAACCGGCATATCTAGTCACTACACTACCGGACAATGGTCATTACACTCCGACGAGAAAAGTATGTTACACCTACCGGACTGGCAGACAAGGTCTAGTCCAGTGATTCTCAAACGCTGGGAATCTCTTCCCCCCCCCCCCCCAGGGGGAATTTTAGGGTTTCCAGGGGGGGGGGGGGGGGAATGAAGATTATTTCAAGATCGCATTAATATAAGAACCAGTTACTTGATATTGTTTTTCCCTCTAAATGTTATGGTTCTGTACTTCTTGCCCTAATGAAATTCGTTCTATAACGTAAGTAGACCCGCAAATCACGTTTTATGTAGATGTCTAGACTTGTTCTAGTATGTGTTATTGAATTTAACTTCCATTTTTATGTCTAATGTGTAAGGGTGGGGGGTGGGGGTGGATTTATAGGAAGAAATTCGAAAAAGAGGGGGGGGGGGAATGACGTTCTGAACATATGTTAAGGGGGGCATGAGCCAAAAAAGGTTGAGAACCACTGGTCTAGTCACTACACTACCGGGCTGGCAGACAAGAGTCAAGTCACTACATTGTCAGGCTGTCAGACAAGGTCTAGTCAGTACACTACGGCGGCTGTACCAGAAGTATCTACACATGTATTTATAATGAATTAGATACGGTTTTGATCCCTTGCAAACCATTTTTTTTTCAATAACAGTTACTCTAGGCTTGTTGAAGTGTCGTTTATTATTGTTTCTTCAACTCATTGTTATGATCATATTCTTCATCTTATCCATTTGTCGTCAAGCGTCGTGACGAGGTATAGTTGATGTTCCAGCGCCCAATGGGTGGCACTGGATAGTGTCATTTCGTATCACTATACAGTGTCTTTGATCTTTTCCGTACATTTTCATCTCGGGCGCCCTCCTGCTATATTAATTCTTCTTTGATGTAGCGCCAGCCTGGTAACTTATGGTATTGCATTCTAACGAGATGGCCCACGCATTTGATCTTTTGCTTTTCAACATTTGTGACAAGGTGTTTATCCCACGGTCTGTTTGATAACGTCATTTCTCTCGACCTCTGATGATCGGCAGCTCGTATCGGGCATTTCATCACATGTGTGTTGATTTTACGTATACGTGATAATTTGTGTACTATATAACCAATGTGCACGTTGGACGGAAGTAAGGGTATTCGGCTTGTTCTTTTCAATCGACAAGTTTCCATATGTGACCTCAAACTTTATTTTTGTTGTTGTCGATACGACTGAGTAGGAACGATTTGACAATACAGTGCAATGTTAAATAGAAACACGAAATCGTGAACAAAACAAATGTCCTAAACATGATAAGTGAATGAATAACAAAGCTGCATGTCTTTAGGGGTGGGTGAGATATAATTATAGACTGACACATCGCGTCTCTGATCACGCCAAGGGGTATCATATGGTAGAGTTTGTAAGTGTGGGATTTAGCCTTTAGCTTGAGGGAGAGGGGGGGGGGGGGCGTGGGGTGGTACCTCAAATTCCCAAAGGAACTCAAACAATTTAAGAAAGATGATATGATTTCGGTTGAATAAGTGTCTTGACGGTTGAATAAGTGTCTTAACGGTTGAATAAGTGTCTTAACGTTAAGCTATATGACTCGGGTGTGAACTCTCTCAAACTCTAGCACTTTGGATATCTGTAGTTAATTTGTAGAACTATATATATGTAGAACTGTAGATATGTAGAACTATATATATGTAGATATGTAGAACTATATATATGTAGAACTGTAGATATGTAGAACTATATATATGTAGAACTGTAGATATGCAGATACGTAGATTTTACAATATTGGCAGGATACAAGACAATAACATGGTTATTGACATTTATATAACACTTTTAATGTTTTCATTTGAAGTCCTCTCCTATGATTGATACAGAGAAAGGTGAAGACCACGTACAGGATGGAGTGATTATAAAGAGAAATCAATACCAACTAAAACATAATTTTTTTTGTTTAGAATTTTTTTTTTAAACGTTGCATATCCCGTGCAGGATGTTGCAGTGAATACCAGCATTTTCAGCTGCTGTTAGTGTAGGCCTACTAGGCAAGTTTTTACATTCAGTAATTTCGAACGCCTGGTAAGCGGCTCACGAACCGCGTTCGCAAGCCTTTGGCCACGGAGGGAGCTCATAAAATATCTTGTTTCAACCCCCACCCCGCCGCCTCCTTTCCCACAACACGTCACTGAAAGAAGAAGAAGAAGAAGAAGAAGAAGAAGAAGAAGAAGAAGAAGAAGAAGAAGAAGATCTAGGTTAACACGGTTCCTCCATGATGATTGTGATTTAGGGCCTTACAAAGTTACAATCCGACACCGACGACGGTGGGTATCACATAAGCTGATCGTAGGTCAGCACGACCGAATGGATAAGAACGCGTGTTCTTAAACATCCAGTGTGCAGATGCCGAGGTAAGGGGTTCAACCCCTACACCGGACAGATGGGCAAAAATGTTGACTTGGGGACGTAAATTACAAGTACATCTGAAGTCGGAGTAGGTTCGCCTGAGGGCGAGGGACATTGATAAAAGGGAAAGCTAATCCACAAGCAAAAATCATGCCAGTGCATTAGAAGTAGAAAAATGTGTGTGGACAACGTTTGTGTTTGTTCAAAGCGAGCGAGCGCAAACAACCCCCCCCCCCCCCCCCCCCCCCCCCCAAAAAAAAAGCGAATGAACGAACCGTGTTGTCATGGGGACACAACTCAATGACGTTAACTACAAATGATATCTAAAGCATTGCAGTGACAAGCGGGACGATTTGCGGTTTCTAAAGACAGAGGTCAACAGTGGGAGACAATGTTTAAATGACTGACAGCGGTCGAAAATCGCGAGAATATAAAGCAAATTGTTTTAGGGAACTTATTTGTCTGTGCCACTCATTGTAACACAGGATAATGACGACACAATGTTATTCAGGCAAATTCAAGCAGCCTAAAAACGGCATGATATTGAAGGCCTATTGGAAATTTCGACATGTCTGATGTGTTCGCACTTGCTTGGACACTCACCTTGCGAATCTGGCCAACGATCCGACGTTTGTTTGGTCTTCAAATGTCACACATTGAAACACATACTGCCTAGTAACGTCCCGACAGCGCACACACTTTACACAAAACTACTGCTCAGCTGTATAGCGTATAATGGAAGACACCGCCTCACATAATTCACACATATAAATAGTCACCACATTCAAATAACACAATGATATGAACAATTGGATATTCACATCCGAGAATTTCACCATCCTGGTGTAGAAATCAATCGCACCCACTAGGGATTCTCTGCCTGCAAGTCAGACCCAATCGCAAATTCAACGTAGTCGCTATAAATAGAACACGCTCTACTGCATCAACCTGAGAGTGGGGGGAAGACTCCCAGTAGGTCGCCAAGAGCAGGTTTTCTCTCCCTCATTTGCGTGTGCTGTGGAAACCAGTAGGCTTGGCGACTGACTCGCGCGCTGGTTTTAACAAGTCTTATTGAAATCTCGCCCTTACTGGGAGCTCACGCGCGTTCAGTTAGACGGTTCGCTTACTGGTAATAGCTGGTTTTAGAGAAGTTGTAAGGTCACCACTGAAGACGAACATTTCAATTAAGTGGAATTCTATACCAAGTGTTAGGTCACGAAGGAATCTTTGGTGGGAAGTAGCAAAATTAGAGCAGTGTATAAATAAACTGCAGGCACGGATAGAGGGAAGTGTAAAAATTGGGTCAAGCAAGATAGCTTAGATTGAAGTGAAGAAATTTGACTTGCGTTGGAGGGTCCTGTGCAAGAGAGGCAAGGGGAATGCAGAGAAAGGTGCTGGGGATGGCCTGGGCAGCTAGGCATCAGGTAAAAGAGAAGCAATACTAATGTCTTAATGTTAGCTCTTCTCGGCCTTTGGCTAAGGTCAAAGTGTAGCGTTATCTGAACTTGATCTGATCAGGGCCGACAGCAAAGGCGGTCTCCGGATGACGCGCAGGGGCATGGTACCCCATGGGGCGGCTCTGTTACAGGGGGGGGGGGGGGAATAACAAATTATAAGAGATGATTTGGAGAGTCGTGGTCGACGATGTTTCCTCCACACCAGGCACTACAAGAAGAAGAAGAAGAAGAAGAAGAAGAAGAAGAAGAAGAAGAAGAAGAAGAAGAAGAAGAGAAGACATTCAAATGTTCAGTGTACATTTGATAATGCTAGTCGCTTAGTCTGTAATGGATAGCTATGAATGGACTATAAACAGATAGCGGTGGATGGACTATAAACAGATAGCTATGAATGGACTATAAACAGATAGCGGTGGAAGGACTATAAACAGATAGCTATGAATGGACTCTAAACAGATAGCGGTGGATGGACTATAAACAGATAGCGGTGGAAGGACTATAAACAGATAGCTATGAATGGACTATAAACAGATAGCGGTGGATGGACTATAAACAGATAGCTATGAATGGACTATAAACAGATAGCGGTGGAAGGACTATAAACAGATAGCAGTGAATGGACTATAAACAGATAGCGGTGGAATCACTATAAACAGATAGCGGTGGAAGGACTATAAACAGATAGCTATGAATGGACTATAAACATATAGCGGTGGAAGGACTATAAACAGATAGCTATGAATGGACTCTAAACAGATAGCGGTGGATGGACTATAAACATATAGCGGTGGAAGGACTATAAACAGATAGCTATGAATGGACTATAAACAGATAGCGGTGGAATGGACTTATAAACAGATAGCGGTGGAAGGACTATAAACAGATAGCGGTGGAAGGACTATAAACAGATAGCGGTGGAAGGACTATAAACAGATAGCAGTGAATGGACTATAAACAGATATCGGTGGATGGACTATAAACAGATAGCGGTGGAAGGACTATAAACAGATAGCTATGAATGGACTATAAACAGATAGCGGTGGATGGACTATAAACAGATAGCGGTGGAAGGACTATAAACAGATAGCGGTGGAAGGACTATAAACAGATATCGGTGGATGGACTATAAACAGATAGCGGTGGATGGACTATAAACAGATAGCGGTGGAAGGACTATAAACAGATAGTGGTGGAAGGACTATAAACAGATAGCGGTGGATGGACTATAAACAGATAGCGGTGGAAGGACTATAAACAGATAGCGGTGGAAGGACTATAAACAGATAGCGGTGGATGGACTATAAACAGATAGCGGTGCCCTGATAAATGTGTTTAAACAGTTAGGTGCATATCCTTTATAGGACGTAGCAGTCAGCCCCTGCATTTTTTTTTTTTTTGCTGTTTGTGATTTCTGGACAAGTTTATGTTCAGTAGTTCGCCTTTGCTTTCTGACCGTCCGGCACTCATACCATTTCATAGAAACCAACGCAAAGCGGTCTGCTTCCAAATCATCTGTAGCTGTGTTTCGAACGTGGTATGCTAGATTACGAATTGCATTCGTAACCCAACGGAGAGATAAATGGGTAGCAATTGTACACAGTGTGAAGTCTCAATACACTTTTTATGTAGAACAACTGATTGTTAGAGAGTATTTTTTGTCCGTAAGACGGAAAACATACTCTCCAACAAACAGCTGTTCTATATACAAAGGGTAGTGATACTTTATAAACACCCTGTATTTCAAACACCTTGTATGTTGTCTCTTGTATGAATTTAACTGTCTTTTTTAGTTCACTCAGCGGTCCATAACGTTTATCTTCCTCTGTGTCTCTCTAGGCCAGAAGGTATGCCTGGATATGTTGTAGTTTGGGCAGTCCTGGAGTATGTGCTCTGCTGTCTGCGACGCCAAACCAAATGTGCACATGGCTGAGTCACCAATCTTGAATTTTGTATACATGTGTACATCTATTGTGTCCTGTTCTGAGGCGCAGAATAATGACTTGTTCTGGTCTGTCCATAATGTGGTAGTCGTCTTGAGCAGGTTTTGGTGATCTTCTGACTGATTTGATCATTCTTTTCTTTTGGTGGAATGTAATGGGCACATCAGGCTGTTCTTCTTTTGCTCCTTCCTTAGCCAATTGATCAGCTCTGTCGTTTCCGGGTACTCACAGTGAGATGGTATCCACTGTATGGTGACCTTATGCTGACTGCTAAGTTCAGAAAGTAGTGTCCTTAGTACTGGCAATTTCCCAGACAGGAGCGCCTCGAGTACTGATTGTGCATCTGTCAACAGCACCACAGGTTGTGTACCATTGCTGGTATTTAGTAATTTATCTGTTGCTTCCTTGAATGCCTCAATTTCAGCATCATAGTTATGTCAGAGTACTTTCCTGTTGGAACTCTGGCCGTTTCCCTAGTATTATTTGGGTATTTTGTGTACACTCACGCTCCTCCATTTCGAACATTTTGTGCTGACCCATCTGTGTAGACTCGGTACCAGATGTCCTGTGGGTATTCTTCATCAAGGAAGCTGAGAGTGGCTATTCTGCGCTGTTTACTGTTCTGTTCTTCCTTGTATTTCAGTCAACGCCTCCAAGCCTCCTTATATGAAGCCCACACGGACACAGTACACTATACGCACGCAAATACTACTCGTTGTGAAATCCCCGAAGCCAGTGGAAACAACAGGAGAATTAGATTCATGGGAACCGCTCGCCACTTCGATTATTTATATTCTGTACATACAAACTACTCTATGGTGAAGGAGTTACGGACGCAGTTCAAAACACAGCTGCGGGTTATTTAGCAGAAGACCGCCTTGTGTTAATTTTTATAAAATAGTATCAGTTCCGGTGGATGAGAAAGCAATGGTAAACTACTGAACGTAAATTTGCCAAGAAATCACGAACAGCCGAATAATGATGGGGTTGCAAAGAATATCATGGACAGATAGAAAAACAATGACAAAATCCTACAGGAAACAGCGAAAACCGTAAACTGATTAGAGAAATTAGACGTAGACAGTCACAATTTGTTTGGTCATGTTATGAGAAGAAATAAATTGGAGAACTTAACAGGCAAGATCGAGGGGAACAGAACAAGGGGAAGGCAGAGAGGTAAATACCTATATGGCTTGGTAGCGTGGCATGGTTGAGACAGGAACACTGAGCTGATCCATGATTATGGTGATCGAGTGAGATGGCGAGTCATGACAGCCCACGCTTTTCGGCAAGGCACATGATGATGATGATGATGATGATGATGATGATGATGATGATGATGATGATGATGATGATGATGATGATGATGATGATGATGATGATGATGATGATGATGATGATGATGATGATGATGATGATGATGATAAGGTTAATAATGATGATGATTATAAGTGTCAGATGTTTTGGGAAAATCTCAAAGAGATAGTGGAAAGCTCGAGTTCCTCTCTCCCAATGTGATCCTGCCCGTTATAATTTTAATAGCCTTCAACGGCTCAATTGCTTGAGTCCACAAATAGAGTCCCGGAGAGCCAAGGAAGTCCTCAAGGTGAACAAGAAAAAGATTTCCTTGAATAATAATAATATTCTTGTGGAGTTTCCTTGCCCCTCTGCTTTCAGCTAAATAATTAATATCTAGGGTATATTAATTAATAACAACAATAACGTAAACACTCAAGGAATTCTTGTAACATCCAAGAGTGGAAATGAAATCTCTTTTATTTTTAATAAACACAACAAACTGGGGTATTGATCATTCTGTTTAAAAAAAAAAAAAAAAATGATAATCCATTCCGAAGGCATGATATTTAAAAATATTAATGCCTCAAACATTCACTTTAAAATAAACGCCAACATAAACCTAAAGTCCCAAGTGGGTTAAATAATATAAATCACAGTTGAGTCAAATTAAGTATAAAGACTTGTCGAAAACTCTAGTCTGTCGATTCCAGGGGCTATGGAACCCAATTGAAAAAGAAAGGTTCAGTGAACACGAATGTAGTGAGTTCTCACAGTGAGTGTTGATCTGGTCCAGGTAGGATAATAGTCGATTAGTCTCTCAAATCAGAGGTCCAAGTAAAAGTCCCCTGTTTTATCTATGGTGATACAGGTTGTGATATACTTTATTTTCACAAACGTAACATGCTGTAGATATTTCCCGTCGACAATTAAAGCCTGAACACCGCAACAAGATTGTTTGCTCCACAATTGTACGATCCAAGATTTAATATATCCATTGGCAATGAAAAATGTGAACCGGAAAAGGCACCGTATAAATAGCAGCACGCAAAGCGATGTGGCCTGTTTGTTCATCAGCCAGCATGAGACATAAGACCTGAAATAGCGGAAGGAGTGAGAGAGTTTCAAAATCACGCGAAAAGAAAATCCTCAGCCTGCGACATCGCTTGTGAGAAATTGCATCTCATTCAGATCATGAAACGTGTCGACATGTTGAAGTCATTCTGATAAATAAGGTAGTGGTCATACTCATGTAAATCCAGACCTGACTTTGTGAAGATTGAATGCAGCACCTCTTGAGTGAGCACATTGTTGAGTGATGCCCTTGATAGAGTAGTGCAGAAACTTATCTACCTGCAAACATTCCATTTGTCTCATAGGAGAGGTAATCTTTATTTAAACATTTACCTGTCAAAAATGGAAAGAAAACCAAGAGCCAACTTATGTTCTACTCAGACCTGGAACACTAAGACTACAGAACATTCAGCAATTAATTGATAGCCAGAGGGATTCCCGAAGCTGGAAGTGGAGAACCCTGAGTGTAGACAGTTCTTTTTGTTTCACATCATCCAAGCCAGTAAGCAGTACATGCCACTGGAAAAATTATAGCTGTTATTATACACATTATAATTGGCACATCAATTATGTACAATTACCATTATATGTAAATGTCCTTATTTTATGACAGGAAATTGTAATCTTGAATGCAATTTATAAAATCCATGTTTGTGTTTATTAAATCATAAAAAAATGAGGTCATGTCACGTACTGATTTTATTTTTACTTATCATAGTCAAATTGTTTTAAACTACCCTAGATATAATTAATTAGTTGGTAGAGGAGCGGCAAGGAACCACTTAAAGGATATTTGGGTATAAAAGGGAATACAACTTTTTCAGTTATTTCCTGAAGGTATTCCTTGGTTCTCTAAAACTCTATTTCTGGTCTCAAACAATTGAGTCAGTATAGCTAAATTAATTAAACGGGCAGGATCACATTGGGAAAAAGGATTTTGCATCCTTTATCTCTTTGGGGTTGAGCCATCAATCTCGACGTATCCGACACAGGTGTACCTGTCCTAAATAGTTAGATTAAAACTCTAGCTGGTACTTTCTTTCAGAATAGTCTTTTCCATCTCTCCAGCCAGTTTTCCCCATCAAAAGTTACATCTGGATCTGGTTGGATCTAACCAATACCTGAAATTCTAGTATCAAAACACATATCTACTGCTTGCTTGCTTGCTTGCTTGCTTGTGTTCGTTGGCTTGAACTCCAACGCAAAGTCTTGTATGTCGGATGAAGGCATCCTGTTGTCCAACATCAGTGTCATGTCATACAGGACCTGAGGTTTGCGCGAGTATCCGTTGTCCCATGTCTGGCTTATTGGTGTGCAGACTGGTGGTTCCTCGCCGTACAGGCAGACACTCTCCGACTTTGGAGGAATCGGTGATCCTACTGACTTTAGCCAGGACCCCGAAGGGACCTGTTGCCCAGAAGGCTCGACGAGGACGCGTCAATAGGTCTTGGTCAGTATATAACCCAGCCTGGTGCCTTGGAAACACCTCTGCGTCCCACATCTCTACTGATATCATCAATAAATCTATAAGAACATTAGAAATGGAAGAAGGTAAAACCTTCAAAGAAAAAAAAAGGAAAATAAATAAAGGGAATTTTGACCCCAGGGAAACATAAACAAAGGGGGGAAGAGGGTCTTAGTGTCCCCCAACAATTATCAACCCTATCGCTGGTTCCTCTCCATCCAATCCTCCACTACAGGGCGCTCAAGGTTTAGACTACCAGATAAGCAGTGTCCATCTTCGCCCATGCCTGTCAGCCATGGTCTCCAAGTTGAGTAATACCTTGATCGATTCGGAATTTGATAACCATGTTCACCATTCCCCTTTGTACATAATTATTTTCCATAGTTATCCTTCCATTTAAAAGAAAAGGCCTCATACATTAAGTGTCTTAATTCCTTCACTAAATGCAATGAGTATTTACTTATAAACAATATAAGTATATTATGGCATCATCTCCTGTACAACATTCCGGTGGGTTCCTCCCAATCAAATGCTTTGAAAAGGAGCATCCTCCCTCCTCTTCAACATGTAGGTATATTCCTTCACCTTACTCATCCTTAAGATTCACCATCATCATACATCAAACACAATTCAGGAAACAAGATCATATAACTGTAATATGAGTGACATGGAATACAGAGTGGCGTCATGCGTAGATGCACACTAAATTATAAATTAGTGCATGGGTACCACTATCATCTTCTCCTCTGATAGACATGGCAGTATGCATCAAATTACCAGGTGATTGATAGATTGATCATACTCATCATCAGTATGCCACTTCTCCTCACCCAAACAACAATCATTCAACATAAATCATACCCCTATTTGTATGGATGATGAATAGGCATGATTAGGTGACTCACAATCAATAAGTTAAAAGATCAATTCATATATTTAACACCGTTGAATTTACAATTGAATCACCACATGAATGCTTCCATAAAACACACAGGATTTTATGATAACACATAGGGAACTATTTAACATTTAATGTGCCCATGTACTGTTTCAAGGACGAATTACACTAATTCCTCCTAACTAGTAACTACACATTTAAGATAGTTCCTTACTAGTGAACTATGGGTTCTAATCTCTTAAATCCTAAGTTAATCACTAACTCCCAAATCACTACTGACTTAGCTTAACTGCTTAAGGAGTAAAATGCACAACCTAGGCATAATGCTTATGCTTTCATCGAAGATGCAGAACTAAAACAAACCCCTCACTATGGGTTAACCTAGTGCACAGATTATCTACGAACTACGACATATGAATATATGCTTAGTCTCTCCTGAAATAAGTTCTTAAGGACTAACTACATATTTACAGCACATCAACTTACCATTTTCTGGGAAAGGAGCATAACTAACTTAATATTACATTGTGCTTACCTTCAACATAGTTGAATGTCTTCTTCAAGCATAACGTCATTAGATTTTAGGCTAGAGGCTTGGTTTTTGGCTTTCCTAGTTCGCTGGCTGCTTAATAGGCCGGCACTTCTCTCTCTTCCTCTATTAGAGTTAGGTAAAGTTCAGATGGATTGTTGAGTAGAGGACATCAAGTCGTCAGTTCCAGTTTCAGTGGACCTTCTCCCGTTGAGCGATTGCTGAAGGGTTTTCGTTTTTACACATACCGACCGTCTGCCGGCCTTCACTCCATATTTAAAGACTCTCGGTTGTTGTTTATCCCTGCCCTTTATCGCTTGGGCTCTGACGTCATGCCGAGTCGTGACCAATGGCTGAGCTTTTCGGCTATAATTAGAATATTGTCGTTCCATGTCGCTTTAATTTTCATCTTTCTTCTTAAACTAGAGGCGCTCATTCCTTCATTTTTTAAATTTGTATTTAATTCTGATGGTGGTGGTTATTGGCGCTGTTGCTAACTGGAGGGTAGTGCGGGAAAATTCAAACAGCGATGTGGCGGTTTGCGAGATGTACACTACAATAAGGTTGATACTGATGAGGATGGTGATGATTATATGGATGATGATTATAAGGATGATGATAATGATTATAAGGATGATGGTGCTAATTATGAGAATGATGATTGTAAGGATGATGATGAAGAAGATAATGATTATAAAGATGATGATGATGATAACGATTATAATAATATGATGGTGATGATGTCGATGATGATGGTGGTGGTCATAAAGATTATGATGATAATGAAGATGGTGTTAATAATAAAGATGATGATTATGGTGATCATGATGTAGATGATGATGATACTAATGATGATGAAAATAATAATGGTGATGACGATGATGATGTCGATTATAAGGATGGTGTCTAACCAGAATGTTGCCTGAGATATTGTGTCTTACAAATGAGACAGGCGGAGAGAGTGAGACCTGGAGAATGGGAGAGCGAGAGAGTCAGATGGAGAGGAGAGAAATGGACTGAGAAAGAGATTGAGATGAAAGCAGATAACGAGAAAGAGAAAATTAGAGAAGGAGTCAGAGAAAGAGAGTTAATGAATTATGGAGACATAGGGAGCGTAGAAGAAAAGAGACGCAGAAAATAAAAAGAGAGGATGCGAGAGAGACATCGAGAGAAATATGGAGAAGGCGTCAGAGACAGAGAGAAAAACTAATAAAAGAAGAGAGAGGGACAAACAGAGAGAAAGAAGAGGAGCAGTCAGAGCAAATGAAAATGGTTAGAAAGACACAAAGAGACAAAAGGAAAGATAGAGATGTGAAGAGAACGAGATAGAAAGAGGCAGTGAGACAGAAAAGAAAGAAATAAAAAAGAAAGAAAGAGAACAAGAGAGGGACATAAGAAAGAAATACCAAAAAAAAAAGAGAACGAGAAAGAAAGAACGAGAGAGAGAGAGAGAGAGAGAGCGAGAGAGAGCGAGAGAGAGAGAGAGAGAGAGAGAGAGAGAGAACGAACGAACGAACGAACGGACGAACAAACTTTATTTTCAAAGGGTTAAGAATTGGGCACGCAGGCAAATGAGAATGGTTAGAAAGACACAAAGAGACAAAAGGAAAGATAGCGATGATAGAGAGAGAGAGAGAGAGAGAGAGAGAGAGAGAGAGAGAGAGAGGAGAGAGAGAGAGAGAGAGAGAGAGAGAGAGAGAGGAGAGAATTCCAACACCGCAACGTTAGCTAAACATTGAGATTGCTATTGGTTTCCGATGGCCGACTGTGGTGGCTACCAAAGAACGCAAACTCGATCTCTCTGGTCGATATTTCTGTGAATTCTGCAAGTTAAGTCCCCTATCATTTTGGTAAGAGTGTAAAAAGTAGTGCATACCAAATATTTTTTTTGGCTCTCGCTCGCTTTGAACTGAAGCGTAGTTCATACACACTATTTTTATAGTACTGATGGACTGAATCTTGTATGTAGGTTAGCTTTCGCTGTTAATAATTCAGAGGTACTTGTAATTTACGTCCCCAAGTCAAGAATGACAGGTCAACATTTTAGTCCAGCTGTCCGGTGTAGGGGATGAGCCGCTTACCTCGGCATCATTACACCGGATGTTTAATAACACCGCTCTTATCCATTCGGCCATGCAAACCTGCAAACCAAATATAGGCCCCTCTGTTTATTTTTCGGTAGCTCGCTTTGAAATCGAGCGTAGTCAACACCCACATGCCACTGCCAGTGAGTGCACTTACCTGATTTTGCGTTTAGGTTTGCTTTCACTATTACCAATATTGGAAAACCGTCTTATCTTCCAGTTGGGTTCACTTTCCCCTCACGGCCTCAATGTCCAACACAGTTTTATTTAAGTCCCCCACGCCCCTTATCCACAACCCCCCCCCCCCCCCCCCCCCTCCATCTCCGCCATCTTATAGTCCACTTCATAGCCATTTGTATGTCCTTCGCAGGACGTGGTAGTCACCACTAGCATTATCTCTGCTTTCTGTGACTTCTTGTTTGGTTTGCATGGGGTCGTTTCTCATTGCGTTCTTAACTACCGTCACTTGTGAACTTGGCGGAATTGCGTACTGCATCCGTTACATCGCAACAGAGTTACACATCCATAGTTTTCTATTCGCTCTCCTGGGCGCACCCTGATCCCCCTAGCGCGGTTTCCCTCACCGGTTGAATTAACCAATCACCGAGTTTCTGGCTGTACTGACCTTTAGGCAGTTGACCCCTTTACACAACATCCGTTCCATTCCAGCCTTGGATAGCCGTCTCAAGCTTTGACGCAGATGAGTTGATATTTAGACATTCATGTAGTGTCGATCGTGTATTAGTTAATCTATTTTTGTTTGTTTGTTCTGTGCTGACGAAGGCTTTGGCCGCAACGTCCATTGTTTTTTGTAGTTGTGCTTTGGTAAAACTCTCAACCTACTTCTCGTTTTTCAGTGATTCTTTCACTATTACCAGTACGCCCCCTCACCCCCACCGACAAAAAAAAAATCAAACCATTCAAACCCACTCCAACTCCTGATGTACTTGTAATTTACGTCCCCCAAGTCCAGGACGAGGAGTTAACGTCTTAGCCCAACTGACCGGTGTCCACTCCAGGGTCACCAGGGGAACGCGAGCGAGTTAAATCTCTTGACCACGTCCATATCAGGTGGTCTGGTGTCTTGTTTGCTCTACACCAGACAACCTACGGCACGCGTGCCAACCGTGGAATGATTTTCAACGGCACGCCAATTAAATTGAAATACATAAATCCCATAAAATAATTTAATTTTTATTTAAACTGAGGCATATAATTCTGTTAAAGCTATTTCTGTGTATGTTTTTGTTTTAAATGTGTATTTAATTTAGTTGCATATCCTTTGCACTACGACACAGTCAACCCCAGCTTTCTTTGACTGTTTGTCATTTCTAGTATTTTGGCATTTCTTTCTGAACAACAGGCACTCATACCATTGTGTGAACACCAGCGCTAGGCGGCCTGCTTCCAAATCTCCCGCAGCTGTGTTTCAAACGTGGTTTTGCGTTCGTAATCCCATCGGCCCAAGCCTTATCCTAGTGCGAGGAAATGCAACTACAAGACTAAATGTCACGGCAGGGCAGACCAGGCCCTGCTGGGATGTCAAACACTTGACACCCGTAACAACAATATTGACAGGTTACAAGACAACGGCATGGTTATTGTAATCTGTATCACACTTTAACTTAAAGGTTGTCATTTGAAGCCCCCCCCCCCCCCCCCCCCCCCCCGAACATACATAAATTAATAATACGATATTGTAATCTCTAGCAATGGCAAACTACTGAACGCAACACTTGCCTAGTACATCAACAGCAGCTGAAAAATGCTGGTGTTGACTGCAATGTCCCGTAAGGGATACGCAACAATAAAAAAAAATGTAATATCTATCACACTTTAACTTAAAGGTTTTCATGTGAATCCCCCTCGTACATACATAAATTAAATATCGCATCCCTTTTCAGGACGTTGCGATCAAGCCTAGGTTGATTTTCGAGGCAATTTTAAATTCAGAAGTTTGCCATTGCTTTCTGAACGAGACGTCAGCCCTGAAGTCTAACTGTCCAGTGTATGGGGTTGATTACATAAAGTGTTATACTAATCCATTAACTTAGCTCATGTATGTTCCCCACTTTAAAATGCAGGGACATCTCAATCATTTCATGTAAAACTAATCAAATCCTAACATACAATTCGAATCAACAGAATTTCTTGCAAAACTAGTCAAATAGCGACACTTGCAAATATGCGAGTGACAAATAAGTGGACTACACACGGTTGTGGCCTATGTGCCACTATTCGGACAGTCGCTCGCGTGCATATCGATCCGCCATCCATTGTCGGAATGCGTGGACGAGGCCAAATGGATGTGTGAATTCAAAGACAATTGTAAACTGGAAACAAACATGGAACTGATGATCACGTCACGCAGGCCAGTGCGCCAGTTGCAGAAAATGTCGATGTCCGCAACTGAGAATCGTAAACGTGCGTAGGGTGGAGGGAAATCCAGAGAGATTAAGACCATAAAATAATCAAGATGGCGTTATTATTTGAGTTTTTTGCCCTCTGAGTCACATGGGTATTGGTTTTTATTGAAATCGATGGCTCGCGCTGAGTCAGTGCTTTGGTGTTAGTATTAAATGACAGTAATGATACAATACTGAATAGATAATTAGAGCAGGGATACATTTGATATTGATGAGCAATGAAATAATAGAGATTGATGGAACCAGCCAATAAAATAAATACTGGAATTGAGGGACTAAAGGATGATTAGTGGGCTGAGTGAACGATTACCACAGATGATGTTAAGATTCAGTCGCTAGAATAAATGGTCCATATAAGAGTTCATTAAAATAAATAGAGCGTAGAAGGGATCATGTGGATAAACTGACTCGTAGAACATTTGTTATAGAGTAGATCAATGGATTAAACCAGATTTGTCGACAGATAAAACCAGATATAAAAGAAGTATAGATACAGGAAAGGTATCGTTTTTATTTTGAAGACACGGGGCAGTTGGTATAAAATGGGGGATATAATTTATTGCTAGTAAATACGCGAAAAGATCATGACAATATTGCGAACGTGGAAGAGGTAGAAGAATAGTCGAGTGTCAAGAACCGATTTCATAGTGCTTGAAGCTGGAAGTCTTGTTTCTGTTATTAGTGGGTTTAAGCTGTTGATAATCTGAGTATTGGATATGTCCTGATGTTTCTTTTTGCAGATTCTACAAAGTTGGTTCGCTTTAGTCTACCGCTTTCAAGACCTAAAAACCTGTGGTACATGTGGTGGTCTGTCAGTCTTTTTAATGTGTCTGCTTGTTAATGGGCTCTGTTATCTCTTCTGTCTGGCACAGGTTGTAGGCATGCGATCTTTTCTAATTTGTTTTCATGCCCCAAGATATGATGAGCATTCCTTGATTTTGAACTTTGATTGTTTTGTTTAGGTGTGACTTAGCTGATGTTACCAAAGCTTCTATACCTTATTCAAGGACTGGCCTCACGCGCCCAGTGTATTATCTCGAGAAGTTCTTGAGAACTTTCCCATCTGCTCCCTATACTGTACACGCAAGATGTTTCATGATCGCCATTCGTTGCCTGCTCTTGTTAGATTTGTCTCAACCAGTGTTTTCATGTTAGGCGACGCTCAAATGTAACACATAGGTCTCGTATTTTGGGCTTTCTTCCCGACGCACTATTTTCTCATTCAGTAATAGTTTAGTTTGCTGTAATTTGTTTGAGAGAGAGAGAAAACTGTCTTCTACCTAAGCCATCCATGATTTTCCGCTTATCAATCTGTGGTCCTTAACTGTGTCCAGAGCTTCTTGCATGGGGAGGGGGTGTGTCCCTTGTCTGCGGCCACTCAAAGATTTGTCTTAGCCTGCGGCATCTTGACCCCGTCCGCAATTGTTGGGACAGCCAGGGCAGTGGTTCTCAACCTTTTTTGGCCCGTGTCCCCCTTCACCATATTTTCAGAACGTCATCCCCCCCTTTCATATTTCCTACCTAAAAATCCCCCACCCCTACACAGTATACGTAAAAATGGAAGGTAAATATGTTAAAACAGGTCTAGACATCCACATAAAACGTGATTTGTGGGTCTACTTACATTATAAAATGAATTTTAAAAGGATGAAGCCCCCTTCGAAAACTGTAAAGTATGAAGGGAAAAGCAATATCAAGTAATCGGTTCCTGTATTAACGCGATCTTGAAATGATCTTCATTCCTCCCCCCCCCCCCCCTGGAAACCCTAAAATTCCCCCCTGGGGGGAATTCCCCACCGGTTGAGAACCACTGAGCTAGGGTGTTATATATAGCACATACACTATAGCCGTATCCTTTGTCCATCACGTGATCACATGATCACATGCATTGCTTCATTCTGTATTCGCTTTAGTCTCACTAGTACACTAGCCACTCTTTGTCACTGTGAACAGTCTCTACACTCAGTAACCGAGATAATCAAATGATCAAATTAAGAACGTTTTGTGCACAGGGTCTATGTCCTTGAAGGTTAGAAAATGAGTTCTTGCACGGTACATAAACCAGTTTTATCATACGGTTGTGAATCCTGTACAATTAGTAAACAGGCGAACATTTCCATGGAAGCCTTGCAGATGTGGTTGTATAGAAGAATGCTGAACATTAATTGAACAGCCAAAATGACGTTGTAAGGGAAGTTCAATGAATGAATCACCCAAAGACAACTTATCACAAACATCACAAAGTGGCAGTCATCGTTTTTTTTTCACGTTTTGAGAAGACAAAAACTGGAACACGTTATGGCAATCGGAAATAGTTGCTGAAAGAGAGACGGGGAAAGACAGCGTGAGAAGATTCTTGACAATCTTGTGCCATGGCGCGTAAGGGAGTCAACTCACGAATTGAGCCACGTCGTCGGAGATCGTAATTAGTGGAGAGGCATGATCGCCCAGACAGCCGGCAAAGCGCTGGATGATAATAATGAATTCAGATGTTGATAGAGTATGAACAACATTCTTGGCTCCATTATTTCATAATCTTAAGTGCGAGTCCCTTCCTAGATCTCTTAACAACTCCTTCAACATTATCTTCAATAAACTACAGACTTCTGTCGAAGGTGATTGCCGGGTATCCCAATCTACGCTCTCTACTAACATTTATGTCCCTTATTGTGAGAACTGATGGCTATAGCCCTGTCCAGAGATCACCATTATATAGAAGTATTATCTGAGTTAATGACACCGCCCATCTCTGTACATCAGTCGATCACTTTGCTTACTGTCTCCTAAAAACACTTGGAGAAAAATAAAGTAGACAAAGAAATTATTGATATGTGAGGACATCGACAAAGCTGCACGAGATAGCTAAGGACAGAACGACCTGGAGTATGTAGGGTGAGGACATATGCCTCAATGATGGATAAAGGAATATAGAAGAAGTATGTAGTATATACTTGGCGACGGTGGCTCAATGGCTAGCGAACGCGACTGTCGACCCAGTGGTTATGTATTCGAATCCATGTCGGAGACTGTTGCCAATGACCTGGTCGCTCATGTCGAGTCAGCCTAGCATGGGCACCAGGAGATTCTCTAGGAAGTAAAGACGGCAGGCGCCATACTGACCACCTAACCCACCGATTGTCGATAGGTCTAAACATATGGGGATAGCACCATATGCAAATTATATCACATGACGTACAAGGGCGAGCATTCACTTTACAAGTGTTCATCGTGGTCAGATTGGGTAACTTGAAAATGCGGCTCACAGAATGGGTAACTGTGTTATTGGTTTATGTAAGACATAACAAGCCGGTCTCTCTGGCTGTGGGGTTACAACACTTTCTCTCTGTAATCCCGTTTATCACGCAGAGTCTCGTAGCGGAGCGAGAGCTGAGACGGTTCGACCCCCGCTCGTGACTTGCCGATACTGAGCCGGCCGCTCAGAAAGCAATGGCAAACTACTGAGCGTAATCTTGCCAAGAGATCAACATACAGCTGAAAGATGCTGGTGTTGACAGCTAAGTCCTGTAAAGATATGCTAAAAAAAAATAAGAAGACATAACAAGAGAATATGGTAGATAGGATGAGCAACTGTGTTATGTGATTTATGTAAGGCATAACAAGAGAATATGGTAGATAGGATGCTGTGTTATGTGGCTTATGTAAGCATGTAAGACATAACAAAAGAATATGGCAGACAGGATGGACAACTGTGTTATGTGATTTATGTAAGGCATAACAAGAGAATATGCAGACAGGATGCTGTGTTATGTGGCTTATGTAAGCATGTAAGACATAACAAGAGAATATGGCAGACAGGGTGGACAACTGTGTTATGTGATTTATGTAAGGCATAACAAGAGAATATGCAGACAGGATGCTGTGTTATGTGGCTTATGTAAGCATGTAAGGCATAACAAGAGAATATGACAGATGGGATGGGTAACGAGCCAAGTGGCTTGAAAGAAAGTAAATTAAGTTCTGCTTCTCAAAATAGGTCATGGCACCCATTTTATGCTGGTTCTACTTTAGAATCAAGGTCAATTAAATACACGAATTCAAAGCCATGATATCTGGGCCGCCAGGCAAGCGTCTAATCACTACACCAGCGCAAGTCTGACGGTTTAATCGTCTTGGAAAACAAGATACTATTTATAGATATATTGATGATGGTCGATCCTCAGAACACACATTCACAATCAAATTCACTTCTGGCCGCTCCTTCCCTTTGTCCCGAAGAAGTTTCTTGCTACATGTCTATGATATAATAGTTCCATCACATTTTATAGACCTGAGAGCAAGAGGGAATAAGCGGCTAAGTTGTCCCTCACTTTGGCAAACGACGAGCCCTGGCGTGTAATCCGCGTCCGAGCGTGCCAATGGCATTACCAACGCAGATTAGTATCAACTTCGCTTGCGCGACACCTGGGCTCTCAACACACAATATTGGAAGCACAGTGAGTCACATGACACACTCTGCTGTTAGGATGTGCAATGTGAAGCTTTCACATATTCTTGGCCATGGCAACACGAGCTAGGGAGACCAGTTCCGTTCCTCGACGACTTTCCCTACGGGGCAATTCCCAGGACATTCTGGGAAATGTTCGTTACCCATTTGTTGGAGGCTGGGTTGACCCAGGAGCCTCACTGATTGGAAATAATATCCTCCCGAGGAGGAGGAGGGGGATAAGAGAAAGAAGACGTAGAGGAGATTGAGCTAGTGGGTTTAACAAGAAGAAGAAGAAGAAGAAGAAGAAGAAGAAGAAGAAGAAGAAGAAGAAGAAGAGTAGGAGTAGGAACGTGATTAAGAGGACGAAGAGGAGGAGGAGGAGGAGGAGAATGAATAATAATAATAATAATAATAATAATAATAATAATAATAATAATAATAATAATAAGAAGAAGAAGAATAAGGAGAGGAAGAGGAGGAGGAAGAAGAGGCTGGGTTAACCCAGGAGCTCTGTTGGTTGGAAATAATAACCCTCCCGGTGCTGCGAATTGAACGCTAGCACTACAGTCTTGTCAAGCAAGAGCACTAACTTGGCACTTACGACACTGTGGTTCTGCTAAGCTATCAGTCTCTTCTCGGACATTCGGATGAGTCACTCTGCCTCCCTGACAGTGGCTTGTAATTATAGTGTGTTTACTTTTGTCTGCCCCAATATAAAATTCCATATCTCAGTAACCAACTGAAGGAAAATGATGAGATTTAGCATATAACCTTATCATTATGTCCACCCAATAAAAAATTTTTGTTCTGGAGATTTTACAGCAGATTTCAAAGTTTGTTTATATGCGGTATATAATTTACGGGTCAGAGATGAAGTTCATAATTTTAAATGTATTACAGCATAGCCAGACAATCAGCGTTCAATGTTGAATATTTTACGTGTTTCACGGGATTGGTCTTATGCCAAGAACCCCGCGCTGTTTAATCTGGGACTGTTCAGAGGTGTCGTCAAACTGTGGGTTATTTCATGACACCTGATTATTATTATTATTCTTGTTTTTTTTTTTGTTTTTTTTAAATCTTAACAATTATCGATAACATTGAAATGTGTGAATATTTTTCAATGGGATTGAATGCGAAATTGTGTATACACTTCAAAGCATCGCTATGAAGTTGTACACATATTTTTGTATAGAAGCTGATCGCAGGAAACTGTTTTATACTATTACAAATTCCGAAAAAAGAACAGTGCATGCATTGGGTTTGAGTAAACGGTCATTTCGTCGATGGGTGCAAGAATCTGGAATTAAACCACCACGCAATAACCAAACAGTAGGTAGAAAGGTTATCTGTAGACAGCTTTGACAAAGATGTCATAGGACGAGCTATTATAAAAATGCTTTAAAAAGTCGCTTAAAAGTCGACAGGGTCGACTTCATTGCACCCGGTTCTATCCCATATGGCTCGGTCTCTTTCTGCAGCGTGGAAAGCATCGCACAAAGCACGAACTCCGCAGCTCTAGTGACGACCCACAGAAGTCTCCGAAAAATTTAACTCATGAACCGAAAGATGCGGCCCGGAATCGAACCCACAACCTTTGGAGCCTGAGTCAAAATGCTTGACTACTTCGTCACGGAGACTCCTAAAATTATAAAAATTTTGGATTTTATATCCAGGATTATCCAGCATTATAAAAATGCTGGATGCCAAAGAAACAGTGTAAGAAAACTTAGGGTTTGGTTGAGAAAGAACAATAACATGGAGCTATACAAAACAACTTTGTGGAAAATTATAAGGACATTATCTTCACTTTTAGAAAGTACAAGGGCGGTAGAAATATTCTTTGCGAGCAACTGTATTTAGGAGCCATGAGAAGCAGATACCTACGTGAAATAAGAGAAATGCGCAAAGAAAATTATGGCATAGTGTGTTTGGATGAAATGTGGATCAATGCGCACCACACAAGTGATAAGGAATGGCAATCAGTGAATGGACAGATAAAGCGATATGTGCCCAGCAGTATAGGACAGCTTTTGGTCATGGTCCATGCTGGTAATACGCATAATGGCTTACAACAGAATGCCGGGCTCGTGTTCGTATCAAAGCATACAGACAATAGGGACTATCATAATAAGATGAATGGTAATGTATTTAGAGATAGGCTCGAGAATACCGTGCTTCCATCCCTAGATAGACCGTCGTGTCCAATTATGGACAATGCATGATATCAATGTTGTTGCCCAAGAAGACAAAATACCTACAGCATCGAGCACAAAGGGAGCAATAAAGATATGGCTCCGAATGGAAAACATACCATTTTCAGAAACGTATTTCTAGCTAGAATTGTTGTCCCTTGTAAAACAGACGCCAAAAAGCAAGAAATATCAAATCGACAAGTTGATAGAAGAGCATCGTCATGGGTGCTTGAGACTTCCGTCGTACCATTTTCATTTTAACCCTATAGAACTTGTGTGGGCTAAAATTAAAGGACAGGTGGCAGCTGACAATACTATATTCAAATTGTCTGACGTCAAGATACTAATCCAGTCCGCGCTATTAAATATTGATAAAAGTTACTGGAAAAATGTGAGGACCATGTGTTGAAAGAGGTAGAGGACTATTGGAGAAAGGATGGATTGAATTTTATGCAACCGAGAGCAGTCATCAACCTACTGGAAACGTCCGACACAGATTAAGGTCTGAGCAGATCGCAGACCTTAATCCACGTGCACACAAACTGGGATATTTTGCTACAAATATTCAGAAGAATTGCAGGCCGTAAACATTACAGCATCGGCATAAACAATGTGGATAGGCCTTAGGTTCATACCAGAATGCGATCGGCGTTGCCAGTAGTGGGTTGTGCTCAATATTTAAATTTCAAATCCCGAAACAACCACATAATAAACAATACAACTTGTTAATGGCAACAGCTTTGTATTCCACAGTGATGAATGTTCAATTCCGTGAGCTAGTTTAGTTTAGTTTAGTCGCGGTTCCAACTTCACGGCAACGGGTCGTCCCCATATTGCTCTGTTCCTGTGCCATTGAATATCACACAAAACGCTCCTCACTGCCCCATGTGAACAATGGAATAGACAGTAGTATCAGCACGCCAACAGCCCGCACAGGTACACTGTGCATAATGCCGCCGCCAGAATGCCAACACAAAAGTCCTCCATGAAAAATACAGTTCATCGTCGATGGAAACGGCAGTCACCAGAAAGACTTCATTGACCCAGGTTTCATCCCATATGGCTCGGTCTCTTTCCGCAGGGCGACCCGCCGAAAGCGCCGCGCAAAGCACGAGCTCCGTAGCTGCAGCGATGACTCCCAGGAGTCTCCTGAAAAATGAACTCGTGAACAGAAAAGGCAAACCAGTCAATCCAGTAATAGCCGGCCGCCATCATTCCGAACATTCAGTTCATGCGACAAACAACTGCGGACAGATGTAAAAGCATTCCACGCGAAATTCACAGCTCACAGTGTCGCGCCACACACTCACTCAGTAGCAGGGCGACGGAACCATAGCCTCCTTAGTCGCCTCTTACGACATGCATGGTAGGCAACAGTGTTACTATTCTTTGCTCCCCCGTATGGGCCCCGGCAACACACGGGCGTACATCTACATTCCGTGATCCCCCAACGGTGACAAACAACTGACATTGAAAAGCAAAAAGCTCTAGACGCATCGAATACCAACCGAAGAGTAATATTGCGGTGGGAACTGACATATTGTGGCATAACAAGAAACGTGAGAAGAAACACGTTGTCAAATGAGGGGACAACACACGAACATACAAATCATTCTATAAACTTCAATGAAAAGAGGACCAACATCTTGACCGTTAAGAAGGAAGCCCACTACAGAGACATTCACAGGTATATTCGTCGTGCAAAACATGTATTCATGTTTCCGTCTCAGCAGAGCAGACAATGCACCCACACCCATACGAATCTGGATACGCCTTGTGTTTGTCATCCGAACTGGCGGGGGAATTGTCATTACTGTAAAACAAGTATGTTAGCGAGAAATCACTAATTTTTCATCAAAACATCACAGAAATGTCGCCGCTTTTCATGATTTAAGTTGCTTTTGGACCTATCAAAGACACATTCCTTGGGTGGGGGTAAATATAAGACGGCAGGAAAAAATTTCATAACGATGCAACAGACAGTTTTCAAAATAATTGATCGTGAATGACTGCATTCATTTCTGGACATACTATAGTGGTAAAAGTTGGCGCTGAGTTCTATGGTAAAAACGATATCGTGGCTCGTCGTTTCCTTGGGTAGCAGCAGCAGAAGAAGAAGAAGAAGAAGAAGAAGAGGAAGAAGAAGAAGAAGAAGAAGAAGAAGAAGAAGAAGAAGAAGAAGAAGAAGAAGAAGAAGAAGAAGAAGAAGAAGATGGTGAAGAAGAGGAGATGCAGGTGGAAGAAGAAGATGATGAAGAAAGAAAGAATATGTGAGTATACAATGTTCTACTTATATAATCCGTTTCCAGGCACTCGATATTAGTTACTCTGGCAGTCCCAGATTTTAATTTTTTGGGGTAAAAAGTTTACTATGTACAAAAACAGTGTCTTTTTACAATAGCAAATACAGCATATACATTCATACACGTATGACAACATTATATTCTTGGCATGGTGTAACTACGTACATATTACCTGTTGACGATGGTGGTTAAGTAATCATTCGCTCCCATGCATTAAGAAACCATTTAATAGGAAACCTTTCACACTTCAGGAATACTCATTCGCACTTATGTGTCAACAATATTGCTGAATCACTTTTGTTTGCTTTTTGTGGCCTTAGGAGGCCAGTAAAAAAAAGGTACTCCCCCATATAGGAGGAAGCTTTAATTGATAGATAGACTAAATATTGAATGTATACAAATAACATTTATCAAATGAAAAGTCGATTACAAAATTATTTTATAAAATGTAAATATATAAAAATTAAAAATATTTTCTGTAAGAAATCTAAAAGCCTTATATTTTGCATTAACATATATTACTTTCTGATTAACTTTTTTATTTCTAAGAGTACAGAAAAGAAGTTTGATGCTAAGTGTAAATATTATCACTAGTATATGATTTGTCTTTCTTATACGTAAAGTTATTTCCCTTGTAACAATATTAGTTGTTTATGTCCCCTACTCATTTCATATTTACGTGTTTTTCTTTTAGATATCTTTTAATTCCGCAGAATGCTTGAACATAATTATTAAGCCCGAGATAATTGTACCGGGGGGAGGGGGGGGCAATGCGCTGGAGGACTACACCAACAAATGATACATTTGTTTTTTATTTTTGCAGAATATATGAGCGGCTGGCCGAGTGGCTAGGACGCCAGACTCCCATTCGGGAGACCCGGGTTCGATCCCCCGGTAAGGTATGGGTTTTTTTTCTGTCGGGGGCAAAAAGAAAATCCCAACCTGCACAGTTCGCGACGACTGCGCTAGCCATGCGGCCTTAATCCCTCAGTCTCAAAGACCCCTCTGCCATACACCGCAAGGCACTATGTTGGCAGTAAATGACAGTTTTATGACATTCACCCAAAGAAAATAACATTTAAGGTTTTCGTTTGAAGCCCCCTTGTTTGTCATTTGGTTGATGTTATGTTGTGGTTTATAATGACCTTTTTGGTTACATTCACTCCCCCCCCCCCCCCCCCCCGCCTTATTTTTTTAAAATTATTATTCAAAACAAAGTTTTTCAGATTTCAATATTTGAAGACAAAACCAACAGATTATAGTTTATTGCTCATCAATACTTTGTTTCATGCTGCGTGACTTCCGCAGCATAATTCTCAGGAGATGTAGTAAAATATGCCAGACAAAAAGATTATACAAATACACTATTGTGTGTCCCAGATGTTTGCAACATTCGTCTCAGCCACTACTGTACATCTCCGTTGCTTTCAAACTCCTCCCAATCACGTTCCACGATTCACTGCCATACAGTAAAACAGAATCTATATACCATTTCAGTTCTCTCATTTTTAACAGTCAATTATTGTGATATATTGCATAAGATGCTTTTCATGTCTCTGAAATTATACAGCGTATATGCATGTTCTATTATACTCGAAATCTCTGTGCGGCATCTTTCATCAGATGTGTGGTGGGGGGGGGGGGGGGGGGGGGTTGTTGCATGGTCTCGAGGTATGGTGTCCGCCTCGAGTGCTGGAGGTCCCGGGTTCAGGCCCCGGTGAGGACCAGGATTTATTTAAAAAATCCACGTGGACTTCCAGTAATAAAATTTCCCCTGGTCTCTGGGTAGTGAGATCGGACTGCCCGTGTGTATTGTTGCGCACGTAAAAAATCCCCTGGCAGTTGGAAATCGAAAAGAGTAGCCTAACGGCGCTGCCCGGGTCAAATTTCGAGTTACAAATCTACCCAAAGTATTTCAGGATCCTCGCCGATGCTACGGAGTTCGTGCACTGAGCTGAGTTTCTCCAGACTCAGGTTTGAGTTAGGAGGAAAACGGAGCACATATGGGTTAAACCCGTGTGCCGTGATGTTGATCCAACGACTAAACTAAACTAAACTCATCAGATGTTCTGACTTCTGCTTGTTGCATCTATTCTCCCGGCCCAGGCTTACACCTACCACATGACGTCACTCTCCAACATGGCGGCCCCTATCACTGTTAATGAAGACACAATACCTCTCACAAAACTCGAATACCTGATGGACTTCTAGCTGCAGAGACTGCCACCTGGACTGCTTAACTAACTAATCTGTTTAATAACAGTTCTTCTTCGCTACTGACAACGTTATATTTTATTTTAGAGAGGGCAACGGTTCCAATAATAAATTCTGAAATTCTGATTTTGTTTTGGTAAGTAAATAAAAATAATAAATAAATAATAAAATATGATTTAGATTTATAATATATTACGGTAAGTAAATAATAAATAAATAATTCCTTCAGCTGGTTCCGACTGGGGCTCGTAGATAGACAGTAATTAAGTTAATGTATTGTTTGGGTAAGATTCTTCATCTGTTTTCCTAGTATAGAATGAAATTAATTCAGATCCCTTGGAGAAAGAAAACAAGCATACTCAGCTGTCTGCATACACACACACAAGATCAAGACACACCCCCAAAAAAGTACGATAGTATTAACTATTATAGTACATCTTAAGATTCCGACCACAGGTAAACAGAAAATCACAGTAGTCACCGGGATAATGAATAAATTTAATATAAAAACGACTTCGAAAAGTAAAATAGCAATAATATATAAATAAAAACACACTACACATGTCCAACGTTTCGGTTATAACAACCTTTCCCTGGAACAATACAAACATGACAATTATTTAATAATATATTATTAATACAAATGTAAATAGCACAAAATAAATGAACGTACACAAACAACAAGCTGCCATCAGAGTTGATAATGAAATAAGCCAATATCAGCCTATTAAGAGAGGTGTGAGACAGGGATATGTAATGTCTCCAGATCTTTTTTCCCTCTACAGTGAAAATATTTTCAGAAATATTGAAGATATGGAAGGAATCAACATTGGGGGATGATACATCAATAACATTAGATACACACATGATCCAGTCTTGATTGCAGACAATGAACATGACCTGCAACATTTATTAGATGTGATTGTTGCACACAGTGAACAACTAGGGTTAGAATTAAATTGTAAAAAGACACAGATTATGGTCATCACTGGGAAGAAGGAAATGTCACAATGTGATATACGAGTAAATGGGCATATTCTTAAACAAGTGGATCGGTTCAGTTATCTCGGAACAGTCATAACATCTGATTGGAGATGCCTTGAAGAGATTAGAACAAGAATTGCCATTGCGAAGGTAGCCTTTTGCAAGATGAAAAACATACTGACCAATAAAAAGATATCAATTGAATTGAGAAAAAGAGTGTTGAAGTGCTACATAGAACCTGTATTTTTGTATGGATGTGAAGCGTGGACAATGAGCAGACAAGCTGAAAAACATCTGATGGCTGTGGAAATGTGGTTTGTGAGGAAAATGCAAAGAATACCATGGACAGAAAGAAAAACCAATGAGCAAGTCCTTCAAGAAACAAACGAAGATCGTAAACTGATTAGAAACATTAGACGTAGACAGTCACAATTTTTTGGGCATGTTATGAGAAGAAATGACTTAGAGAACTTGGTGACAACTGGCAAGATTGAAGAGAAGAGACCAAGGGGAAGACTGAGAAGTAAATACCTGGATGGCTTGGCCACATGGCATGGTCGAGACAGGAACACTGAGCTGATCCACGACTCTGGTGATTGAGTGAGATGGCAGAACATGACCGCCCATGCTTATCGGCATGGTGCATGATGGATGGTCATATACTGAAATTATTATAAATAATAACACACAACAAATGCGCATAGACTTTCTAACTATTCACACAGTCATTTATTAATGACCATAACTTCAGTAAATATTAATAATTAAGGTTAAGAGTATCATGCCAGTAGTTAACACTAGTAAAAATTATTGTTAGTTGTGTAAATAAATGAATCCATGAGCACAAACATTAAAAGGAAAGGAATAAGGCGCCACTTTATAAGAACACAATAACAAATGACAGAATGGACATTGCTGCTAGAAAGCCTTACTCAGCAAACTAAAACAAGAAAACTTTAATACAGCTACAGTAGAAACCTACAAAAGGGATACTTACCTGGAACACACGGATCCTCATCTTTTCCCCTCAGAACACATCCTTAATGAGCAGAACATCATAGATGAGATGCTATAGACGAGCTGCAGGAGTAACCATGAGAGATAGTATTAGGAATTCTCAGGAAGGTTAACCTGGTCATCAAATGCCCGCAGAAGTCGGATGTGTCGGCCTAACGGCGCAAGAACACAGCTCTGCTGTAAACAGGCACAACGCAATCACGTCCGGAAAAAAAACAACTCTGGGTGAATGTAGAAGAAGAAGAAGAAGTACTAGGAATGAGGAAATTAAAAGACTAGGTCTGAAACTAGTCATGCAGTTCATTAAAGAATTACAGCTTAAGTGGTTTGGTCACCTCACAAGAATGCTCATCTCACATTAGTTAGTTAGTTATTTAGTTAATCGACAGATCATCATCGCACATCAAACTACTCAGTCCATAACTGCACTGATTCGCTCCTCAGTAAATCCTGCAAGTGTGTAGCGGCTAACGATACCAGTCCTGTGTTGGTTTATTAATCTTCTTTGTCTTCCTGCATGATGTTCTTGTTTGGCCACACGTCTTTTAACTTGCATAACCGGTGTCTCCACCTTATCGAGCAAAGGGTGTTTCCACCTTATCGTGGTGGGGGAGCTTGAGTTTCTCAATGACCCTGAGAGCTATGCCGGCAGTAGCGTAGCTACCAGCAGGGCCTCCCAAGCCGGACAGGTCAAAGGGTAGAGAACAGACAAAGAGAAATACCCTGGTCCTCCAGGTTGGGGGTTGAAGCGTGGGGTTAACATCCCCACCTTTGTAAAAACTATTTTGTTACGAAACAGATACATAAGCCTCGAATTTGGACTGACTTATTTGGACAACGACCTCGGAACGTTAAAGGACTCTTGAGATTTGGAACATGGAATGTACGGACACTATATCGAACTGGAGCGGCTGAAGAACTAACCCGGGAGCTGGTTGAATATCAAATGGATATAACAGCAATTCAAGAAGTAAGGTGGCCAGGAGAGGGTACTTTAGAGCAAAATGGAATGATTGTAATATATGGAGGAAACACCCAAAATAAACATGAATTAGGAACAGGATTTGTCATCAAAAAAGAGCTATGGGTGACGCTCTAAACATTAAAGCTGTTAATGACAGAATTAGTAAATTACGAATAAAAGGTAAATGGAAAAATATAACATATATGATTAATGTACATGCACCTACTGAAGAGAAAGAAGATGACGTTAAAGAAGACTTTTATAATGATTTGGAAGATGTCATAGAAGAAACCCCCAAACAGGACATCCTGATTGTGCTGGGAGACTCAATGCAAAAATAGGTAGAGAGCAAACTCATAAAAAAATGGCCTGTATGGAAAGCTACATACAACGGCAAATGATAATGGATGGAAGAGTCATCAACCTGGCAGAAGCCAAAGGACTGCAGATTAGCAGTACCAGACTACAAAGAAAGGATAACACAAACAACTTTGAACTCATGTGCAAGAGACCCTATATCAAATCGATCACATTTTAATTAACACATAAATGCTCAACATACAACAATTAGAAGTTATGTATAGGAGCTTGAATGCCACAGTGACCACTTCTCACTGGAGCAAAATTAAAATAAACTTAAGAGACTTTCTATACTAAATTAAAAGATTACATCCCCCCCACATATACATATGAAAACGAAGAAATTACAGTCAAATGAGTAATTTACAGATGAAATAAATTAAACTTGAAACTTTGCAAAACCCGTGGAGGAAAGCGTTGACTAAACTTGTTGAACATCAAGAATACAATTCAATCTACCGCAGAAAAGAATGTCTTCGGTGTGTTAACCACGCATAGAAAGAACAGATGGTTCAATCAAAAATGTGAAGAAGCAGTCATTAGGAAAAAGAATGCCAGACATTTATGGTTAAATGACATCAACAGCATCCAAAAGAGGAAGAGCAATATAGAAATGAATGTAAAGAGGCTACAAAAATAGTCCCGACAGCAGAAGCGAGAATATATGAGTAATATAATCAAAGATATGGGAAACTAATCACCAGAAAACATGAATCCAGAAAGTTTTTTAAAAGAACTGAAATCAATTAAACGAGGGCACCAACACAACACATATGGTTTAAAAGACAAAATGAGAATATGATAAATACCAATGAGGAAATGTGCAACACATGGAAAGAATATTTTGTTGAATTACTAATTGTGAAGCTCCAAGTACACCTTCCCACAGGAAGAGGTTCTAACGTGTGAACCACAAATTGAAAAACCTGCATTTGAAGAAATCCTATATGTAATCACGCGACTTAAAAACAATAAGACAACTGGGGCTGATGGAATTGCTGCTGAATTTATAAAGACAGGTTGCCATGCATTACATCTAAAGCTATACGAACTAATAATAAAAATCTGGAGGACAGAAGAATTACCCCATGACTAGAAAGAGTCATTATTGATACCTATCTTGAAGAAGTACAGTTCCAATGTGAAAATTACCTAGAGGAATATCACTACTGTCCACAAGCTATAAGATACTATCCGCAGTATTACTAAATAGACTAAAACCATATTCAGAAGACATATTACGTGACTACCAAGCGGGTTTTAGACAAAACAGATTAACAGTAGATCAGATATTTATCTTACGACAAATAGCTGAGAAAAATTGGGAATATAAAAGAGATCTCCATAACATTTTCTTGGATTTTAAAAAGGCTTATGATGGTGTCCATAGGAATAGTCTATGGATATTGGAGGAACATCCAAGCTGCTTGGTTATGCAGATGATATAGATA
Source organism: Cepaea nemoralis (assembly GCA_014155875.1). Lineage (NCBI taxonomy): Eukaryota > Metazoa > Mollusca > Gastropoda > Stylommatophora > Helicidae > Cepaea > Cepaea nemoralis. Next base: position 158,412 of record JACEFZ010013856.1, on the reverse strand, counting down.
TTATAGAGGAAAATTAACAAAAGACATTGGAAATATTGATTCACTTAAAGGAAAAAGCCCAACAGATGGGGCTGGTTATCAACCAAGATAAGACAGAATATATGGTAATTTCAAGAGAAGGAATGGCTAAAAACTCTGGCCACATACAAATAGATAATATGATCATTAAAAGAACGGAAACATACAAATACCTGGGTACAATCTTCAACTGCTCCAACATCATAAGGGAAGAAATACAAACTAGAATCAATTCTGGAAATAAGATATACTATGCACTACAACATCTACTAAAATCAAATGCGCTATCTCGTAACACCAAAATCACAATATACAAAACACTGATCAGACCAGTTGTGCTGTATGGCTCTGAAACCTGGAGTACAACGAAAGGAGACGAAGCCTTGTTACAAAAAGAAGAAGAAGTAACAAAGACATTTATGATCTGTTTAAGTACCAGCTAATCACTGGTATCATGAAGGCTAATAGACTACAATGGCTGGGGCATATAGAAAGAATGGAAGATAATAGGAAAACAAAACTCGCTTACACTCAGGAAATAAATGACCGTAGACCCCGAGGTCGACCAAGAAGACGGTGGAGAGATAATATATATATATACAGACCTACAAGCACTTGAAATCAACGACTGGCAAGAGAAGGTCAACCAGAGAGACGAATGGAGACGGATTGTATCTGCAGCCCCCGGGAAGGTTAACCCGGTCAACAAATGCCCGCAGAAGTCGGATGTGTCGGCCTAACGGCGCAAGAACGCAGCTCTGCTGTAAACAGGCACAACGCAATCACATCCGGAAAAAAAAACTCCGGATGAACGAAGAAGAAGAAGAAGAAGTATCTGCAGCAAAGAACCTCAATGGCTCGGAATGCTGAAGAAGAAGACAGGGCAAAGGGAAGACCACATATCAAGAACAACTTTACAGAAATGAATACCACCTTACAAAGAGCATTAGAAAGGATCCAGATGTGTCTGTAATGAGGATCACACCTGCCATATTCTTTTGTGATGTGTTTAGTATTCACATAGTCTAGGCCTTTATATGTGAGGTTGGGTGGTCAGTTTTCTCCCTCAGTCACCTCTCCTTTTCAGAGAATTGTCTGGTACCCATGGTTATGAAGCTGGGTTGACCCCAGAGCTGTGCGCTCAGACAAAAATCATCCTGCCTCTGCTGGGTTGACCCCACAGCTGTGATGGTCAGACAAAAATCATCCTGCCTCTGGTGGGGAGTGAATCCAGAACACTGTCTTGGCAGGCAAGAGCTCTACCCACTAGGCCATCACATCTCCATTCTTGTGTATGCACCTGTTTTCTAATGTTTGAAAATGTAATCTTGGCAACAGCGTGTTCATCCAGCTCTTTCTTTTCAATTTCCAACTGCTGAGGGATTTTTATCATTGAATGTAAGAGAGTGCTGAAATGCTATATAGAACCTGTTTTGCTGTATGGCAGTAAATCTTGGAATGTAAATGAAAAAAAATAGAAAGAACTTGGAAGCAACTGAGATGTAGTTCCTGATACGAATGTTGCAAAATCCTGCCAGAGTAACTAACAATGACTGCCTGAAAGAGGCTGATGAAACTAGAACATTATATTCAACAATAAGAATGAGACAGCTTTCGTTGGTCATGTAATGAGAAGAGAGGCATCGGAGAACATCGTGACAACTGGAAAGATCAGAGGGAAGAGAGGCAGAGGAAGACCAAGAGAAATGATGCTGGATGGATTGAGAAGGTGGCATGGAGAAATACCATCAGCAGGATTGATCTAGAACACCAAAGACCGAGATCTGTGGAGAGACATGAATGCCAACGCCAGCTGGCAAGGCACTTGATGATGATGATTGAGCGATGTTTAATATGTAAAATATGAAAATTGGCACTTGTAGTTCTTAATCCTTGTCCGAGGTGACTGGATGTCCAATCCATTACCCTTGTGTCAGTGGGCAATAATATCATTTTCTTCTGCAGCACTTAATGTGATATCTTTGTTCCTAATTGTCTCTACAAACCTTTTTGTTATTTTTCAGAAAAACATGCCAAAGAAATGCTGCGTCCCAGGATGCATATCCAACTATAAAGGACAAGAATACACTTCTGTGTTTGCCTTTCCCTCTGATTTAGACTTGAAAGAGAAATGGTTGAAGTCCATTCCAAGAAAAGATTACGTCGTTACAAAACACTCTGCCGTGTGCATCAAGCATTTCCATGCTCAATTTATTCAAAATGATGATCCCGTGAGAAGGGACAAAGGGTCTCTAATCAGCGTTCCCCGCAAGAAACCCAGGCTACGTGACGATGCTGTGCCGACAGTTTTTCAACATCTTCCACCATCCCCGCCACATTTACCCAAAAAGCGAAAATTATTGAAGGATGAGTTAGAAACTGTTGATAGTCAAAGAAAACAAGACTGTGATAACAAAATATCTTCGTTTCAGTCGTTGTGCACTGAGATCGACCAGCATGTTAGGGACTGGGTTGTAATTAAATCAGAACATGCAGTGACCTGTTGTACGATTGATACCTTAGGATGTCCCTATGTCAGAATTGCTGTTAAAATCAAGCCCGATTTTAGTGCTGAAATATTTTATGATGGACTGGAGTTAAACACGGAATGTTTCGCATTTATACTGACATCTTCTTTAAAAGTCAACACTTGGTCCAAATTGGAGACTTTGTTGAGGGTTTTGCTATTGAAGCAGTCGTGATATTGCTGTATGAATGTGACATGACTTAATGTCTTATTTATACCAATGTATGGATTTGTGTTAGCTATAGACTCATTCTCACATACCCATACACATTCATTTGTATACACATGTATGCATACATACTTACATACACTTGCATAACGATGAGCCATCGATTGGGGTGATTTTTAATGTAAATAATCACTGCATAAAAGGAGCCATTTTGCATTTCTTAAAGCCCATTAGGCATATGGTGCTGATTCCATTTATTTGTATAGCCCAGTTGGCACTAAGTGGGTGTTGTGGTCAGTACTACGCTGGCTGCCTTTACTTTCCATGACATTTCCTGGCACCCCTTTTAGGCTGGGTCGACCGGGACACCCAGGTCAGTTACACAAATTCTAATCTGCCCTAATGCAGATTGAACCCATGACTATTGGTCTGGTAGGCGAGCGCCCAGCCGTGAAACCAGCACTACTCCCAACCACAACATACACTTGTTAATACAGGGTTGGCTATAGTTGGTTTCCAGCATTGTTTGCTGTGATGGTATTGTATTCTAACGTCCTCTTGCCACCTCATAATATTATCCACCCCATTGAAACTGTTGTCCTAGAGAGAGAGAGAGAGAGAGAACGCATACACACACAGAGACACACATACAAACGCATGCACACACACACAAATAGAGACACAGAGAGAGAGATGAACAAAACAAAGTAGTTTGTGCAATCAGCACACATTCAGAAAGCAACTTCTACCTTCGGAAAATATTTTCTCCTTCTTCGCCTTCTTGCAATCACTGTTTTTGATCATGACACTACTAGATGAGTTCTCATAATGCATTGAACCATTTGTTAAAGTTTCTCATGCAGCTTGAAGTTTGATGTTGATTCAGAAGGAATAATCTGTAACCCAGCATGATGGATAGGAGTGAGGCAACACTCCTTTCACAAGGTGCTGAAGTTGTCGATACTGGACCAGAAGATGCACCAGAAACTACAGTATCCCATAACCCTCATGTTACTCTATGGTTAGTTGCATATCCTTTACAGAACGTAGCAGTCAACCCCATACATTTTTTGGCTGTTCATGATTCTGGACAGTCAGTAGTTTGCCATTGCTTTCTGAAAGACCAGCACTCATACCATTTCATAAAAAACCAACACAAGGCATTCTACTGCCAAATCACCCATAGCTGTGTTTTGATTGCAAGATTACAAACTGCGTATGTAACCCCATCATCATGGAGCCGGTTACTCTATGGACAGTGATAAAATTCTGAAGATGATCTAAATCTTGCTGTTGAGACCGTTCCATCTACTCTGTAGGTCAGTCAATACTGCATGTTCATTTGAGCAATTTTTCGCTGGGTTCAGTGTTTCAGCGTGTCAGTTATGTGGAGTACTGAAGCACTGCAGGTTTGGTTTCAAATACCTTCCATGAATAAATTTCCTAAAGTTTGCCACTGAGTAAGACCCAAAAAATTTAATTGCATGAATGTTTCAATCAACCCCAGCATTTTTGGGACTTTGTGATTTACTGGGCAATTTTACTTCACAATTTGCCATTGCCTTCTGAATGGCCAGCATCTCATAACATCATAACACATCATAACATAAATCAGCACAAAGTAATCTGCTTTCAAATATTCCGCAGCTGTTGCAGTTTGTAATCCCACATACCAAGCTCGAAACACAGCTGTGGGTGATTTGGAAACAGAGCATTGGTTTCTATACAATGGTATGAGTGTCGGTCATTCAGAAAGCAGTGGCAAACTGCTGAACGTAAATTTATCTGTAAATCACAAACAGCTAAAACAAGAAGGGGGTTGACTGTGACGTACTGTAAAGGATATGCAAGTAACTTTTTTTATGAAATGGCAATGTCTGCCTTAATTAGTGTAGCTAAATCATCAAAAAAAATGGCCCGCCATATGCTTGTCTACACATACATGCACAAGCAGACACGCACACAAATGTGTGAATATTAATTTATTAATAATGGAGAGTTGTACTATATCAGTTGTAATACAAAGTGATGACTTGTGTGTCTCCTGTCTTGAGTGTTTTACATCTTTGCTAAATCTCATACCTTTGTTATTACATCACAGCTCATATGTCAGATTCATAAAAATGCATTTAAATAGTGCCGATGTGCTTCAAGTTTTAAATGAATTTTCCTAGTTTTTGATGAATTTTGGAATGATCTTTGCGACAGTTTTTATACATCTGAAACTGTACCATAGTGTTGCCTGGACTTTTTTTTTTTTTTCAGAAAATGATATTGCTGTATATTTTTAATATATTGTCTACATTTTTATCTGTGAATCTTGTCACAAGTGGAAGTTTGTGCATGTCGTGTTTGGTCAGTCCGTCACTAAACCTTGTGGACAAACAACCTCTCTAAAGGTCAGTCCATGTATCAATAGAGATAAAGTTATTTATGACAGATGGTGCTGCCGAAGGAACTTGGAGTCTGAGTATTTTGGAACTGCTCCAGCGGTAGAAAAAAACCCAACATACTTCAGGCGCCTGCATATGTATTTTTGCAAATACAGGCTAATAAATTGATAGAAAATGCAAGCACAGGTAAAAATGTTCTTTCTTTTAGACTTATTCATGTTTATTTGAATTTTGCAGCTAAACTTTGTATGGGATGATGTAGTCACTTCCCTGGCACACCTCCTTTTTGCCTCTAATGACTTGCATGGCGAGTTGCATATGCATGACTCGCATTTTAATGAGTGTTGTCCAGTAAGAGTCGGGACTGATATCATCTCTAGATAACTAGGAGAGTTGAAACTACCTGTACTATTGTTCGATGTAGTCGCCTGCCACTGCAACACTTTTTTTTCCCTATCAGGCTACAAGCTTCTGTATTCTGGCAGTATGAAATTCTTTAGGCTCATCCTTGAGCCATTGGAGATCTACCTGATGCACTTTGTTATCCGTGTTAAGCTTGTGTCCTCCGAGATGCTGTTTCAGAGAGCCAAAAAGTGAAAATCACTTGAGTGAGTCAGGACTGTAAGGTGGGTGTGGCATCAGCCCCCCCAATACAACTGGTCAATAATTGCCGTAGTGTTGGTGGCAGTGTGTGGTGCCATGTTGTTATATTGAAGACTGACACCTTCACTGAAGTCCTTTATGTACATTTATGGTGAATGACTTTCTGAACTTTATGAAAATTGAGGTAATACCTGAGTTAGAGTAAATGGATGGAGCAGATGTTAGAGTATGTGGATTGAGCACATAAGAGTTAATAGATGCTGATTGTTCCCCATATTGTATTGATTATGATTGTGGCTGTGTCATCCCTGTCTGTGATTATGTCTGCTGCCATCATAAGAGATGCCGAAAAAGAGACATACTACTTCTGTTTCCAGTCTCTCTAAACAATAGTAGTGGAGGTCGAGTGGATTCCATCACAGTGTGACATACTGGGAAATAGGGCATCTGACAGGCTGGCTAAATCTGGCAGCAGACATCCTCAAAACCACCACACCTCATCTAGTGAAGCCAAAACAGTATTTAAACATCAATGTGGGAAGTGATGACTGACACAACATAATCCACCACTAATTGACCACATGCCATATCTCCTGCAGCATGAACAAACTCAATCTTTAGATTGCACACAGGACACTGTTGTCTGTTCCCTCAACCCGCCTTCATCTTCTTTTCCTTGTTATTCCCCATTGGGGTATAGGTCCTCAAACAACTCGTACAATGTCACCGTATCCTTTTCCATCCTCCTGCATCTCCCTCCATCTCCTCCCTACATAGTTCCAGTCTGTTTTTAATTCTCTTTTCCGGGTGCCTTAAGGTCTTCCACTATTTCATTCTCCTTGTGGGTTCCAGACACTTCTAGTTATACTGTCCTCAAGGTTTTCTCAATGTGTGTCCTATCCAGTGCCTGTATCTTTTCCTCACCTCTTGATTCACTGGAAGTTGTTTGGTTCTCTCCTGAAGCTCCACATTGGTGGTTCTCTCCTGAAGCTCCACATTGGTGGTTCTCTCCTGAAGCTCCACATTGGTGGTTCTCTCCTGAAGCTCCACATTGGTGGTTCTCTCCTGAAGCTCCACATTGGTGGTTCTCCCCTGAAGCTCCAAATTGGTGGTTCTCTCCTGAAGCTCCAAATTGGTGGTTATCTACTGAAGCTCCAAATTGGTGGTTCTCTACTGAAGCTCCAAATTGGTGGTTTTCTTCTGAAGCTCCACATTGGTGGTTTTCTTCTGAAGCTCCACATTGGTGGTTATCTACTGAAGCTCCAAATTGGTGGTTCTCTCCTGAAGCTCCACATTGGTGGTTATCTACTGAAGTCCTAAATTGGTGGTTCTCTACTGAAGCTCCAAATTGGTGGTTTTCTTCTGAAGCTCCATATTGGTGGTTCTGACATATCAGTCTGGTCCTACTATTCTGTGCCCTCAACCTGTCACATATCCCTCAACCTATCCCTCATTGCACATGCGAGCCAGGCTTCCAAACTCCACAGGGCACAACCTACAGATCTGTCCCCTCTACCAAGATGCTTGTCATCAGTTCTGTACACATGAAGCACTTAGAGAAGCAAGTGGGAATCAGAGCTTCCAGGCCACCAGAAAGATGATGTAGAACACCAACTCAACCAAAATGAACAAAGCAATTTTCAGACTCAGTACAGGACAACAGTCTGAAATATCACGTTTCATAAACTGAAGGTAGGAGATACTGATGTGTGTCTGTAGATTTGCTGAAATGATGACTACACATTTACTGCAGGAGTGTCAAAAATATGCAGAACAGAGAACATGTTTTTGCCTACACCCAGTCCATTAAAGGACAAACTCTATGGAGATGTCAACAACCTCCAGTCAACTACTGCTTTCTTTAATAATATTCAGGTCGATGTTGATGTCTACAGAAGAACAAGAGAAGCACCACTGGAAACTAACTCTCATCTTATTTCCATGTTGATGTTCCTATCTGTTGTCATCATTGAAGGCTTTTGATAGAGTAAGACATGTCAACATGATGAAGCTACAGATCTACAATTGATGAGATAGACCTTAGACTTGTAAAAAACATATATTGGAAACAACAAGCTGCCACAAAAATTGATGATAAAACAGGTCAGTAACATCCTATTAAGAGAGGTGTGTGACAGGGATGTGCATCCACATTTTTTCCCCATACAGTGAAAATATTTTTAGAAATTTAGAAGGTATGAGAGGAATCACCAAGAAACATCAATAACATTAGATATGCGGACGATACAGTATTGATTGCAGACAACAAACAGAATCTGCAACATTTAGTAGATGCAGTTGTTGCACACGGTGAACAACTTGGGTTAGAATTAAATTGTAAGAAGACACAAATTGTGGTCATCACTATGAAGAAATTAATACCACAATGTAATAGGAAATGTATATATATGTAAATAGGAATATTCTTGAACAAGTGAATTGGTACAAATATTTTACAACAGTCATAACATCTGATAGGAGGTGCCTTGAAGAGATTAGAACAAGAATTATCATGGCGAAGGTAGACTTTTGCGAGATTGGAAACATACTGACATCTTTTTATTGGTCAGTATGTTTCCCATCTCGCAAAAGGCTACCAATGACCAAGTCCTACAAGAAACAAATGAAAACCTTAAACTGATTAGAGAAATTAGATGTAGATAGTCAAAATGTTTTGGTCACGTTATGAAAAGAAATAAATTGGAGAACTTGGTGACAACTGGCAAGATCAAAGGGAAGAGAATAAGGGGAAGACAGAAGTAAATACCTGGATGCCTTGGCCACGTGGTATGGTCACAACAAGAACACAGCTGATCCATGACTCTGGTGATCGAGTGAGATGGCGTAACATGACCGCCAGTGCTTATCAGCATGGCACATGATGATGATGATGTTATCATTCACCCTAGGAAGTTGATTATCTTTACTTATTTTAGTCTGATCCTGTTTGCTGTCTCTGTAAACTCTAGTCACCTTTTTGTTTTTCGGCCCAGATTGTGAGGTTTTCATTTCATTGGTTATAACCTCGTGTTTGATGCATTTTGTTCATGCTGTGAATAATGCCAATACAAGAATGGTGTGTGCTAATAAAATCAACATATATTGATCCATTTCATGTTTGTAGTTAATCATCATCATCAACATCAAGTGCCTTGTGGACTGGCATGGTAATCAACCTTCACACCCTGTGGCCTCCAACAGCAAGTATCCGTTTGTGTGCGGTCACCTTCCCATGCCGGGACAATAAGGTACTCAGGAATCCCCCCTTAGTTTAGTTTAGTCGGTGGATCAACATCACGGCACACGGATGTAACCCATAAGTTCTCCGGTTTACTCCTAACTCAAGCCAGAGTCCGGAGAATCTCAGCTCAGTGCGCAAACTTCGTAGCACCGGCGAAGATCCTGAAATACTTTGGGTAGATTTTTAACTTGAAAATTAGCCCGGGCAGCGCTGTTAGGCTACTCTTTTTCCAACTGCCAAGGGATATTTTTACGTGCGCAACAATACACACGGGCATCCGATATCACTACCCAGAGACCAGGGGAAATTTTGCTACTAGAAGTCCATGTGAAAAAATCCCGACCCTCGCCAGGGCTTGAACCCGGGACCTCCAGCACTCGAGGCGGACACCATACCTCGAGACCACTTACCCCCCCCCCCCCCCCCCAATCCCCCTTATTGTCTTCCTCTGCCTCCATAAATATTCCCACTTGTCACAACACGTTCCACTGTTTGTCTTCTCACAGTTCAGCCACAATTTGATGACTGCCTCTTTGTGATAAGTTGTCTTGGGTCAAAATATTTAGGTGACTCATTTGGGCTATACCAGGAGTTTTCAGCATTCTTCTGTCAAACCCGCCCCTCTGTGGCCTCATAGGAATTGTCTGCTTGGCCAGGATTTACATGTACTGCCTACATGATGTTTCTGGGAGTGCTGGTTGCATTACTTAAACAATACAAATATATATATGTGTGTGATTTGAAGTTGATGTTGTCTTCATTGTGTGACATCAAATTCATGTCCTTATTGTGTGATGTTGTCATTATGTGACATAGAATTGATGTTGTCCTCATTAAGTTACATGAAATTGTTGATGTCCTCACTGTGTGACATCGAGTTGATGTCCTTGTGTGACATGGAATTGATGTCCCCATTGTGTGATGTGAAATTGGTGCTGCCCTTGTGTGACATGGAGTTGATGTCCTTCCCCATTGTGTGACATGAAATTGGTGCTGCCCTTGTGTGACATGGAGTTGATGTCCTCACTGTGTGACATGAGTTGATGTCCTCATTTTGTGACATGAAATTAATGTTGTCTTTGTTGTGTGACATGGAATTGAGGTTTTCATCGTGGAGCTCGGGTTAGTCTTAAAAATCCGGCTCAATGAAGATGCACATCCATGACCACTTGACCTGCAGACAAGTGTTTAGCCACTGGCTTCCAAGACAGCATGTATGTTAGTATGACAGTGCTTTCCTTAGGCTGGGTTATCACGATCAACATCTCCTCACATTGGGTATTCCCAAGCGTACTCAGCCCTCAAATGCAGCAGAAGTATCTCTACTCACTGTTCCCACGAGGAGTTGGTTGTAATGTCTCCTCTCTCGCCCTTGAAGATGGCCAGGCTTCACTCCCAATTCGTGTAATCGAATTAGCGTTAGACTTGTTGCTGTCAGCTAGCTGGCTGTGTACTGCATTGATGATAACGGCCCTGTCCATGCTTCTTCCTGCATGTTAACTCCTCCCTTATACACCTTAGGGTAATGAATCCAGGAAGTACTGAAAATGGAAAAATTCTGTGTAACAAAACCACAATTACAAACAACAGAGTGGATATCATGGCGACAAAGCCTTCATCAGCAAAAAAAAAAAAAAAAAACACCACCAAAACAGAACAATAAATACATGAATGTATACTTACAGGATCGCAAAGCAACTATAGAAAATAAATGTTTTCTTTATTCGCTGTTTTTTCACAGCTTTACCCGCGCATAATTATATGTATTTACACACCAAGATGCAAGAATAATACACACAGGAATGCATGCAGAAATAGGAGTACAAAGAAACTGGAATGTGTAGTTACTTACACATTTGGTTTACAGCACCAGAAACAAAAATTAATTCATAGAAAGTTACAAAATTAATATTAATTTCTCAAGCTCACCAACAAAAATGTGAGAAAGGGAAACAGAAAGTGTTCTGGAGAATTACTGAACACAATGTTTGTGCTGTTAAAAATTTATTGTAAAAGTGATCTTTTTCCAAACGCAACTAAATGAAAAGGGTATCACAAATATACATATTACAGAACAATTGTGCATCAGTTGAATAAATAGTGCCACACCTTGTGAAGGTAAAACTCATTATGATGTGCCAAGTTGATAAGTGTGGGCGGTCATGGTTGACCATCTCACAAGACCACCACGTGGGCGGTCATGGTTGACCATCTCACATGACCACCAGAGTCCTGGATCAGGTCTGTGTTCTTGACCCAATTATGCCTTGTAGCCAAACCAGGTATTTATCTCTTCCTTTCCTTTGCTCTTTTCCCATCAAGTTGGCCAGTTGTCACCAAGTTCTCAAGTTTGTTTCTAGTATAGCTTGCCAAAAACATGGATTGTCTATGGCTAATTTCTCTAATCAAATGATTGTCTATACCTAATTTCTCTGATCAAATGATTGTCTATGCCTAATTTCTCTAATCAAATGATTGTCTATGCCTAATTTCTCTAATCAAATGATTGTCTATGCCTAATTTCTCTAATCAAATGATTGTCTATGCCTAATTTCTCTAATCAAATGATTGTCTATGCCTAATTTCTCTAATCAAATGATTGTCTATGCCTAATTTCTCTAATCAAATGATTGTCTATGCCTAATTTCTCTAATCAAATGATTGTCTATGCCTAATTTCTCTAATCAAATGATTGTCTATGCCTAATTTCTCTAATCAAATGATTGTCTATGCCTAATTTCTCTAATCAACTTAGTTTTCATTTGTTTCTTGTCTCATTTGTATTTAACATCCTGTCCAGGGTATTTTTAAAATTGTCCTAAAAACCACATTTCCACTGCCATTAGATGTTTCTCAGCTTGTCTGACTATTGTCCCTGTTTCACATCTATACAACAGTACAGGTTCTATGTAGCACTTCAACACATTTTCTCACTGCATTTGACAGCATTTTATTACTGAATGTTTTCCATCTTGCAAGAGGCTATCTTTGCTCAAGCAATTATTGGTCTCATCTCTACAAGGCAACTTTCATGAGATGTTGTGACTGTTCCAAGATAATTGTACCGACTCACCTGTGTTGGAATGTTCTCAATTACTTGGGTGTTACATTGTGGTATTCTGGAGAGTAAAACCACATTTATATAAACATTTTGTTCTTCTCTTCCTCTATTTACCCCAGTGAAGTGTTGGGGGGAGTGGTAAAGATCATTTATGTGCTCTTTCGACTGCTCTTTGTAAGTTGGTATTCATTTCTTTAAGGTTGTTCTTGGTACCATCACTCCATCTTTTACGTGGTCTTCCCCTGGTTCTGTATCCATTATATTTCTTTAGTGTGGCTCTTTGTGGTACCAGGGAATTCTTGTGAGGTGGCGATACCATTTAACCTGTTATTCTTTAACAAAGTGCATGACTGATTTCAGACCTAGTCATCTTCTAACTTCCACATTTCTAATTCTATCTCTCACGGTTACTTCCGCAGCTCTTCTTTGGCATCTCATCTCTGTTATTTAAACACCATACTGAAAAATGAATACGAACCATGCTCTTGAAACAATGAAATCAACAGTAACTGCTAACATGTCATTGGCATACTGGGAATAAGTTGTATGACTTGTGCATATCTTCAGTGAGTAACAGCACATGAGGGACATGAAAATAAAGGGCAGCAGAAGACACAACCAACACAATACACATATAGCATGCAGCCTCTCTATCCCACACATGCATACAAGTACACATATACAGCATACAAGTACACATAAACAACATACAAGTACACATACAGCATACAAGCAGACACGTACACCATACAAGCACACACGTACAGCATACGATCACACACGTACAGCAAATGAGCACACACGTACAGCATACAAGCACATACGTACAGCATACAAGTACACATATACAGCATACAAGCACAGACGTACAGCATACAAGCACACACGTACAGCATACAAGTACACACATACAGCATACAAGTACACATATTCAACAATCAAGCAACCCACTCACAAAAACTTATAAAAATGTTTTGATTAAAAAATATGAGGCGTAATATCAAATATGAGAATCTGGACAACCACACACTTCAGTGTACAAAGAAACAATATCATAAATCAAATGAAAATACACATGATATAATACAACAATCACTTGCTTGCACTGTTAAGATTTCACAGTGGAAAACACAAACATATATATTTTATATTTACAGATGCATATGTGGAAATTCACCGTGTTTATAACATTTTGTTGCAAACAGTTTCATATCTAAATATTTTCTTTAAATATATAAATTACTGTCAATGTGGCAGACATGAATAAAACATCAGCAAGGAGCATCTGTTGAAAGATGCAACATTTATGAACACGAAATATTTAAAAAGATTTCAATAAAATTGCCAGTGTTCAAATTCAGTGTTGTATAGTGACTACAACAGAAATAAACATCATTAAAAATATTGCTATGGTATTTGTGCCATTAGGGAGCTGTGGTAAGGTGTGGATTTGTTTTTCTGTCGGAGGTAAAAAGAAAACCCCCAACCTGCAGCTCATGGTGACTGCCCTAATCAGGCAGCCTTAATTCCTCACACTCAAGATCCTCCCGTCCTACACCACAAGGTACAACAGGCAGTAGATGACAGGAGCTGTGGTAGCATAGTGGCAAGACACTCGCATGCCGACCGGGTGGTCATGAGTTTGATCTGCATCGGGGCAGATTCAATTTTAAAATAAACTTGGGCTCACCGGTTGACCTAGACTAAAACTGGCACCAAGGAAGTAAAGATAGCCAGCGGTACACTGACCACATGACCCACCCAGTGCTGGCTGGACTATTACAATGTGGGTCTAGTACCACATGGCCAATGCTTCTTAAGTTGTGCAAAAAGGTCCCTTTGACTGTTAGTTCCGCTGGTGGTGTTGCCATGAGGCAATATTCTGCTGTAGTCAATACAATTACAGTTTATACAAGTCCCTCACACTGTTTTGAACACCATTGGCTTGATAAGTACAAATATTAGACTGGACAAGGAATAACAATTTAATTTGTGCAATGTAAAAAAAAACTCAAGTGCATTTCTTTATAAACTAGGCAGAACTGCACACCATTTCAAATTGCTTGAACTATGCTGACATTTTTAAAAAACAAATCACAATGCTTCTGAGTTGTCTACCCTCGGCAGCCATATTGAGATTTAATAAAGCAAATTTCTTTTTTTACTCCATCCTTACCCTCCCTTCGAAACCACCTTTCTCTCTCTCATACACATACCCCACAATATAAAATAAAAAGAACAAAAGAAACTTGTGCCCTATATTTAACCTTCACAAGATAAACAACTCTTGCATAAGAGTTATGCAGTTACAAAATGTAGACTGTCTAGCAGATGTGAGACGTTTTTTCTTGGCAGGCCTTGACCTCAAGCACTGCTGCTGTTCGCAACTAGCCGGCAACATGATCATTCAGTGTCATAAGCCAGATTTGATCCTAACCATTTCTCTACGGTACACACGTCTATGTTCTTCCTTCTGGCATAATCCTTGATCTGAGGATACAAAAATGACATTATTATATAATCAGCATCATGCTTTCATCTGATTAGACTATATAAACACAAATATTTTATTAAATGAATTACATGCACAGTTAGGTCTCTGTTGTTATTAGTAATAAATATAATTCTTGTATGCTAAATCTCCTGGGAAGGTAACTCGGCCTGAAGTAGTTTGATGTGTTGGCCGAAAGGTGAAAATATCGCACCTCTGCCGTAAAAAGGCACAACACAATTATGTCTAAAACAACATTCCAGATGAGTGCCGAAGAAGACAAAGTATGCTAAATCTTAACCTAATGATGGTCGGAACGCAAGCGTAGTCAGTTCCAGACTACTACTAGTAGTACTGGACTAAATTTTGCGTATAGATTAGTTTTCCTCATTACCAGTGTCCCTTGCCATCTGGCAAACCCACTCCGACTTCAGAGGTACCTGTAATTTACATCCGAAGTCAAGGACGACAGGTCAACAATTTAGTCTAACTTTCCAGTGTAGGGACTGAACCCCTTACCTCAGCATCAGCACACCGGATGTTTAAGAACATGCATCCTTATCCATTCAGCCATGCTGACTTCCAGTCCAGGATCTTACCGCCATCCTCTTCATCGTTTGCCCTCAACGTTCCCTGAAGGATGACCTTCGCTGCCTTCCCTTACCAAAACATTCTGGTAGATCATCTGGTAGCAATACACAAGAAAGCGTTGATCCCAGAGTCATGCTTGTCAGAACACAGAATCCTGCTACAGCCTGCGATTGAACTGGGACCACTCCCTTGATTAACTTGCACACTAACCACCAAATTATCATCACCATCATCATGTGCTCTGCCAGATGGCCCAGGCATTAATGCCTTCACAGATCTTGTCCTGATGTTCTGGAGTAATTATGTTGATGTAATCCCTGATTCCCCCCATCTCAGGCCATCCCTCATTACTTCTCTTGGTCGTCCTAGCCTTATGTTGATATTTTCAGTCATCATGGTATCTCCCAGTGCTTCTCTTCTCATGATATGGCCAAAGAACATTGTCTCATTTTTATAGCTGTAGACAATGTTCTACTTTTATGAGCCATTTCCAGGCACTAGTTGATGGTTACTCTGGTATTCCAAGGTATTCGTACCACAGAAACCATATTATCATCACCACCACATTCTTTCCAAGTTCTTTGTAATTATTTGTATGTTTGCCTATATTATCATAGTGAAATGACGGGACAATCATAAATCAAAAGCTGAAGACACTAAATACAACAGACAAAAAAGTAATGCATTTTAACTCTAGAACTACCAGGATTTTTAGTAATACTGTTACCAATGGGGTCGATATGGACCTCACTATTTAATCGATTTAAAAAAATAATTTAGCATGTTTTTGGGGAATATTTTGCTAAAAAAGTCAAGCAAATTTAAGAAAGGTAGAGAAAGCAAAAATTTACACGGGTCCATTTGGACCCCATGGTAGTTCTAGGATTAAATGGACAGATAATATGAAAATATAATCAGGGTACAGTCTAGTAGAATGTACAACAAAGGTTCACGACGGACACTACTGGAAACCATTATGGTAAACTATCTCTGCAGAGGATGATGTAAGAGAAGAAGGGAGACAGAATGACAAAAAACTATTTGTCACAAAATGTACATACCTGGTCTCTGCCCAGTTTGTCAGTTGCAAAGTAAATACTTTGTGGATTTGCCAGGTAAATTCCGGACACAGAAGATGCAGGTTCCATGGCCAGAGAGTCGGTCAGTGTGATGCCGACCTCGTTTGGTCTCATCAACTCCCACATGGTCTTCTTTTCTGAGTGGTCAGGTTGGCTAGGATAGCCAGCTGCCGGCCGAATACCCTGATGAAGACAATAATCATAACTTGAGTTCTTTCTCAGTACACTCCCTATATACCTGGACAAGAAAGTGTTTGTGTTAACAAATCTAAATGACGAAGTATTGTGTGAATCTTCATGAACTCTCAGCGACAGCAATGTATACACATCCCAGGAACCAGACTTATTCAAAGAACCACTTCAGCCATACATTTACATCCAAAGAACCAGACTTATAGCCACACATACACATCCAAAGAACCAGACTTATAGCCACACATACACATCCAAAGAACCAGACTTTAGGCTATACATATACATCTAAATGCCTGCGACCTCGGCATCAGCACACTGGAAGTTTAAGAGCAAGCGCTCACATCCATTGGTCCATGCTGACTCTCAAACCTGCAATAATTTGACCACAGAAGGCTGCCAAGAAGTCTGACAGTGACCACTAACAAGCCAGATATTCACACTTACTTGATATTTGATCCTGTGGAGATCATTGGCGTCTAGAGTCTCCTCTCTGGCATAGCCCCAGTATTCCTTCCTCACTTTTTCATGCAAGTATTCGGCAAATGCTTCAGCCAGCCTGTCTGCAATGGCCTTGACCATGATGCTGTTGTAATCATCAAACTGAGCTTCATACCTGGACAAGAAAGTGTTTGTGTTAACACATCTAAATGTGAAAATGTTGTGTTAACAAATCTAAATGTGAAAATGTTGAGTGATGAAATCTCCATGAGAAAATGTGTTAACAAATATAAATGACGAAGTATTGTGTGATCAAATCAAAGCGACAGTGAGGTCAGCAGAACCAAATGGATAAGAATGCGTGTTCTCAAACATCTGGTGTGCTGATGCCAGGATAAGGGGTTCAACTCCTACACCAGGCAGTTGGAATAAAATATTGACCTCTTGTCCTTGAAAAGTATTGTGTGACCAAATCAAAATGACAAAGTATTGTGTGATCAAATCAACATGAAAAAGTATAGTATGACCAAATATACATAGAAAAGTATTGAAGAAAGTATTGTTATCAAATCTAAATGAGAAAGTATGTGGTATCAAATCTAAATTAGAATGTATCATTATAAAATCTAAATGAGAAAGTATTGTTTAATCAAATCTAAATAAGAAAATATTGAGTTATAACAATCACTAACCACTAACCCAGTGTTTCCAAACGTGGGGTCCACGCCCCATAGGGGGCAATTCGATTGTTGAGGGGGGCAATTCGAAAATGGAAGAAATCGGCTGGATATAACAAAACGGGGATACTTGAAACTGATGTTAACTAAATTGGAACCTGACATAAGATCTCTTTGTAGCAAGTATCAAGCGCAAGGATCTCACTAAATTTTAATAATAAATAATTACTAACAATTAAAATAACATAGAAAAATCATTCATTAACATTATTTTGTGCTTGAATTTCAGTTCTCCATTATGTTTTGAAAATTTACTTACTGTGTTTGCTCAATAATTTCCTAGTGATTTCTTCCTAAAACCTATCATTCAAGTTTCTTTAGTGAACATTTCAATTTTTAAATATTAAAAATAATGTATATGTTGGGGGTGGGGGGCATAAGAATTTTAGAAAGGCTTGGGTGGGGCATGGCACAAAAAAGGTTGGGAAACACTGGACTAACCCCTGGTCTCATTCATCAGTTTAACACATATAAGAAGAAGAAATAGTTGCACTAAACAGAGCAATGACAAATTGAATCAAACACATACTCTCTGCACAAAAACTCAATAAAACACATACTTTCTGCACAAAAACTCAAACACATACTCTCTGCACAAAAACTCAATAAAACACATACTTTCTGCACAAAAACTCAAACACATACTCTCTGCACAAAAACTCAATAAAACACATACTTTCTGCACAAAAACTCAAACACATACTCTCTGCACAAAAATTGACTGAATGAAACACAAACTCTCTGCACAAAACTCATTCAGACATGCTCTCTGCACAAAAACTCAATCAAACACAAACGCTCTCTACACAACAACTGAACCAAACACATACTCTCTATACAAAAACTGAACCAAACACATACTCTCTATACAAAAACTGAACCAAACACATACTCTCTATACAAAAACTGAACCAAACACATACTCTCTGTACAAAAACTCAATCCAACACATACTCTCTGTACAAAAACTCAATCAAACACATACTCTCTGTACAAAAATTCAATCAAACACATAATCTCTGTACAAAAACTCAATCAAACACATACTCTCTATACAAAAACTCAATCAAACACATACTCTCTGCAGAAGGCCTCAGTTCCAATGCCGGCTGTACAAGCAAACAAGCCTATGTAATCTGTAATTCCACTTTCCTTGGAAGCAACAAAGTCTGACTGGCACAGGTAGGGTGAGTTATCTAGAGTGTCCTTCTGAGCCTGCAAGATGCATTTCACAAATCAGAAACATAACAAGGTTTCAAACAGCAACAGGAAAAGTTACAAGTTTCATTCAGCATTATGTACAAGCATAAAATAAAAGTAACAGCCATTCTAAATATTTGTAAGATTCAAATAGTAAAATTTTCTGCTATTCACAACTATTTAAAAAGAAACAGTAACAGGTTTGTGCCATTCACCATTATTTTATGATAAAAATAGTAAAAGTTTGTGTCATTCATCACTTTTTCAAAAGAAACAGCAAACTGTGTCTTTCACCATTATTTTAAGATCAAAATAGTAAATTTTTGTGCAATTTGCCAATATTTTTAGATAAAAATAGCAAATGTTTATGTAATTCACCACTATTTTAAACAGAATATTAAAAAATAGTAATTGACCATAACTGTAGGAGCAATAGTAAAAGTTTGCGTCATCCATTATACTTTGAAGAGCAACAGAAGTTATGTAATTCATCACAATTTTAATTAACATTACATATTAAATGTTAGTTGCATATTCTTCACAGGGCATTGCAGTCAACCCCAGCATATTTTGACTGTTTGAACAAATTTATAAATGCATAGTTAGATTTAAGTTTCTGTTCAAAAACACTGAAAAACTTATGAACTTATTGTCTGAAAACAATTTTGAGTTAAGCATAATGTTTTTGTAAATTACTCTGGTGATCGAGTGAAATGGCGAGTCATGACCACCCACGCTTTCCGACATGGCACATGATTGATTGAATCTTTTTGTAAATTGATTAGGGAAATCAGATGTAGACAGTTAAGTTTTCTTTGAACATATTATGAGGAGAAATAGACTTGAAAATGTAGTGACAACTGGCAAAATTAATGGCAGAAGAGCAAAAGGAAGACAAAGAGATAGACACCCGGAAGGCTTGGCCTTATGGCATTAGTGAGACAAGACCACAGGCCTGATCCAAAACTCTGGTGATTGTTTGGGGTGGCAAACCAAGACCACCCATGTTTATCAGCATGACACATGATGGTATTGTTTCCACCAATGACAGGACAAGCACATATCGTAAGCTTATGTTTAAAATAACAGAAGAGAGAATTACTATCAATAAAGATAACTCTCACCTGCTGCCTAAGACCAAACAGAGTGGCTAGCCTTGTTCCATCTTCATTATACACCTCAATATCATCTCCCACGCTGTTGGCTGGGTAAAATGCTATTGTTGCTGTTGCCTTCAGCTTTTTTCCTTGGATTGTTTTATTGAGCATGTTCTGGGCATCATCAAATACCTTTTTGGCCTCTTGACCTATCAAGACAAGTTCATTATATATTTTAGCAACAAAGATTTGATCAGTTGGAAAAAAGAAACACAGAAAATAGTAGAGGTTGGTGTAGAGACTCTTCTTCTCATCTGACACCAAAGCACCATCTTAATAAGAACTGTATTGCAGAGATCTTCTTCCCCTCTCCAAGCCCAGAAACCAATTTTGGGGGGGGGGGGTGCAAGGCAGGCACTGAAACTTCACATCTGAAGACAGGCAGATATAGGATGTGATCAGGTCATGATTGAGCAAGCAGATACAGACTGGCTGGGGTTAGGCCTGGGTGGGTCATGTTTCCTACATGGGTTTAGACCTGGGTGGGTGGGTCATGTTTCCTCCATAGGTTTAGGCCTGGGTGGGTGGGTCATATTTCCTCCATGTGTTTAGGCTTGGGTGGGCGGGTCATATTTCCTCCATGGGTTTAGGTCTGGGTGGGTGGGTCATATTTCCTCCATAGGTTTAGGCCTGGGTGGGTGGGTCATTTCCCCCATGGGTTTAGGCCTGGGTGGGTCATGTTTCCTCCATGGGGTTAGGCCTGGGTGGGTCATGTTTCCTCCATGGGTTTAGGCCTGGGTGGGTCATGTTTCCTCCATGGGTTTAGGCCTGGGTGGGTGGGTCATGTTTCCTACATGGGTTTAGGCCTGAGTGGGTCATGTTTCATGCATGGGTTTAGGCATGGGTGAGTCATGTTTCCTCCATGGGTTTAGGCCTGAGTGGGCCATGTTTCTTCCATGGGTTTAGGCCTGAGTGGGCCATGTTTCTTCCATGGGTTTAGGCCTGGGTGGGTCATGTTTCCTCCATGGGTTTAGGCATTCATTGCCAAGAGGTTCCAACCCAAATCTCACAAGGAGACCAAATGGGTTACAAAAATCAATGTATATCAATTCTTGTATATAAGTAAAGTAAATGTATAAAAGTAAGTAAAGTAAATGTATACATGTAAGTAAAGTAAATGTATACACGTAAAGTAATGTAAATGTATACAAGTAAAGTAATGTATAAAAATTAAGTAAATGTATAAAAGCTATGTAAAGCAAATGTTAGAGCTAAGTAAAGTAAATGTATACAGATAAGTAAAGTAAATATATACAGATAAGCAAAGTAAATATATACAGACAAGTAAAGTAAATGTATACATACACGTAAAGTAAATGTATACAGACAAGTAAAGTAAATATACACAGACAAGTAAAGTAAATTGTACACAGACAAGTAAAGGAAATTGTACACAGACAAGTAAAGGAAATGTATACATACACGTAAAGTAAATGTATACATACACATAAAGTAAATGTACACAGACAAGTAAAGTAAATGTACACAGATAAGTAAAGTAAATGTACACAGATAAGTAAAGTAAATGTACACAGACAAGTAAAGTAAATGTACACAGATAAGTAAAGTAAATGTACACAGATAAGTAAAGTAAATGTACACAGACAAGTAAAGTAAATGTACACAGATAAGTAAAGTAAATGTACACAGATAAGTAAAGTAAATGTATACATACACGTAAAGTAAATGTATACAGACAAGTAAATTAAATGTATACATACACGTAAAGTAAATGTATACAGACAAGTAAAGTAAATATACACAGACAAGTAAAGTAAATGTACACAGATAAGTAAAGTAAATGTACACAGATAAGCAAAGTAAATGTATACATGTAAATGACCCTTGTACAAGCTTTGAGGTGTACTGGGTAAATGGTGCTAGATCCATAATCTTTACAGAATAATTCTCGTACATTTGACATTATTTTAATATATTTTTCATTATTAATTAAATCTATAGTAATAACAATAATTATTATTATGAAAATAAATTATTTTATATAAAAGCAATTAAATTATTAAATACAATCTACAAAGTTCTGAACAATTTTACAAGTTTAAACACACATGCATTATAACAAAACAAACAGTTTAGGCCATGAGATTTCTGCCCTTATGAAAATACCTGTTTGATGTACTTACCCACATCCTTGTCGTTAAATATTTTAGGGTAACCCCTGTTCGGGTACTTCCCTCGCAACTGCCAAACATTGAAGAAAGGCCTCCAGTCAATGTAAGGGATGAGTTCGCTCAGATCAAAATCCTCAAATTTCTTGATCCCAATAAATGACGGGCGAACTGAAAGAGATATTTAAGTAAAGAAGTTATGTGACAAGAAGAGAGGCATTGGAAAACAGTTATGTGACAAGAAGAGAGACATTGGAAAACAGTTATGTGACAAGAAGAGAGGCATTGGAAAACAGTTATGTGACAAGAAGAGAGGCATTGGAAAACAGTTATGTGACAAGAAGAGAGACATTGGAAAACAGTTATGTGACAAGAAGAGAGACATTGGAAAACATAATTTAGTTTTTTTTAGTGTTTACTCGCTTTGAACTCAAGCATAGCCCATACACGAGCTACTTCTAGTGAACTGAACTGACTTTTGCGTGTGGATTTACTTTCCCTATTACCAGTGTCCCTCGCCATGTGGCGAACCCATTCTTACTTCAGAGGTAACAAACATAATGATGACAGGAAAGATCAGTGGGGAAAAAGGCAGAGGCTGACATAGAAATGATGCAGGAAAGATTGAGACAGAGGCATGGAGGAAATATCATCAGCAGAGTTGATCCTGAACACCAAAGACTGAGATCTGTGGAGTATATCTAGTCATCATCACCATCTTCCCCTTTTGCCATCAAGTGTCATAGGGAGGAATAATTGGTGCTCCACCACCCGATGGGTGGCACTTGATAGTGTCATTCCACGTGATTATACAATGTCCTTGATGTCATTAATTCATTTTCTTCTCGGGCATCCTCTTGCTCTCGTAGCAGATGTTCTTTGGTGTGGGGCCAGTGCTGGTAGTTGATGATTAGTTAGTTAGTTAGTTGACAGATCATCCTCATTGCACATCGAACCATTCAGTCCATAAGTGCTTGGATCCCCTCCTCAGCAAATCCCGCAGCGTGTAGCGGCTCACGACACCAGTTCTGTGTTGGTTTATTACTCTTCTTTGGCTTCCTGTGTAGTGTTCTTGTTTGGCCACACCTCTTTTAACTTGCTGTTCTCACAGCCTGACCATGGTTGTAGATTCCCAGTCATTGCTTGGTTCTCGTAAACGACTTACTTCTCGTAGAGCATTCAGAATGTCTGCCTGGTCCATGGCTCATCCGCCTTCCACAGTAGCCCTACCTGCAAGCCTGTTCATTCCCTTGTACACCCGCATGCCCTGGCATGAAGATGAAACTAATCTTTGCCAGCCGAAACCATACTAGAGACAGCAACCACTCTCTTCGGACCCACCCCATCTCTATCCTTCTGAACACTCATTGAGCCACTAAGGACACAAGCCCGATTGAATGTCTGTTTCTCGAGCCATGTTATTGCTTTACTTACTGCCATGACTTCCATAGTTAGGCTGCTTATGGTCAAAGCAAAAGCGTCAGACTCTTCATTCACAATTTTCCCTCCAGCCTGAGCCATAAAGGCCCATGAACTTCTCACTCCTCAGACGATCGACCCATCCGTGTAGATGACAGCACCATCCTCTAAAGAATTCTCGAAGATCAGAGCCTGTACTTCCACCTCCACAGCAGCCGGATTTTCTTGTCTGTATTTCCTGTCTAGCTGGATGCACAGAACTCTGTTGGCACTTGTACCCACTCCTCGCCAGGTTCTAAGTCCTCAAGTGAACACACCTGCTGAAGAATGTCTTCGGCTTGACCCATCCACGACTTTCCTCTTTTTAACCTGCTGCCCTTCACCTTCTTAATCTCGCTATGCAGTGAATGTTGTGTGTTTGCGTTGACTCTGAGATAGGCAGGTGCTTGGCAAATTTGTATTATGTCCCTCATGGTTGGAAAATCAAGAAGGTAGTTGACAGTGTTGCATTCTAATGAGATGGCCAAACCATTTTATCTTCTGTCTTTCCATATATGTGGCACAAGGTGTTGAGCCCACTGTCTGTCCGAAAACATCACTTATTTGGTCTTGTAATAGTGATATACCCAGTGACATGCTGAAATCTATATTTATAGCTTTACCCAAAAGACCAGGAGTAATATCATCAGCAGAGAGTTGATACAAAAAACTAAGGACTGAGATGTGTGCATGTCATTGCCGGCTGGCAGGGCACATGATGATGATGATGACAGATATAATGATTACTGTTACGTTAACAAACAGTTATGGGTACATGAAGATAACAAACAATTTATACATTTACCATGTATGAAGATCTGTGAAGAGACACGAACACCTACGCCAGCTTCAAGGAACATGATGATGATGATAATTATATGGGGAAAAGTCTTATTACATAAGGAAAATGTCTTCATACAAAATGTCTGCTGATGCATGAAACAATAATTTTCAACTGAGAGGTCAACAATCACCCAAGAAAGGGAAACATCTGGACTTTAAACAGAATCCACAAACAACATCTTGCATGATGCACCCGATGAGATGCAGCGAGATTTGCCAGGCAATAAACTGTGCAAGATTTTCTTTTTGGCTTCGGTGATTAAATTCATTAAGGGAATATACTGTTTTGAAATATCAGGACATTTAAACATATTATGTTACCAACCTGGCAACTCAGTAGTTGACCAATCAATTTCTAGTTTCTTCTCTCGAGCTTTTTCTATTGGAAGGTACTTGCGATCCTAAAATGGGAAAAAAAAATGAAACTGGTAAAACATGTCTCTACACCTGCTAAAACAGCATATGATGCTGATTTGTTGGAATACCATTTGCCAATAGCATTCGTTAGAGGTCCAAGTGTTAATTATTTTACTTTTCAAAACTACATTATTTTATGTACCTGGCTTGTCAGTTGTTTTTTTCAACCAGCTTTCTGCTGTAGCAACCGCCTCCACCTCCATTCTCAGACTTGAGGTTGTGGTGTTATATGCCGAGCCTTTACTAAACACTGGCCATTGGCTTTTGATATGAATCCCCAGGCACTTTTTTGCCTCTTAACACAGAGCCATCGATATAGATAATCACATCATCAGGACGAGAGTAGTCCTGAACTAATTGCTGAATGTTTACTTCCGCAGTCCCTGCTGGTCACTTCCTACACTCACGTCCCAATGTGATTATAATCCCACACAAGTCTGAATGTCTATTCGGCACTGTGACCCATTCCATGCCTCTGCCAATCTTCTCAAGTTGGCACACTGATCAAAGTTGCATTGAATAAGAGCTGGAGTTTATAATATTACAAAATCTACACAATGTAGATGACATAGCATTGATAGCTGAAAACACATCAACTTTTGGACATTGAAGTAACAGAGTGCAAAATGAAAAAAAAGACTTTCTTTGCATATCAAGAAAACAGTTACAAAGATCACATATATAACAAAAATATAGTTATATAAAACAAAAATATGGTTATATCCACCAAAAATATGATTATATCAAATAACAATATGGTTATAACAAACTACGTATGGTTATATCATACAAAAATATAACACCAAAATGTGATTCTACAATAGAAGAAATAAACTTTAGCCAAGCCAATAAATTCAAATATTGGGGGAAATCATAACACCTGATGGAAGAGGCGTGGCAGAGATTTAGAGCAGAATAGGTCAATAAAAATGTCTATTTCAGAAGATGAAAAATGTCTTACACAATAGTCATTGTCACTGAATGTCAAATAGAGAGAACTGAAATGTTAAAAAGACCCTCTTCTACTGTATGACCCTGCGTAGAACCATCATCAGAGAAGGCTCATTCAACGGCCATGTGAACATCCAGGATCTACAACAGGTAGCAGCGAACCGCCAGGCATGGAGAGCTATGACTTCTGCCCTATGCGCCGCCTTAGGCTCAAGAGGAAAGACTAACTAACTACTGTATGAAACTGATTCTTGGGAGTCTCCACGGCCAAGTGAACATCCAGAATCTACAAAAGGTAGCAGCGAACCACCAGACATGGAGAGCCATGACTTCTGCCCTATGCGCCGCCTAATGCTCAAGAGGAAAGACTAACTAACTAACTACTGTATAAAACTGATTCTTGGGAGTCTCCACGGCAAAGTGGTCAAGCCGTCTGCCTGGCGCTCCAAAGGTTGTGCGTTCGATTTCGTGCTATGTCTTTCGGTTCACAAGAGCATTTTTCTCAGAGACTCCTGGTGGGTCATCGCTGGAGTTGCTGAGTTTGTACTTTGTGCGATGCTTTCGGCAGTTCACCCTGCGGAAAGAGACCAAGCCATATGGGATAAAACCCAGTGCAATTAAGTTAATCCACTCGACTTTTAAAGATTGGTTCTTGGAATGTGAACAAACAAATTAGGAAGGGCCTGGAGGAAACGGAGATGTGGTTCTAAGATGATTTTTTTTTTTTGCGCTTGCTCACTCACTTTGAATTCAAGTGTAGTCCATACACACTATTTATAGTAGTGATGGACTGAATATTGTGTGTAGGTTAGCTTTCTCTATTAACAGTGTCCCTCGCCATCAGGCGAACCCACTCGGACTTCAGAGGCACTTATAATTTACGCCCCCAAGTCAAGGACGACAGGTCAACATTTCAGTCCAGCTCACCGGTGTAAGGGTTGAACTGCTAACCTCGGCATCAGTACACCGGATGTTTAAGAACACGCGATTTTATTCATTTGGCCATGTGGACCTGCTAAGATGATTGTGATTGGGAATACCTGGGGACGCCAGAATAACTAACAATTGCCTAAACAGAGACTAATGAAAGTGAAACATTATACACAACTAAAAGAAAGAGGCATACAGTATAATTTGGTCACCTAATGAGAAGAGAGTGATTAACAACATTGTAACCACTGGGAAAATCCTCCAAGTATCATCAACTGTACATACTGAACAAAAACATTCTGAGCTCATATCGGCCTCATCAGTCACCTTCATAAATCATAATAACTGAATTTCATTGGATGATGAGTGGTTTTCATCTTTTACAATGGATGAACAAGAAGAAGAAGAACAGATGTGTTACCTTCAAAGTTTCATAGTGTTCTTCTCTGATCTCCTCGTATTCTTCTGCAATGTCCTCAATAAACTCATCTTTCGTGTTTCCATCAGTCAATGCAGATAGCTGTGCATGATTAAAAATAATTGTAGCAAAGAAAAATAATTAAACAACTCCTGTTTTATAATCTTTTATTCACGTATTTCACCTTAAACATGGTGATCTTCTCTACAGACAAACAGAAAAGTGATCAAGCCAACTGCCCAGCAGTCATTGATGAACACAGCTTCCATTACTGTCATTCAGGTGACGATACTAGCAGCACCAAGCCATTTCTTTCAATTGTTTGTGAACAATTTCTTCTTTTCTAGTCCCTTATTTGTATTATTTGTTATTATATTTTCCATAATTTGTTTACTTTTTGATAAATGCAACAATGTTCACATGGTAAATTTGAGAAATAGAGGTTGTAAGTACAATAATACATGGCTTTCAAGCTCACACCTAGTATAGTTTTTGTTTTAACATATTAATTTATAACTTACTGAATTAATACCGTATTTCATTACCAGTCAGTTATTATCTTAGCTCCAGACCCAAAACAGTGTTATTTTAAAATACAAACCTCCCAGGACTGACATAGTCAAGACCTCATGCCAGTAAGCCAGCTGTGTGGCAAAGGGGTTACAAACGCAATTTGAAATCATGCATACCACATTCGAAACACAGCTGCGGGGGATTTGGAAGCAGACATTGCAATGGTTTTCATACAAGTGTTGGTCTCTCAGAAAGCAATGACAAACTACTGAACGTAAATTTGCCAAGAATCACAAACCGCCCAAAAATGCTGGGGTTGACTGCAAAATCCTGCAAAGGATATGTGACTAACTATGCCAGTATGAAAGAGAGTGTCAGACACAGTGAAAATATATCACAAGGAGAGATCAGCTTTGTTTGTGTTCATGTACTTACCACCACAACGGCTTTGGAGGCATCTAAAACATGGATCACAGGGGATGATTTACGAGGCGCAATTTTCACAGCAGTGTGCTGTCTGAAAGAGAAATATAACAAAATAAATATATCCCTAGTCTGTGTGTTAAAGTGTTGCATGCTGGAAGCAAAGAACAGTTACTCTATAATCTACCATGCAATTTGTAATAGATGGCATAGTAGTGAAACTAAACACCGCCTTTTATAGTGACCTTAGCTGCAAAATTCAACCAAACCAGTCTACAAAGGGCTTAGCGTGAGTTAGATGAGAGCCTATGCTTCACTGAGAGATGAAAGGCAGGAGAGAAGACATTTTAAAACTTACACCAACTGCATGTCTTCTGCTTCTCATGGACGATTTCTCCTTTCTGCAGTAGCTGTTGAAATTTTATCTCAATTCTGCAGCAGCCATTTAACTTTTATCTCATTTCTGCAGTAGCTGTTTAACTTTGATCTCATTTCTGCAGTAGCTGTTGAACTTTTATCTCATTTCTTTAGTAGCTGTTGAACTTTTATTTATCTCATTTCTTTAGTAGCTGTTGAACTTTTATTTATCTCATTTCTTTAGCAGCTGTTGAACTTTTATTTATCTCATTTCTTTAGCAGCTGTTGAACTTTTATTTATTTCATTTCTTTAGCAGCTGTTGAACTTTTATTTATCTCATTTCTGCAGTAGTTACTCAAACCTGTATCTCTTTTTCAGCAGCAGCTGTTGAACTTTTATTTATCTCATTTCTTTAGCAGCTGTTGATCTTTTATTTATCTCATTTCTGCAGTAGCTGTTAATCTTTTATTTATCTCATTTCTGCAGTAGCTTCTCAAACTTGCTTTTGAACTTTCATCTCATTCCTGCAGTAATTATCTAATAGTTATCTCATTTCTGCAGTAGCTACACTCAAACTATTATTTGATTTCTCAGTTGCTACTCAAACTGTCAACTCATGCCAGAAGTCATTACGGAAAACAAAGGATGTTGTGGCAACAAGCCTTCATCGGCAAACAGATACAGAGGCTTTGTTGTTATATTGTTTACATTTCCACAGCTTTACTGCATGCGTATGGTTTGCTAATGAAGGCATATCACCGCAACACCTTTTGTTTTCTGCAATTGTGTTTTGTGAAGCTGCTCTAGATTTCATGTTTTTATACTGTTTACATTTCCATAACTCTACCACAGTTTAACCAAGTTTATTAATATCATTGAGTTTATGCAGAGTAGGTGGGCATGCTAGAGAAGTTGATAGCAAACTGCGCTGGTAATGCCCTAACCATTGCCAGATGCAGGTTCAGCACCAGGGCTCATCGATTACCAAAGTGAGGGAAAGATTGGCCACCTATTCCCCCTTGCTTGACTTGCAAAATGTGATGGTGCTATCACATCACAGACATATAGCAGAAAACCTCTTTGAGACAATCAAAAAATATGCAGAGTGCTCCAGCTAAGCCTGGGCAGAAAACAAATCAACTTACTTCGATGTTGTGGCTCCACCAATGAGAACAGGAATGTGTAACCCAACTCGCTCAAACTCTTTCACGTTAAAAATCATTTCGTCAAGGGATGGTGTTATTAAACCAGACAGCCCAATGAAATCTGAAATGTATTTGTAAAATTTGTGTGGGAATTAGCAGTGCAAAATTTTCACGGCAAAATTTACTGACTTCTATAAAAGTAAGATAGTTACTATCATGACTTTTACAGGACGTCGCACTTAACTTTGGCATTTTTTGGGTGTTTGTGATTTTCTAGGCAATTTGTATGTCCATTAGTTTTCCAGTGCTTTCAGAATGACCGACGCTCATGGTGGTCTCATTTCCCAATCGCCAACGGCTGTGTTTCGACTGTGGAATGCTGGATTGCAATCACATTCACAACACCTTTGTCACAGCGGTGGTAAAGGTAAGATAGTAATAATCATTTTAACCACTGAATATATTTAATCTTCTGAAGCAGTGACAATAAAGTAGGATATGAATAATGAAAACACAATAAGTGACATGGTTTATATGCCAGGAATATTTTGCTATATTTGTTTCTGTCCGTTGCTCACATTGAACTCAAGCGTAGTCCACACATTTGCTAATACTTCTAGTGCACTGGACTGATATTTGCTTGTGAGTTAGCTTCCTCTATTACCAGTGTCTCTTGCCATTAGATAGCCCTACTCCCACTTCTGAGGTACCTGTAATTTACGTCCCCAAGTCAAGGATGAGAAGTCAACATTTTAGTCTAACTGACCGTTGCCTCTGCATCAGCACACTGGAAGTTTAAGAGCAAGTGCTCTTAATGATTTGACCATACTGACTTCCATTTGCTGTATGTCATCAGGTACATGCTACAGAAATAGATCAACATAAAATAAAGCAACACGAGAAATCCTTGCAATTGAAAGACAGAATACACACAGTCCTGTACTCAATACCATTCACACAGAATACACACAGTCCTGTACTCAGTACCATTCACACAGAATACACACAGTCCTGTACTCAGTACCATTCACACAGAATACACAAAGTCCTGTACTCAGTACCATTCACACAGAATACACACAGTCCTGTACTCAGTACCATTCACACAGAATACACACAGTCCTGTACTCAGTACCATTCACACAGAATACACACAGTCCTGTACTCAGTACCATTCACACAGAATACACACAGTCCTGTACTCAGTACCATTCACACAGAATACACAAAGTCCTGTACTCAGTACCATTCACACAGAATACACACAGTCCTGTACTCAGTACCATTCACACAGAATACACAAAGTCCTGTACTCAGTACCATTCACACAGAATACACACAGTCCTGTACTCAGTACCATTCACACAGAATACACAGTCCTGTACTCAGTACCATTCACACAGAATACACAAAGTCCTGTACTCAGTACCATTCACACAGAATACACACAGTCCTGTACTCAGTACCATTCACACAGAATACACACAGTCCTGTACTCAGTACCATTCACACAGAATACACAAAGTCCTGTACTCAGTACCATTCACACAGAATACACACAGTCCTGTACTCAGTACCATTCACACAGAATACACACAGTCCTGTACTCAGTACCATTCACACAGAATACACAAAGTCCTGTACTCAGTACCATTCACACAGAATACACACAGTCCTGTACTCAGTACCATTCACACAGAATACACACAGTCCTGTACTCAGTACCATTCACACAGAATACACACAGTCCTGTACTCAGTACCATTCACACAGAATACACACAGTCCTGTACTCAGTACCATTCACACAGAATACACACAGTCCTGTACTCAGTACCATTCACACAGAATACACACAGTCCTGTACTCAGTACCATTCACACAGAATACACACAGTCCTGTACTCAGTACCATTCACACAGAATACACACAGTCCTGTACTCAGTACCATTCACACAGAATACACACAGTCCTGTACTCAGTACCATTCACACAGAATACACACAGTCCTGTACTCAGTACCATTCACACAGAATACACACAGTCCTGTACTCAGTACCATTCACACAGAATACACACAGTCCTGTACTCAGTACCATTCACACAGAATACACAAAGTCCTGTACTCAGTACCATTCACACAGAATACACACAGTCCTGTACTCAGTACCATTCACACAGAATACACACAGTCCTGTACTCAGTACCATTCACAAACCATAATTGGCAATCCTGCACTGCGATTATGCATGTCAGCTTAAAATAGTGCCTGATTGCTAATTATGATTGATTAATGACACTCAAATATAGGATTATGTATTATGCATTTTAGCGATATGGACTCATCTTGTTGCTTTATCATCATCATCAAGTGCCATGCCAGCTGGCGTAGGAGTTCATGGCTCTCCACAGATCTCAGTCTTTGGTGTTCTGGATCAACTCTGCTAATGATATTCCTCCGTGCCACCGTCTCAATCCGTCCAGCAACATTTCTCTTGGTTCACCTCTGCCTCTCTTCCCCTCAATCTTTCTGTTTGTCACATTGTTTTCCCATGCTTCTTTTCTCATCACATGACCAAAGAAAGCTTTTGTCTCTTTCTTATTGTTGTATATAATCTTCTAGTTTCATTAGCCTCTTTCAGGCAATCGTTGTTAGTTACTCTGGCAGTCCTGGGGATTCACAACATTCATCTTAGAACTTTTTTATACATTGATTTATTTCTGTAGTATAAACTTGATGCGGGGGAAAAATCCCATAGCAGGAACTTGCCGTGGCTATGTGAAGCGTTGGGAATGTCACACTTGTATACGCCAGAGTGCTTGGAAGAATAGGTGGTCAGCTTTTTCCTCCCATAGCAAACGATGAGAGTTGGCATCAAACCTTTACCCATGCTCATGCCACTGTCAGCATACCATCCTAACACATTACACCAAATAGCAAAATATGCCAGGTAATTAATCGTGTAACCTAATGCTTACTTTTCATTACCTGAACAATTTCAGTGAATATGTGTTTTAAAATTTCAACTAAAGTATAATTCACTTTGCACTTCATATGATATATGACTCTACGGTATGCACCCGACGAGATGCAGCGAAATAGGCCAGGCAATAAATTGTGCAACATATTGTATGTAGTTTCTGTGTTTAAATTCACTAAGGAAATACATTGTTTTAAATAATCTTGAAATATTTCACATATAACAATGTATTGTGGTCAATGAAGCTTGTACACAACTGGCCCCCCTATAACAGTGGTTCTCAACCTTTTTTGGCCCGTGCCCATCTTCACCATATTTTCAGAACGTTATCCCCCCCCCCCCTTTCGTATTTCCTACCTAAAAATTTGGCCCGTGCCCCCCCATCACCATATTTTCAGAAAGTCATTCCCCCCTTTCGTATTTCCTACCTAAAAATACAGCCCCTGCCCATACACAGTATACGTAATAATGATAGCTAAATTTAATACCACATACTAAAACAAGTCTAGACGTCCACATACAACATGATTTGTGGGTCTACTTACTTTATAAATTGAATTTTAGAAAGGTGAGACCTACAGAACCATACAGTATGAAGGGAAAAACAACATCAAGTAATCGGTTCTTGAATTAACGCGATCTTGAAATAATCTTAATTCCTCCCTGGAAACCCTAAAATCCCCCCCCCCCCCCCAATAAAGTGTTTTAATGAGTGTCAGGTTTGCATCAAACATGAGAAAAAATCATCACATTCTTTAAGTGCTTAAAAAACAAAACAAAAAACTGACCAGCTTTCTCTCTGATGACCGCTTCAATGATCTTCTCACAAGGGGTCATCACTCCGAGATCTACAACTCTGAAATTGACAAATACATTCACTGATTAAGTGTCATAGGATTATTAATCATCTTAGGTGACTTTCCGTATCTGCCATGGGTTTATATACAGTAGTTTTCCCTATGCAACCCCCATTAATTTGATATATAATGTAACATGTCTCCTACCATAATATCAACTTTTAAGCCGTAACTATGAAACCCTTACTTCCCATTTTCCGCCATCCATTTTTGTTTGGTCCAAACCTACCTTTTTGTTTAGTACTGAATCTGTTAATAAAGAAAGGGTTACAATAATACTCATTTCTGTATAGACCAATCATTATCTGAAAATGTCATCTTCTTGTCTGTCAGATGCTGAACCGCACAGCACCAAATGATTATCTTACACAACAGCTTTTTGCAGGGCTATAACGAGTTCCTTCCACTTTACATGGTCCATAGCTGGCCATCATAGATCACTCCAATTTGATCCCAAGTTCTGCATCTCAGTCCACAGAGTATATGTCAAGCTATGTTTGGCTGAATCCTCTTTTGCCATCCTCTAGGAGTCCATTCTATGGCAGTTCCAGAGATGGTGTCTGGCTATCCTCTGCACACTGTAATATTCATTTTTCAAAGCAAACAAAATAGCCGCTGAGGTCACAAGACCAGGACAAGGTCTCACATTGGCCATGATCTTAAAGACCTTACTTTTTAATTAAAAAACTAGAAACAACTTGACTGAGCCTTAATCTATGACATTACTAGAAATCATTTTCGTCAAAATAGAAAACAAGTAATTCATTCAGTAGCATGTCCTTTGCAGAACCTCGCTCCCATAACAACCTTCCGGAAAGCTTCTCGATCACAAGCAATATGTCCCGCGTCTGATACACCCATCTGGAGATCATCCGCCACATCCTGCACCCATCTTCTCTTTGGCCTTCCTCTTCCTCTCTTCCCAGGCATATACCCTTCCATTATTGTTCTCTCCAAACCTTCGTGACGTTTCAAGTGACCAAAATACTTCAATTTTCTTTATTTTATCGTCAAGTAGCATCAAACAATAAATCTCTATTTCAAACCACCATCTTAAATATTGCCGGTCTCTCTGGCCGAGGGGTTACACAACTTTCTCCATAATTCCGTTTATCCACGCAGGGTCTCGCAGCGTGCGAGAATTGGAAGCGGTTCTACCCGCGCTGGTGACTTGCGGGATAAATGAATGAAAGCAATGGCAAACTACTGAGCGTAATCTTGCCAAGAAATCAACAATTAGCTGAAAGATGCTGATGTTGACAGCGATATCCTGTAAAGGACACGCAAAACAATCTTAAATATTGAAGTACCTCACAGCTTGTTACTTGGCCCTCTGATATTAGCCAATTACATATATGATTTTCCTTAATGCCTTTCGTCATTCTGCAATCTGCAGACAACTGTAGTCTATACAGAACTTACTTGAAACTGTTACAACCCAGAACTTACTTGAAATTATTACAGCCCAACACCACAGCCACGATATTCTTGCCTATGTCATGTACGTCACCTTTCACGGTTGCAATCACCACAGTACCCTGGTAACTTGGCTCCTGAAATAAAGAGTTAAAAAGTTCACTACAAAGTAGGCAGCATCTTTGATAGGGACATAGAAGAGGACAATGTTTAGTTTAGTCGACGGATCAACA
This sequence comes from Cepaea nemoralis, assembly GCA_014155875.1. Taxonomy (NCBI): domain Eukaryota; kingdom Metazoa; phylum Mollusca; class Gastropoda; order Stylommatophora; family Helicidae; genus Cepaea; species Cepaea nemoralis. The sequence goes on along the minus strand of JACEFZ010013856.1, from coordinate 123,441 downwards.
TCACGGTACACGGGTGCAACCCATAAGTGCTCCGTTCTTCTCCTAACTCAAACCTGAGTCTGGAGAAACTCAGCTCAGTGCACGAACTCCGTAGCACCGGCGAGGATCCTGAAATACTTTGGGTAGATTTTTGACTCAAAATTTTGCCCGGGCAGCGCCGTTAGGCTACTCTTTTTCGATTTCCAACTGCCAAGGGATTTTTTACGTGCGCAACAATACACACGGGCGCCCGATCTCACTACCCAGAGACCAGGGGGAATTTTTACAAGAAGTCCACGTGAAAAAATCCCGGTCCTCACCAGGGCTTGAACCCGGGACCTCCAGCACTCGAGGCAGACACCATACCTCAAGACCACGCAGCCCTCCTTGAGGACAATGTTTAATTTAACTCTTTTGTTCCAGCTGCTAAAAACCAGCAATTCTCTGTTTCATTAACAATTTATATCCATTTTATTTTGCATCCCTGAAGATCTCTCTGGTCTGCAGGATAACTCCACAGTTTTTCTTTCTCCATGGATGAATTCTTAGCTTTAGATGGAGTTGTTTGTAGGAGAGTCTGAAGGCATAATTGGATACTTTACTGAAATCAATTGAGTTGAGTCAAGAGCCGACATCACAGCACTCAGGACATTCCCATGCACGCTCAATCATCTTCAACAGCCAGCAATGAGTTTATTTATACTTTACTGACACCGCATTATATTTACTGGCTTCATTTATACTGCATAGACCAGCATAGTTCTTGCTATAGTTGATGCCATGTGCCATTAATCATCACATCTGCCTTCTATATTGTGTACTGCCAATCAATTCTGATACCAACGTTCCCCCGTGCCTCTGTCCCCCTCCAGTTTTCCCTTTGTTATTATTTACTCTAGTTTTCCCCTTCCCATAACAGCCCAAAGAATATGGACTGTCATATTTTGATGCAAGTAAGCAGTTTTCTTTGCGAGTTAATCTCTATCAAGATATCTTCATTACAGTTTTATCTATCCATTGCTTTCAGCGACCAAAACTATTCATCAGAATATTGCAGGTTGTTTACATGATGCCCACCAACTGATATTCCTGACTTAACTTGTATGGATCTCATTATTATTTTGTTGTACAAACTGAACAGATCAGGTGACAGTACACAACTCTGCCAAACAGCTTGTTTAATGCATTGCGTAGCACTATACATCATCCTTACATATGCAATGCAGCACCGGTCGGAGAAACACTATTGTATATGACATTTCTGTAATCTAAAAGCACACAGTACCAGTTTCAGAACCAACACTGTATTAGATATTTGTGAAAACTAAAACCACATAGCAGTCTGAGAACCACTACGTATGTTTCAGAATCTAAAACCATACAGCACCAGTTTGAGAACCACTACTGTATAAGATGTTTCAGAATCTAAAATCACTCAGCACAGTCTGAGAACCACTACTGTATAATATGTTAAGGAATCTAAATGAACACTGCACCAGTTTGAGTATAGTATATTATAGAATCTTTCTCCTCCTCTTCTTCTGTGTTCCTCTTTTGAGGAAGTGCATCATACCTCAAAGGTCAGTGTGTATAACATAATCATAAATTTGTTTAAGGTTTGCATCTTCTGTACCAGTGGTTCTCAGCCGGTGGGGAATTTCCCCCCCTCCCCCCCAGGGGGGAATTTTAGGGTTTTCCGGGGGGGGGGGGGGGGGGGGGGGGGGGGGAGGAAGAAGAAGAATGAAGACCATTTCAAGATCGCGTTAATACAAGAACCGATTACTTGATATTGCTTTTCCCTTCATACTTTACTGTTATGCATGTCTCATCCTTCTAAAATTCATTTTATAAAGTAAGTAGACCTACAAATCACGTTTTATGTGGATGTCTAGACCTGTTTTAACATATTTACCTTCCATTTTTACGTATTATACTGTGTAGAGGTGGGGGGATTTTTAGGTAGGAAATATGAAATGGGGGGGGGGGGGGGGGAATGATGTTCTGAAAATATGGCGAAAGGGGGCACGGGCTAAAAAAGGTTGAGAACCACTGTTCTAGACAGATGCCATACAAGGTGCCGGTAAATTTATGGAACCTACAAGCAACGTTTACACTCACACTGTCTGCTGGGAGGCCATGAGCTAGTATATTTTCCTGTCTTTCCTTCTCCATGAAAGGAATAAGATGGCCTACTGCTTTCTTCATAACTCTAGCTGATTTGATGACTTGAGGCTAGGAACATCTTGCCAACACCAAACAGGTCACCAACAATACTCATGCCCTGGAATTTATATCATTATGAAGTGATATAATTGTGGAGGAAGAAGAATAAATAAGAAATAAGCAATGTATAGAAAAGATAAAGAATAAAGGAGAAATAAGAATAAAAAGGAAATAAACCAAAATAAAAAGAATACAGAATAAAGGAGAAATAAAACAAAATAAAAAGAATACAGAATAAAGGAGAAATAAAACAAAATTATATAATGAAAAATAAATGAGAAATAAGAATAAACGAGAAATAAAACAGAATTTAGAGAATAAAGAATTAGGAAAAATAAAAAAATAAAAGATATAAAGAATACAGAATAAAGGAGAAATATAACAAAATATACACGATGAACACTAATGCCGAAATAAAATAGACTATCACTTAAGCATGGGGCTGTTAACAGCAATTATAATAATCACAGCCATTAAGAAACTTACACAACACACAAAAACAATCATCTTCATTGCACATGGACACCTCCACAAATGCTTTAGAACAGATCTGAGCATGAATCATGTGCTGCCAGCACACTTCCCAATAGTTTATAACAAAAGTCACATCTATTAAAAGTTAACAATTAGTAGTTTAAAAATTTTCCAGGGCAGCTGTCATTATTGAGAATTCTTTATGATTTCCATCAACTGATGGGCTTTTAGCATGCGCAATGTGCATGCAGAACCTCAAATATTTTGCCTTCATCTGAGAAGACTTGGTTAATAATCCACTGCCCCAGGATCGTCTACACCTTGAAAATGTCTTTGCTTCTATCAGAGTACGGTTGGTGTGGACGGCTTTTCTCCAGACGCAGGACTAACTACCGTCTCCACAGGAACTATGATGCAGTGCCCTCCTTTCCCCTCTCCAATCCCAATAATCAGTGGGGTGTGCAAGACCTGGAACCACATCTGCAGAAAGGCATACTAGCTTGCAATCAGGTCACGATTCAGCACAGTACACATGGACTGGCATTGTGGCAAATTGGTTATGGACGCAAATTTCAATCCCGGATTCAAAACACAGCTGCGGCCGATTTGAAAGCAGACAGTCTTGCTCTGGTTTGATACAGGTATGACCACTGGTTGTTCAGAAAGCAAAGGCAAACTACTGAACGTAAACTTGCCAAGAAATCACAAACAGCCAAACAATGCTGGGTTTGACTTGACAGCAACGTCCTGTAAAAGATAAACTTCAAACTTGTTATGTTGGTCATGTTTCCTCCATAAGTTTTAGGTATTTCATTATCAACAAACTTCAATCCCAATGCCATGGGGGAAATGTACAGCTTAAGCAGAGGCTCGGCATTCAATAAAGCCGCACAGACAAGACTATCACATGACTGCGTAGATAGTCTTGTTGATCTCAATGCTTCAGAGTTGGCCACTCTTGGCAGCCCAATGCGACTCTCAGGAAGGCATGTGGCTGAACCAGAGAACAACAGAAAGGGTAACTGGGTAGTTATAAAATTAGTTATACAACACCTGTGGTGAGGTCGAGGACTAATAATAAACTTACTTTCATTAAAGGTCCTTCAATAACATTCAGAGGTCTAGGATAAAGAACAGTGTTCTGTCTGGCTTCCTCTGTGTCTTCAATAACATACTTGTCTATGCCCTGTACGTAGAAAGGAGCCAGAAAAACACTGTAAGTATCTTTGTTTAATGATCCTTCATTTATTTTGGACATGAATTAGTGTTGCAATCATGCAGTAATGGCTTAACTACTATACAAGACAGTTTGGTCAGGGGTTACCAACTTTTACATGTGCCACGACCTTGCCCAGTTTGGTCAGATGTTACCAACTTTTACATGTGCCATGACCTTGCACACTGGTCAGGGGTTACCAACTTTTACATGTGCCATGACCTTGCACAGTTTGGTCAGGTGTTACCAACTTTTACATGTGCCATGACCTTGCACACTTGAGTCAGGGGTTAACTTTTACATGTGTCAGTGGTTACCAACTTTTACATGTGCCATGACCTTGCAGTTTGGTCAGGAGTTACCAAATGAAAACCGTAAACTGATAAGAGAAATTAGACGTAGATAGTCACAATTGTTTGGCCACGTTATGAGAAACAATAAATTGGAGAACTTGGTGACAACTGGCAAGATCAAGGGAAAGAGAGCAAGGGGAGGGCAGAGAAGTAAATACCTGGATAGGCTTGGCCACGTTGTATGATCGAGACAAGAACACTGAGCTGATCTACGATTCTGGTGATTGAGTGAGATGGCAAAACATGACCGCTAAAGTTTACCTACATGGCACATGATGATGTTGACCAATTTGTCCATGTGTCATGACCTTGCTGTGTCTTGTATGCTATCTTCACCTGAAGCTGAGCAGGTCAGTCAAGCCATTGTTTGTAATGTGAAAACATCTACCTGTGTCTGTGTTATATTATGTACTCAAATCAAGTTTACTGAAGAAAGTGTGAGTCAAATGTGTGTGTAGTTAATTTCTTCTTCATTCATGGTATCTTTCCTGTCAAATCACCTGGTTTGTGAAATAAAACACCACAAATTGCAGCAGAGTAATATAATTCTAGCCATTAGTTGCAGTATGAAAACAAAATATATAAGCCATTGTTGTTTTATTTGTATAGATTAAGTAACTGAACAAAACGTGCCTATTTCTTCTTCAAACCTGGCATTTTTGCTACAAGATCAAACCAACAGTAGTAACTACAGCAGTGAATGATTGTTCAGGTGAGTAAACACAATCTTCACATTTATCTAACCAAATATATAATAGTGGTATTATCACCGCTTATTTGAACACAAATTATCACACCGAAACTACTACTTTCATCATTATCACATCCCTGCCAAATGGTGTAGGCATTCATTTACCTCATTATATTCATTTATCAAAAACAAGAGATTACACACAAGAAAGAACTTCAAACAAGAAATAACCATAAACAAGAACAAGAGATAGCCACAAAAAAGCGAGAACTACACATAAGAAAAAACAAGAGAAAACTACAAACAAGACAAAACAAGAGAGAACTACAAACATGAAAGAACAAAAGAAACCTAGTTTATGAGTTACCTTTATAAGAGAATAAGACAGTCTTTCCTCCACAGATTTCTGTCTCCATTCATCTTCTTGACCAGCTTTGACTTTACTGCCTTGAGTGTGGCTCTGGTAAAAGAAACAAATCATTTTAGAGGCCAGAGCACCCTCCCATTATTTCTAAATTATCACCATCTAGTGCCATCTATGCCCTGAACATCAGTTGTTATGTGGCCACCATCGTTATGCGACTTCATGATCCACTCTTTTAGTCTATCACTTCATGTTGTCTACCCACATGTCTTCCTCTTGCACACTTCCTCTCTACTTTTTCCTCCGCTGCATCCTGTAACCGTGTCTCTTTATCTACCCGAAGTACTTTAATTTTCTTATTTTTATCTCTCACAGTAATGTTTACGTCAGGTCGTTTTTCCTCATTTATTTGTGTGTACATTACAAAATCAAATCTATAACTGGAAAGGTGGCAGTTTAATATGATGGTTGCAATAAGATTAACAAGGTATCTGGCTACACATCATAAAATAAACAAATTACTAGCACAGTAAGAACAGGGTTGCCAATAGACGTGACAGGGTAACAAACAGAAGTGAAAGGTTACAAAATGAAGTGACAGGGTTACAAGCAGAAGTGACAGGGTAGCAAACAGAAGTGACAAGATTACAAGCAGAAGTGACAGGGTAGCAAACAGAAGTGACAAGATTACAAGCGGAAGTCAAAGGTTACAAAAAAGATGTGTCAGGGTTACAAGCAGAACTTACAGTGTTACAAGCAGAACATACAGTGTTACAAGCAGAAGTGACAGAGTCACACACAGATGTGACAGGGTTACAAACAGAAGTGACAGGGTTACAAACACAGATGTGACAGGGTTACAAACACAGATGTGACAGGGTCACAAGCAGAAGTGACAGGGTTACACACACAGATGTGACAGGGTCACAAGCAGAAGTGACAGGGTTACAAACACAGATGTAACAGGGTTACAAAAACAGATGTGACAGGGTTACAAACAGAAGTGACAGGGTTACAAACACAGATGTGACAGGGTTACACACACAGATGTGACAGGGTTACACACACAGATGTGACAGGGTCACAAGCAGAAGTGACAGGGTCACAAACAGAAGTGACAGGGTCACAAGCAGAAGTGACAGGGTTACAAACACAGAAGTGACAGGGTTACACACACAGATGTGACAGGGTTACAAACAGAAGTGACAGGGTTACACATACAGATGTGACAGGGTTACAAACAGAAGTGACAGGGTTACAAACAGAAGTGACAGGGTTACAAACACAGATGTGACAAGGTTACAAACAGAAGTGACAGGGTTACAAACACAGATGTGACAGGGTTACAAACAGAAGTGACAGGGTTACACACACAGATGTGACAGGGTTACAAACAGATGTGACAGGGTTACAAACAGAAGTGACAGGGTTACAAACAGAAGTGACAGGGTTACACACACAGATGTGACAGGGTTACAAACAGAAGTGACAGGGTTACAAACAGAAGTGACAGGGTTACAAACAGAAGTGACAGGGTTACAAACAGAAGTGACAGGGTTACACACACAGATGTGACAGGGTTACAAACAGAAGTGACAGGGTTACAAACAGAAGTGACAGGGTTACAAACACAGAAGTGACAGGGTTACATACAGAAGTGACAGGGTTACAAACAGAAGTGACAGGGTTACACACACAGATGTGACAGGGTTACAAACAGAAGTGACAGGGATACAAACAGAAGTGACAGGGTTACAAACAGAAGTGACAGGGTTACACACACAGATGTGACAGGGTTACAAACAGAAGTGACAGGGTTACACACACAGATGTGACAGGGTTACAAACAGAAGTGACAGGGTTACACACACAGATGTGACAGAGTTACAAACAGAAGTGACAGGGTTACAAACAGAAGTGACAGGGTTACACACACAGATGTGACAGGGTTACAAACAGAAGTGACAGGGTTACACACACAGATGTGACAGGGTTACAAACAGAAGTGACAGGGTTACACACAGAAGTGACAGGGTTACAAACAGAAGTGACAGGGTTACACACAGATGTGACAGGGTCACAAACAGAAGTGACAGGGTTACACACACAGATGTGACAGGGTTACAAACAGAAGTGACAGGGTTACACACACAGATGTGACAGGGTTACAAACAGAAGTGACAGGGTTACAAACAGAAGTGACAGGGTTACACACAGATGTGACAGGGTCACAAACAGAAGTGACAGGGTTACACACACAGATGTGACAGGGTTACAAACAGAAGTGACAGGGTTACAAGCAGATGTGACAGGGTTACAAACAGAAGTGACAGGGTCACAAGCAGAAGTGACATGGTTACCCACACAGAAGTGTCTGGATTACAAGCAGAAGTGACAGGGTTACACACAGAAGTGACAAGATTACAAGCAGAAGTGACAGTTACAGATGTGACAGGGTTACAAACAGATGTGCACAAGAATGAAACAATCATGTATAACATGAGAATGTGATGCATCTGAAAGTATGCAGAAAGGTTCTTTAATTATTTGTACTTTACAATCATTCAAGGGTCAGAAATTAGCTGGCACTGACTAGAAGAGCAAACAACATCAATAACACAGGGCAACAAACAAACAACAACCTTGTAACCATGTATGATCTAGAGCTGTTATATTTCACAAGGAACAGAACCACTACAAAAGAATCACATCTCACAAACCTGGGCATAAGCCAACAGCTTCTCTGTTCCGTCTGGGTCCCTGTTCCACAGTAAGTTCTCGCACATCTTCAGCAGGTCTGGCTCAATGTCATCGTAGACTGGCAGAGCTCCGGCATTGACAATGCCCATATCCATCCCAGCCTGCACATCAGAGTCATAGATTAACTTTCTTGATGCAAAGGTTTTTTTTCAATATAATACGGCATCTTGCCGTATTGACAGATGATAGTTTATTATATTGTGATTAAAAAAGGCATAATAATTATAAGCCTTGGTGGTAGCGAATGTGAGTGATCAGCTCAATTTGTGCGGTAAATGTTTGTCCACAATGGATGCACATGACCACATGGTCATTTCCACCATCATGCACTATCTGATGTCTCACATGTTCAGTGTATGAACTATCTGCAACAATTTTCTCCTAAAAGCATGATAAATGCTTGCTTGCGTTCACTGGCTGTGAACTCCAGCGTGAAGTCCTGTATGTCGGATGAAGACATCCTGTTGTCAAACACCAGTGTGATGTCATACCAGACTGAGGTTTGCGTGAGTATCCGGTGTCCCAAGTCTGGCTTATTGGTGTACAGACTGGTGGTTCCTCGCCGTGCAGGCAGATACTCTCCGACTTCGGAAGAATCAGCGATCCTACTACCTTAGCCAGGACAGGACCCCGAAATGACCTGTTGCCCAGGACGCATGACTAGGACGTGGTAGTAGGTCTTGGCCAGTATAGAACCTGGCCCTGATGCCTTGGAAACACCTCTGCTTCCCACGTGATAAATAAACAAGGGTACTATACTGCATTTATAAAGGTATTATACTGGCACTTATAGAAGTGGATGAAAGATGTATAGAGATTATAGACATCATAACAATTGAAAGCAGTAGTGACCACACAAGGATTTGAACCTGTTACCTCCAAATAACAACAGTGCCTCACCGTAGGAACACATGTACTTTAACACAAGGCTAACCAGACACACCTAGAAAAAGGTGTTTTCATTAGCCAGGCCTATCATCTACATGAACCCACAATCTGGCTAAATATGACACCAAACCAGAAAAAGGTATTTTCATTAGCCAGGCCTATCATGTACCTGAACCCACAATCTGGCTAAATATGACACCAAACCAGAAAAAGGTGTTTTCATTAGCCAGGCCTACCATCTACCTGAACCCACAATCTAGCTAAATATGAGACAACTAGAAAAAAGTGTCTTAATTAATCAGGCCTGTCATCTACCTGAACCCACAATCTAGCTAACTAGACATTCTTTTAAGAGGTTTCTAGTTGGCCATGCATACCACAGCTGATTTCAATCTCCAATCGGTATGACAGGAATCTGTGAAACTGCACCTCACTATACCCTAAGCCAAAAATGTCACCCTGATGTTGGTACCCAATCTCTTTTTGCAGCATTTCAGGGCACGCTTATCCTTACGGATTTTTCAAATAACCCTTGACATCTTGTTTTTCTTACGGAGAAGCCAGCAATCTCATGAACATGATGTATTACAAACTGCATGACTTGCTGCAGTTCTCTGTCTGTGATAAGATCTTTGCTTCCTTCCAGCCTCGAGTCTGTTAACCTTGAAACCATAGTGAAGACCAACAGCCTAAGCAATAATTTACTTTTGGTTTCAAATTGCTGTTATGGCCAGGGATGCAGAGTTGAGGTTGACCACCCTACCTGGCAAATTACCTCCATGCCCTGTGCATTCATCACCTCTGGCAGTAAAAGCCCAACTCATGATCTTCACATGGTGAAACTGTTTTAACTAACAGGAAAAGGGGCGACGGCGAGTCTCAGGCGCTGTAAAACTAGACTGCTATAGATATATATGTATGTACGTACATGCACAAACACATGTGTAAATACAAACATATCTAAACTCAAATAAGACCAATGTCTACACAAGTAAAAGAAAGGTACTCCAAACAGAGGAAACAGGCCAGGAGGTGCACCACAGCAATCAGGATGCCATGCAAATACACTATGAGAATTGTCTATTACTGAAAATCGTTATAGTGCTCGCCCTGTTATAGACTCCCAAGCATGTGCAGTAATGGGCCCTTGAAAAGGTGCCACAACCACAAACTAAAAAAGACAGGCAAGTTCATACAAGAGACAAAATTGCAGATATATACACATTTCAAGCAAATGAAAGAACAAGAACAGTAATATTACTCCATTCTCCTAAATTCCTGTCGATGGCAAATAATGTTACCCTTTTGGATATAAACATTGAGTGCTCAACAGAATGATACAAAGAGTTTAATGGCTGGACATTTAAGAAATGAATAAAATAGTAAAAACAGACTGAACTTATAATAATAAACAGTCCTACAAGTTTAGATGGCAGAGAAAATTTGAAAAGAAACATACAAAAACCTTATAATTTTTGTAGTGTAACGGTGATGCCTCATACACAAAAGTGAATATAATATAAAAACCTTATAATTATAATAATGCCTCATAGGTGTATACAAAAGTGAATGCAAAACTGACCTTGATAGCATGGTAGAGGAAAACACAGTGCATTGCCTCCCTGACTGCCTCCATTCCCCTGAAGGAGAAGGAAAAATTTGATACTCCGCCGCTAACTCTGGCTCCTGGTAGTGTTTTCTGTGAATAAAAATTAGACCAATCAAATTCTGAAATCAGATTTCAGGTAATGTCTACGAATATTTAAATATGGCTCAAGAAAACTTACCACTGACAGATCAACAGTACTAAAAATGAGACTATAAATCTGTTTATGATAAGACTTCTATCAGAAAGCATGCACATACTAATAATCCAGAGTAGAGAAGGCTACTGATAGGGAGCTGTGCTTATAATGTTATCAGCGTGATATGGCAGACGTGGCACTTTGAGATCGTGTGTATAGCGTGGAAGAACAGACAGAAAATCATGACCTGGGAAGAATGGTGCTGCAGGAAGTGACCAGAGGATCTGGCCGGCACTCAGAACTCTGAAGAAAGGCCAGACGGAGAGATAATCAGACTGCTAATTGCACCATTAGTATTGGAACTTTTTATTGGCTGTTGCAAATGAGGATGAAGTGCATTTGGGAATGTCCTGTGTGCTGTGATGTGGGCTCTTGACTCATCTCAACTGGACTTTTTATTGTTATTTAAATGGCCTCAAACCACTGATATTTCTGTTCATCCCCAAAAATAAAACTGATGAAACTTAGAGGAACATTGACACCAAAGCTAATCATGATGTTGGTAACTTTTGCCATTTTGTAATAAAATTATGACTGATTACAGAGTGGATTATGAAGACAACAGTAAGTACTGCAAGACATGGAATTCTGTGGATGCCTCTGGCAAAGCAGCCTGATGATTTGGACTTTGCTGATGGCACTGACATCACAATCAAAATCATATGTATAATAAACTGAACTCATTGGGTGGGAGATCAAAATCAGATGTATAATAAACTAAACTCATTGGGTGGGAGATCACAACAATTAGGTCTAACAACAGGTAAGGGAAAACACAAAGACAATGAAAATAAATCAAGCAAATGATAACTTGATCTCCCTTGGTGAAAAAGAAGCAGAATCATACACCTAGTTAGGTAGAAAAGTAGTCAAAAATGGGAAAACAAAATTATTACAAAACGTATATGAATCACAAAAGGAGCTTTTATAGCACTAGAAAATGTATAGAAATCTACAAATTAAATTTGAGCTTCAAACATACAGGATGTTTGTAAAGTCTCACTACACTTTGTGTGTAAAACAACTGTTTGTTGGAGAGTAAATTTGCCATCATGCAAACAGAAAACATACTCTCCAACAAACTGCTGTTTAACACACAAAGTGTAGTGAGACTTTACAAACACCCTGTAGAATAGTGTGTAAGAATAAATCAGTACTACTGAATGGATCAGAAATTTGGAGAACGGATAAAACGATTACTAACAAAATAAGAACATTCACTAATTGGTATCTGCATAAAATAGAAGGACTAAAGTGGGATGACAGAATCACAAATCTGGAACTCATAAAGAGAACTAAACAAATACTGGTGAATCAAGAAGTGAGGAAAAAATGCTGGCGTTGGATAGGACACACACAGAGACAAAACCTGAGAATAGTATAGCTAGAGAGTCCTTTGTCTGGAACCCACAGGGAAAATGAAATAGAGGAAGACCTAAAACACATGGGGGAAAAAAGAATCAAAGACAAAGATTAATAACATACATGGGGAGGACATGGACTGATCTGTCCGAGGCAGCAAAATTGAGGGCAAAATGCTCTGTGGAAAACTGGGTGAGAGGAATGTAACATTGAAAAGAAACCCCCCCAAAAAAAAAAATAAGATACAAAATGAAACAAAGCTAATAGATAGATACATACATTCCAAAAACAGGATATGGAAAGTTTAGATGCACCAAAAATGTCTTACTTTAATAATGGCAGTGGCTTCAATAAAGGTTATTCCATATTCATTATGCTCCTCAATGCCTGTAGCAATGGTTAAAATATTGGGGTCAAAGATGATATCATTAGGGTTAAATCCAAGCCTCTGAGTCAGCAGATTATAAGAACGGGTGCAGATTGCAACTTTACGCTGAGAGTCTGTAGCCTGAAACAGTCGGAAAGTCAAGTCAGCAACAGAATACAAATATTTGTAAACACTAGAATATCTTACCCTCAATACTGATCCCCAACAAACGATAAATAAATTCAGACACTAGAATATCTTACCCTCAATAATGGTTCCTAACAAACAGAAACACTAGAAAATCATACTATCAATACTATTTTCTAACAAACAAAAACACCAAAGTGTATTTCTTTCATTACGTCGTCCCCTTGTAAGGTCAACATGATCAACTTAAAACAGCAGTAAGGCAAACAATTTTTTGCTGTGGAACCAATGATCAGAAATAAAACCACCCGGACAACTGCTCTGTAAAAGAATCATTGTCTCCGTACACCAAATCAAACTGAATTTATTAATTTCAGTGCGAGTGCCAAACAACTTACATAGGTAGAATAGAAAGAATTAGCAATGAGGAATGCCTGAGCAGTCAAAAGGCTATAAAACATCCTCCTACCTGATTTCTCAACACATCATAAACTATGGCCATACAACAAAGAAAAGGTGCTTCATATACTGTATTTGACAAATAATAAACAATTGCTAAACATTGAGGCATTAACAACCGCCTAAACATTAGGCGGTTATAGCCAGTTTTATGCAACCAAAAAGTTTGTGTTAAATTGTAAATTACCGTGGGGATAACAGATGTTCCACATTCAAACAATACAAGTGACTATGTGTTTAAATTGTTTCAGCTAAAGTTTTATTCATTTATTCACTTCACATGATATATAATTCTACCGTATGCACCTGATGAGATGCAGCAAAATAAACCAGGCAATAAATCATGCAACATATTGTTTGTGCTTTTGTGTTCAAATTCACTAAGAGAATACATTGTTTTGAATTCACAGAATGAAAAAAAAACAACTCGAAGACTTGTAGGCAAGAGTTACCTGTCCTTCTTCATCGAATGCCATAACCACTACAGCAGCCCCAAATTGCTTGATTGTCTTTGCTTTCTTCAAAAAGTCCTCTTCTCCTTCCTTCAAGCTGATGCTGTTGACAATGCACTTTCCCTGTGCACATTTCAAGCCAGCCTCAATGACACTGAAGTTGGATGAATCAATGCACAAAGGGACCTAGTTTGAAAGGAAGATACAGGCAAAACATCACAAAGTTGATGTACAAATCATTGACAATTTATTATGAACAGAAGGAAACAATTTTGAATATAAGCATTCAAGTAGTTTATTCACTTAAACTAAATGAATTATAAACATAATCCTAAAACTGTTTTATAAATATAATCATACAACTAATTAAAAATGTATACATATAACTGATATATACATACACACAACTTATTTATCACCTCTATATGGGGTATCATGTGCAGACAATTGTCTGGCTAATAATGGGAGGGTTGACAATAACGGTCAACACTGTGTCAAAGACAAATGTCATAGTTCACGTCATGTATGGCCAGTGTGCGAGTTAACATATGATCAATGTGCACATAAGAGTTGATGTATGGCCAGGGTGTGAGTTAACACATGATCAATGTGCACCTAAGAGTTGATGTGTGGCCAGTGTGTGAGTTAAAATAGGATCAAAATGCACCTAAGAGTTAATGTATGGTCAGTGTGTGAGTTAACATATGATCAATGTGACCTAAGAGTTAATGTATGGTCAGTGTGTGAGTTAACATATAATCAATGTGACCTAAGTGTTAATGTAGGGTCAGTCTGAAATGCACAAATAATAGAAAGAACAATGAGTTAATGTTACCATTTGCTGGACCTGAAACGGACGATGACTGACATAAATATTTGTTAGTTTAATTCTCTGTGGCATTCATGGCTAGCTAGGGAAACAGGTCACAGCTTCCAAGTGTTTAGGAAGTTTGCCTCAACACAAGAGGTGTAGTGCTCAATCTAAGCATTAGACAAAGGGCATGAGTTGCTTGAGGGCATATGTTCCATTCTGAGAGATGAAAGCAGCAGAAGAAGAAGAAAAAGAAGAATCATGTCTCCATTGTTCAACATCAGTGTTCCCCCTGGAGGTCTGCCAGTCAGCCCTTTCATTTCCACACAAATGTGCATGGCCTGGACAGGATAGCCACTTCAACTTTTGTAGGCGTGATGGCTGTGTGTCCACTATTCATCTAGTTCACCAGGTAGCAGTTTACTCAACAATCTGTTATATCTCTCATTAGCATACTGCAGGCATCCTCTAGGTCGACTGCCACAGCAAATGCCTCATGCTTACATTAAAGCCAGTACACATCACTGTCATCCATGCAACATTAAAAAGCACACCACAAAATAGTGAAAACAAATAACTGCTAAACTATTTCATACCCTGGCAATTTCTGGTTCTGATGCTATCAGATTAACAAATGTTGTCATAGCTGAGACACCGTCCAACATTCCTTCATCCATGTTTATGTCAATAATTTGAGCACCATTTTCCACTTGAGTTTTGGCCACAGCAAGAGCTTTCTGAAAATAGACCAGTTAAGGAGGATAATCTTTCTGAAAATAGACAAGTCATAGTGTAGACAATCCTTCTGAAAATAGACAAGCTTTAGTGAGGATAATATTTCTGAAAATAGACCAGCTTTAATGAAGATAATCTTTCTGAAGATAGACAAAGCTTTAGTGAGAACAATTTTTCTGAAAATAAGCCAGCTTTAATGAGAATATTCTTTCTGAAAACAGACCAGCGTTAATGAAGATAATCTCTGCAATGCAATCAGCGGGCCACTCGGCAAAGTGAGACTCAGCAATATGGGATAAAGCCCAGTGCAATGAAGTCAATCATTTGCCCTTTAACCCCCCATTTTAAGGCAATCTTCCTGAAAGTATCCAAATGTTGTGTTCAAGATAACAGGCAACGGTACCCCCACAGCAGATGCTGCCATGAGGGTGGCAAGTGTTAGGCTTTCATATATTCTAAGCCATGACATAAAACAAGGGTGGCCCAGTTTCTTTCCTTCTCACCTTCCCTTTCCAGACAATTTCCCCAAAATTCTGAAAACTCTTGTTCTTTTTGTTTGTTTTGGTTTTGTGATCTACCCCAGAGGCGTACCAGAAACAAATTATTATGCCCGTTGCTGGGTACTTAACCCGAACCACTGTCATGGCAGTCAAGTGCACTAACCCCTATTCCATGGTGATTCCGGTCAAATGTATTAATCCTGTGGTTCTGGTCAAGTTAATGTTTCTGAAAAAGACAGGGTTTTGATGTTTAAGGTAATCTTACTGCATATAGACAGGCTTTGGTGTATTCACATTTCTTCTGAAAATAGATAACTATTAATGTGTTCAAGATGGTTATTAAAACAGATAAATGTTGTGTTCAGCTAACTTCCAAATATGAAGTATGTCTTTCCTGACTCTGTTAATACCAAGCAATGATTCATATGTTGACATGAAGACAATATATTAAATAATAATTATGAAATGTGACCCAACCTAACAATCCGAGACCGAGTAAGAAATGCTGTTATCAGACAGACAGTGGGATCAACACCCTGTGCCACATTTATTGAAAGACAGAAGATCAAGTGGTTTGGCCATGTCGTTAGAATGCAACACCAACAACTACCAACACTGGCCTTACTTCTAAGATCATCTGCGACAAGACCAAAAGGACGTCCAAGAAGCCAATGGACTGACGACATCAAAGACATTGTACAATCACATGGAATGACACTATCTAGTGCCGCCCATCGGGCGCTGGAGCGCAAATTATTCCTCCCCACGACGCTTGGCGGCAGAAGTGGAAGATGATGATGATGATAGGACGTGAATGCTGACAAATTCCATAGATGTAAAACCATTGGAAGGACAAAAACGCACCAAGACAAGTTACAATGGACTTGAATCGCAGAGAAAGGCGTTAACAATAACATGACAGGCAGTACAAGAAGTGAAGAATGTGACGTGACATGATCACCAGAATCAGCCAGTATAGCAGCAAAATATGTCACTTCCTACATTACAATAAAAACAGTAATAAAATGTTTTCAATATCTATTGCCAGTCTAAACATAAAATTCTGAATTTGAAAACTTCTAAGACACATTGGCATGCAATAATGTACTCTTGTAAAAAAAATTATTATGTTTCAGTACTTTTTTTAATGTCTATTGAAAGTAATGTAACTAGAATCGTTACCTCAAATTGTCGATTTTTGATGAGTCGGCAAAACATTTTAGAGCCTGCCACATTGCATCTCTCTCCTATGTTGACAAAGTTGGTTTCAGGAGTGATGTAAAATGGCTCAAGCCCTGCGAGAATCAAAATAAAATGACGTTTTTCTATGCAATGTAAAAAGTTATTATAAGCAGTAAAATATCTGCACAGTTCGTACATCTGCTGTCATTTGAAATTGTCATTTACTGCCAATGTAGTAACTTGCGATGTTTGGCAGGGGAGGTCTTCAGCCTGAGGAATTAAGGTCGCCTGGCTGGGGCAGTCACCACGTACTGTGCGGGTTAGAGTTTTCTTTTTGCCCCCGACAGAAACAAAAACTCCACACCTTACTGAGGATTCAAACCCAGGTCTCCTGAAGGAGAGTCCAACATTCTAGCCACTCAGCCAGCGCAAGTATTAAAAAATGATATACCAGATGCAGTCTGATTATGTGTCCGCCTGGCCTTTCCTCAGAGTACTGAGTGCCAGATCCTCTGTTGCATGAATCTCTCCAGACCATGATGATTTATCTGTTCCTCCATACTATACACCTGATCTCAAAAGACCACGACCACAGCTCATTCGTGCACCATTACCTCATCTAGTTTCTCTGTCTGCTCATTCCCCACCATACCAGCATGCCCTGGGCAAAAGATCCAACCAATGCTTCTTATCTTTGATTTTTGAATTGAAGCAAGTCACTGCATGAAGCATACTTTGTCTTCGCCTTTCTCAACATGCTCTGTGAGCGTAACAATCACAATACGCATGTGCTGTTTGTCCTACAGTCAGCAGAACACTGCAGTTACTGTCTCCACCTCTATTCTCAGACTAGATGCTGTGGTATCATATGCCAGGCTCTCCTGCACTAAAGACAATTTTAGCCTTCACTATGAACCCTCATATATTATATCAAATAACCACACTCACCAAAACTTAACAGAAATGCATGGCAAATATTTTATTTCAGTTAACAAGTACAAAAGTCATTAGAAGAAAATGGCATCAAATGCAACAAGATAAAAGTTAAAGAACCCTTTCCCAAATTGTGGGGCAATTGGGCAAATGGTGCTGGCCTCATATTTCTATAGAACAATTGGGCAAATGGTGCTGGCCTCATATTTCTATAGAACAATTGGGCATATGGTGCCAGCCTCATATTTCTATAGAACAATTGGGCATATGGTGCCAGCCTCATATTTCTATAGAACAATTGGGTGTATGGTGCTAGCCTCATATTTCTATAGAACAATTGGGTGTATGGTGCTAGCCTCATATTTCTATAGAACGACTGGGCATAGGCTGCTAGCCTCATATTTCTATAGAACAATTGGGCAAATGGTGCTGGCCTCATATTTCTATAGAACAATTGGGCATATGGTGCCAGCCTCATATTTCTACAGAACAATTGGGCATATGGTGCCAGCCTCATATTTCTATAGAACGACTGGGCATAGGCTGCTAGCCTCATATTTCTATAGAACAATTGGGTGTATGGTGCTAGCCTCATATTTCTATAGAACAATTGGGCATATGGTGCTAGCCTCATATTTCTATAGAACAATTGGGTGTATGGTGCTAGCCTCATATTTCTATAGAACAATTGGGTGTATGGTGCTAGCCTCATATTTCTATAGAACAATTGGGCATATGGTGCTAGCCTCATATTTCTATAGAACAATTGGGTGTATGGTGCTAGCCTCATATTTCTATAGAACAATTGGGCATATGGTGCTAGCCTCATATTTCTATAGAACAATTGGGTGTATGGTGCCAGCCTCATATTTCTATAGAACAATTGGGCATATGGTGCTAGCCTCATATTTCTATAGAACAATTGGGCGTATGGTGCCAGCCTCATATTTCTATAGAACAATTGGGCGTATGGTGCCAGCCTCATATTTCTATAGAACAACTGGGTGTTTGGTGCTAGCCTCATATTTCTATAGAACAATTGGGCATATGGTGCTAGTCTCATATTTCTATAGAACGACTGGGCATAGGCTGCTAGCCTCATATTTCTATAGAACAATTGGGTGTATGGTGCTAGCCTCATATTTCTATAGAACAATTGGGTGTATGGTGCTAGCCTCATATTTCTATAGAACAATTGGGCATATGGTGCTAGCCTCATATTTCTATAGAACAACTGGGCGTTTGGTGCTAGCTTCATATTTCTATAGAACAATTGACATTACATGTTGGCCACCTTGATTTCCCAAAACATTTCCTGGTACCCATTTTAGGCCGTTGACCTGAGGTCCAGGAGAGTGCATAGTGAGAGCACTGGTTACTGGCGGGGGTGGTCTGCAAGTGTATACAGTGTAATCAACTACAGAGGAGCAACAACTCCCATCCCTCTCACAGAGAAGTCACAAGTCACAGAAAGCATCAAGGGGAGGACACTGAACAGATTGACTAACTAACTGATCCAGCTGACAAGGCTGCGGATTACTGTTTCAATAAATATAACGGCTGTAGGGTGACACTGTACTGTAATGGTACCTTATGGTCTTGAAACATCTTCTCACTCTCCTTCTGTCTTTCGCCTTCCAAGGGTGTACACTCTCAACCAGCGCATGTCAAGTACACTGGGGACTTGTCCATGACTGGCTGGATTGTGCAGCATTAGGGTAAGGTACCAGTCTCATGCCAACCCTCCTTAGTCTCCTCACGTGACATGCGTGCCAGGTTACATTGTTATTATTCTTTGCTTCTTTTATGGGTACTGGTAACACCTATACATCTTGTATTATCATTATGGTCATCTTCATCATCATGTGCCATGCTGATAAGTGTGAGTGGTCATGTTCCACCAACTCACATGATACCAGAGTCGTGGATCAGCTCTGTGTTCTTGTCTCAACCATGCCATCCAGGTATTTACTTGTCTGCCTTCCTCTTGTTTTTTCCCCCTCAATCTTGCCAGCTGTCACCAAGTTCTAAAATGTATTTCTTCTCATGGTCATGTTACACCCACATTATCATGATTAAAGAACAAAGAGGCTAGCGAGACACATCACAGTAGATCAAACCAAGAATTTACACCGTAAAAGGCAGGTGCACTACCATTTACAAAATATACCTTAATAAACTGTGGCTTAGTTTCTTATAATTACACACATGGAAGCAAAAGTTAAAGACGAATGCATAGCAGCAAAGAAAAGAAAGAAAACCCAAAGGAGGTGATGCTAACCTGCAAGGCAACAGTGTCCAGAGTGAAGATTTACTGGCGGAATCCTGGGCTTGAAATGTTTGGCCGTGTCTGCTATAGCTCTGTTGGAAAAACAAACAAGAAACGTTAGGAATCAATATAATAACAAGGGGAAACGGACTACTTCTCATATGATTAGGTGTACTTGGTATTTGAAAGTAGTACCAGTTTTAGACCAATCGGGACTCAATGAGTGATGCGGTCAATATCACTACATCTATCTTTATTTCCCAGAATGCTGAGAATTAATTTAATTTTATTTAACCTCAAATCAATTTAATACAACCTTGTGTTCACAACTAATTTAATACAAATTTATTTAATAAAAGTGTTAACAACTTACACGATGTGAGTTGGTGATAACTTCTTTCGTTCATTTGTAATAACAATTTACTTGATGTTAACTACTATCTTGATATGAGTTGGTGTTAAAAACTTGCTTCATGAGTTGGTTATAACAACTTACTTGAAATGAGTTTGTGTTAACAACTTATTTTACATGAGCTGATGATAACTTTCCTGATATGAGTTAATGATAACAACTTACTTGATATGGGCTGGCGTAGTTCCACAGCACCCACCAACAATGTTGACAAGTCCGTCCTTCATAAACTCCTGCCAGCAGAAGATCACAGATGTTAGATTACAGAATGCAAAGCAAAGTAGGAAAAACACATGGCGTGGGAAAATAGCTTTACAAAAACAAACACGCAGGACATTGCAGTGATAAACTTTGATCAGTAAACAAAAATAGATCAAAAGAAATGACTCAAAATTAACTAAAATCAGACAAAGACATAACATTTTTCTTTCCCTTACAAACAACAGATTGTTGTGGTAACTGTTTTCTTATCTAATCGATTCAAAGGAACTAAAAGAAAAATATCCCCCCCCCCCCCCTTATTTAATCGATTAAAAAGGACCAAAAACAAGGGTAACATGTAATGATAGTTTTTATTATCTAAAAGTTAAAGAAGAACCAAAAACAATCCATCATCACCATCTTCATTTGTTGCCAAGTCGCGGGGAGGAACAGTTTGTGTTCCAGCATTCCGTGTGACTGCACAATGTCTTTGATATTGTGTATCTATTGTTTTCTTGGGTCCCTCTTGCTAGATCTTCTTTGGTGTAGGGCCAGGGCTGACAAAATTCTAACGAGATAGCCGAACCATTTGATCTTCTGCTTTTCATTATATGTGGCATAAGGTGTTGATCCCACCGTCAATCTTCTTCTGCTTCATCATTCCTCTTTTGAGGGAAATGCACCTCAAAGAACAGTGAGTCCAACTCTGGCAAGCATTTGTGTAAGGTTTGCAATGTAGACTGTCTGTCTGATACTCTTTCTTACTCAGTCTTGCCGGCTCCATGGTGAAGGAGTTACGGACGCAGTTTGTAATCCCACATACCATGTTTGAAACACAGCTGTGGGCGATTTGGCAGCGGACTGCCATACATTAGTTTTTTTTTAATGAAATGGTAGAGTGCCGGTCATTCTGAAAGCAATGGCAAACTATTGAACATAAACTTGCCCAGGAATCACGAACAGCAAAAAAATTAATGCTGGGGGGGGGGGGGGGGGGGTGTGTGTGTGTGTGTGAGGGGGGTTGACAACGTCCTGTAAAAGAAATGCAACTAACTAACTTGGTCTCAAATTGTTAAATTTACAGCTTTATCAGGCATCTCATCTTGCTGGTGTTCGTTTTGCATATATGTGTGATTTGGATTTAAAAACAATTCTAGTTTTTATAAAAATGAAACTTACTTTCACTTGCGATGCTGTGACTTCTGGAGTTTCATCATATTCTCCAAATGTATTAGGCAAACCTGTCATGATCAAAAGATGACAATTTAACTGGCACATGACACACATCACCATTTTAACAAATAGACACTCATCAAATAGAAACGACAAAGAAAACATAGTAAACACTAGGTAATTGAGAGGCAAATTATTTGTTTTTCTGTTTTAATTTGTTGTGCATCTGTTATGTCTGTTAAAATGTTTTTAACTGAAATAAAGATTTATGTGCTGTTTACTGTTGTCACTGCAGTATGGGGAACTTTAGGTGCTCAGTATTCCTATGCTTCTTTTTCCTTTGAGACTCTTAAGTCAAGTATACAACCATGCATGGACAGCCCTTTGTAGACCAGTTCATGGTATGTGGGATCATGTTTGTTCTATGGTGTGATATAGTCAGTCTCAGATTAACCCTCAACAGTCACCTTTAACAGCATGTACAGGTCTACAGTGTTCTACTCTTTACTTTCCCTTTACATCCATATAACATACAGGCATCAGAGTGCCTATATAGTGAGACAGGCATCTTAACTGCCTTCTTGTGTACAATCAGATATATTCTATAAAACAAATATTATGCTTGTACAGTCTAAACCAGTGATTCTCAAACTTTTTTAGGCTGCCATTCCTTGCCCGTGAGCCAGGGAAGTGAAGTGGTTTGTTCGCTTGAGGAAGTAAATGACCCCTTTTTTACACACCTCAGAGTGTATGGGCTTATGGTGCTGGCCTCATATTTTTATAGACCAATCAGCACTACAGGGGTGATGTGGTGAATATGCTGATTGCCTTTATTTCCCATAACATTTTCTGGTACCCATTTTAGGCCACGTCAATCTAGGAGCTGAGGTAATTTTTACAAATCGCCTTAATGTGAACGCTAACACATGACCAAGCATGTTAGCTACTATAGCTCCTCAAAGGAGGTGGTACCACCTGATTTGGGAATCACTGATGTAAACCAAAAGCAATAATGAAAGAATGTTCTATCATAATTTGTACTGACACTCCCCAAAGGGGGTGGTACAATCTAATTTGGGAACCATTAATGTAAACTGACGGCTATAATCAAAGAATGTTCTAACCAGCATTTGAAGAAGGTGGTACCACTTAATTTGGGAACTACTGATGTAAACCCAAAGCAATAATGAAAGAATGTTCTAACCGGCATTTGGGTAGCACAGCACATAAGCATCTGTATTCTTGCTGATGGATTCAATGAACGGTCTCATCTCTGAAGCGCCCAGAGCACAGTTGAGTCCCAGGCACATGGGCTGAGAGTGTGATACACTAATGATGAAGGCCTCGGTGGTCTGACCCGATAGGGTTCGGCCACTTTTGTCAACGATGGTGCCAGACACCTGAAAAATAATGGCATTACACACTACAGCAATCAGGCGTGAAACATTTCCAGACAAATGACATTACATTCTATTTAAATAATGAAGGCATAAACAGTATACTGCACAATTTATTGCTTGGCATATTCTGCTGTATCTCGTCAGGTGCACACTGCAGAAAAAAAAGTTCAACATAAAATGAAGGATGAATCCCTTCAAAGACATTGTCATGTGTTTCCTGTCACCACAGTTTTAAAGAGAATATCATTTCTTTTTGTTTATATAATTGGGGATTTACACACATGTACAGCTGGTGCTTCTGCATACTTTAGTCAATTCTGGTTATGTGTAGTGTGCATCTGTTATACAGCAAAACACAATCAGAAATAAATTGTGCTATTTATTGCTTGTGTCTGCATTATTCCAATTCACAATGGGAAAACGTTTTCAAATATTAATAGCAATCACACATGAAATATTTCAAGACAAATAGGGCGGAACGAAAGGACAAATGTTGGAAAGCAAGGACTGTAACTAGTTAAACCACATGGGGTTATAACCATGCAAGGTTATAATTGGGATCTCATCTCATCTTGTTTCTCTTGTACCTTTGCGGTGTCGAGGTGAAGCATAAACAGTGAGATAACGCCCATTTATGGGCTTCATGTAATTGGGATGAATATGTAAATTCTCATTTCAGATCCTGGTTTCATGTTATATTCCTTCAAATCTAGCCACTCTAATGTCACACATTAAAATGTAAACTTAAGAAAACCACAGCCCAATCTTTATAATTATCTCCTGCCTCCTACAAAGTAGATGCCTTGTCACCCTCCTGGACGAATCAAATGTCACAAAGGAGATGGTGCCAGCTAATTAAAATGTAGACTGACAAAAACTGCAGTTCAATCTTTATGATTCGTTTCTGTCAAAAGCTGTTATTTTATTTTCATGTATACCTATTCTTCTTTGAACACCTTCAGATGTCAACCTGAATATATATTAAGAAAACGGCTATCAACATGAACTTGTTAACATCACCACAGAGTTTGTCCTCAAATGAAGCAGGTGTAGGGTGCACAGAGCTCGCCGGCAAAGTCCGCGGGGCTTCAAACTTATTTTCTCTGTTCTGCATATATTGGAACACTTGCAGCAAATGTTTTGCTATCATTTTTGCAATTTCAGTTACATTCATCAGTAACCCCTATATATATGTATAAATACCCACCAATACAGAAGGAAACACTAAACAACAAACACACAAAGAAGCATGAAAATACACACACATCTTCATGGGCAGAGACATACAAAGACACACTTTAAAAAAGTTAGTTGCATATCCTTTACAGGATGCGACAGTCAACCCCAGCATTTTGTGGCTGTTGGTAAATTTTGGCAAGTGTACGTTCAGTAGTTGGCCACTGCTTTCTGAACAACGGCACTCATACCATTGAATGAAAACCAGCATAAGGCAGTCTGCTTCGAAATCACCCACAGCTGTGTTTCAGAAGCGGTATGCGGAATTACAAATACACACTAGCAGACAGAAAAATACACAGACTTATAATACACAAATGTACCACACATACATGAAACAAATGCATGAGACATACACACATTCAATAACAAATGTGTGCATATCCTTTACAGGACATCGCTGTCAACATCAGCATCTTTCAGCTGTTTGTTGATTTCTTGGCAAGATTACTCTCAGTACTTTGCCACTTCTTTCTGAACGACCGGCTCACATACCCTATAAGTTACCAACGCGGTTAGAATCGCTACGATTCTCGCCGTCGTCACATTACTCACGAGAGTTTACGGGATTGCAGAGAAAGTCGCTAATCCCTAGGCCAGGGAGACCGTCTTCAAGCACGTGAGGGAAAAAAATATGTTAATTAGTTAGTCGACAGATCATCCTCATTGCACATCGAACCATTCAGTCCATAAGTGCTCAAATCCCCTCCTCAGCAAATCCCGCAGTGGGTAGCGGCTAACGACACCAGTTCTGTGTTGGTTTATCAATCTATTTTGGCTTCCTGCGTAGTGTTCTTGTTTGGCCACCCCTCTTTTAATTTGCTGTTCTCGCAGTCTGGCCATGGTTGTAGATTCACAGTTATCACTTGGTTCTCGCAAAAGTCTTACTTCTCATAGAGCATTCAGAATATCAGCCTGGTCTGTGGCGCGTCCGCCCTCCACAGTAGCCTTACCTGCGAGCTTGTCAGCCCGCTCATTTCCTTGTACTCCCGCATGCCCCAGCACGAAGATGAAACTAATTTTTGCCAGCCAAGACCGCTCCAGAAACAACAACCATTCTTTTCAGATCCACCCCATCTCTATCCTCTTGAGTGTGCTCACTGAGTCGCTAAGGAAACATGCCCTAGTGAATGTCTGTGTCTCGAGCCATGTTATTGCTTTACTTACTGCCATGACTTCCATAGTCAGGCTACTTGTGGTTTCAGTGAAAGCACCAGAGTCCTCCTTCACAATTCTCCCTCTAGCCTGAGCCGTAAAGGCCCATGAGCTTCTCACATGTCGGACAACCGACCCATCTGTGTAAATGACAGCATCACCGTCTAGCGAATTCTCGAAAATCAACGCTTGTACTTCCGCCTCCACAGCAGCCGGATTTTCTTGTCCAAATTTTCTGTCTAGTTGGATGCAAACTGAAAAGGACGTACAGAAATCTGTTGGCACTTGTACCCACTCCTTGCCAGGTTCTAAGTCCTCAAATGAACACACCTGTTGAAGAATGTCTTCGGCTTGACCCATCCACGACCGTCCTCTTTTTAACCTGCTGCCCTTCACCTTCATAATTTCACTATGCAGTGGATGCTGTGTGTTTGCGTTAACTCTGAGGTAGGCGCGTGCTCTGAAAATTTGTATCCTGTCTTCAATGGTTGGAAAAATCAAGAAGGTAGCGCATCGCCCTGCATGCTGTATCTCTTGTATGTCCAAGAATAATGCGCATAGCTTCATTCTATATCATTTCCATCCTTTCTATCCGCTTAGGGCTGAGATTTAGGATTGCCATTGCATACTCAAAAACAGAAAGGACCAGACCCTCATATAGAAGACATAGATGGTGCTGCTCACAGTTTGCTGCCGCCATCACCCACATTGCAGCCAAACCCCACTTGGCCTTTGTTATCACCTGGTCTATGTGCACATTATAAGCAAGGCTTCGATCAACACGTATCCCCAGGTAATTCATTGCCTGCGTTCTTTCCACAGTCTCTGAACACAGATTAACACTTGGTGTTGTATATGTATGTATAAAAACATAAGAGAAACAAAACATATTAACAAATTAAACAGAACACAAGATACTGAAAGAACACAAATACTGAAGATCTAAAGATGAAAATTGTAGAAATGGTGGTCATAAACTTCCAACAATGTAACTCACAAACACAGGAACACGTGCATAGCCTGACTCAAACACTTTCTCAATAGCAAACAGGGCAGCTTTCGCATTGGCTGTGTCAAAGATGGTCTCCACTAACAGAACATCAGCTCCTCCATCCAGTAGTCCACGAGCCTGTTCCGCATAGGCATCAACAAGCAGGTCAAAGGCTGGAGATAAATGTAATTGTATGAATGTGAAGCATGGACAATGAGCTGACTCAAGCTGGAGATAAATTAATTGTTGTATGCATGTGAAACATGGACCATGAGCTGACTCAAAGACTAGAGATAAATGTAATTGTTGTATGCATGTGAAACATGGACAATAAGATGATTCAAGCTGGTCAAAGGCTGGAGATACATAAGAATATGTCCAATAACATAAAACCTGAGATGTTTTACAAAAATCCAGATAGAAGAAACCCAATCCAAACTGACCAATCCCAAGCACAAACACAGTTCTGTGCAGTGCATCACCAAGATATTAAGTTTCTATGGCTACTTAAAGTTCGTTAACTCTGCACGGAAACAGTGTACAAGGTGAAAATAAAAGAGAATGCCACCTCCACAAATCACTCAGTTCTGAAAATACCACAACCTTAGCACTTGACACCCCACAAATATGGTGGAAATTATCAATTCATATACAAAAGCCTTTGTGCAAACAAAAAAGATATGATAATCATTTATAATTACTGTGATTTAAAAAAAAAAAAGTTAGCTGCATATCCTTTACAGGACGTCGCAGTTAACCCCAGCATTTTTTGGCTGTTTGTGATTTCTTGACAAGTTCAGTAGTATGCCATTGCTTTCTGAACGACCGGCACCCATACCATTTTTTAAAGAAACCCAAGACAAGGCAGTCTGCTGCTAAATCGCCCGCAGCTGTTTTTGAATGTGGGCATGCGGGATTACGAACTACGCCCATAACCCCTTCTCCAATTACTGTGGTAGACAATTCAAATTCCAGTATGAAGATGTGTATTGTACAATGCAGCTTGAAAGATTTATCACTTTAGTTTATGTTGCGTGAGTTCTGCAGTATGCACCTGATGAGATGCAGTGGAATAGGCCAGGCAGTTTTATTATTTGTGCCTTCATTAATCAAATAAATGTAAGTGTTGTATGTATGTGAAACATGGACAATAAGCAGACAAGGTGAGAAACATATAACGGCCATGGACAGGTGTCCCGAGGAACACGGAAAGAATACCATGGATAGAAGGAAAACTAAACAAGACAGCCTTGTAAAAAACAGATGAAAATTGTAAATTAATTAGAGAAATTCAATGTAGACTGTCAAGAATCTTTGGACCAGCTATGAGGAGATATGAAATTGAAAACTTAGTGACAACTGGTAAACATGATGGGAAATGAGCAGGCAGAAGATCTCAGCATTTAACGGCTGTCAGTGATTTGCTAGGCAATTTTACGTTCAGTAGTTGCCATTGCTTTCTGAATGACCGACACTCATAACATTGTAAAAATCAATACAAAGCAATCTACTTCCAAACTGCCTGTGCCAGATTTCAAACCTGTATGTTGGGATCGTCAAACTGTCTTCATCACATTTAAGTCACAGATGCTGAATGCACAAGGCAATAAAAATATCAAGAGACTAAAAGTAGTTTTGTAGAGGATTTAAAATAAATAGATTATACAGAAAGACGTTGGCGTTGTGACGAAGGGGTCTGAAACACAGCTGCCGACAATTTGGGAGCAGGCCACCGTGTGCTGATTTTCATACAATGGTATTAGTGCTGGTCATTCAGAAAGCAATGGAGAACTACTGAATGTAAACTTGCCTAGTAAATCACAAATAGCCATACAATGTCGGGGTTGGATGCAGTGTCCTGTAAAGGATATGCAACTAACTAAATACAGCAAACAGAGACATCGTGCATGATGGCAGAAGAACATTAGGATTGGTTTCACAGACTGAGGGTCTATGCTCATTGGGAAATTAACAGTCAGAAGAAAATAAACATAATTCTTAACAAACTTACTGATGTTTCTAAGTTCTGGCTGTTCCACTGAAGGCGATATGGACAGAGTTCTGTTGGTTGGTCCCATGGCACCAGCCACATAGCGAGGAATGCCTGAGAACAAAATAAAAAAGGTCAACATCAACAAACTTCTCCAGGCAGTTTTGGAACATACAGGGTCTGTGCAAGAAGTCTCAGACCTTCAGCTGGGACAAATACAATTACTCACAAGGTCTGGAAATCTGATCCCCTTCAAATTACTTTCCTTGGGACAACACATTTCTTCATGGTCCTGTGGACACTTCTCCATGGTCCTGCGGACACTTCTCCATGGTTCTGTACACACTTCTCCATGGTTCTGTACACACTTCTCCATGGTTCTGTACACAATTCTCCATGGTTCTGTACACACTCCTCCATGGTCCTGTATACACACTCCTTCATGGTCCTGTACACACTCCTCCATGGTCCTGTATACACACTCCTCCATGGTCCTGTACACACTCCTCCATGGTCCTGTACACACTTCTCCATGGTCCTGTACACACTTCTCCATGGTCTTGTACACACTCCTCCTTGGTCTTGTACACACTCCTCCTTGGTCCTGTACACACTTCTCCATGGTCCTGTACAAACTTCTCCATGGTCCTGTACACACTTCTCCAGTTCTGTACACACTTCTCCATGGTCCTGTATACACTTCTCCATGGTTCTGTGGACACTTCTCCATGGTCCTGTACACACACCTCCATGGTCCTGTACACACTTCTCCATGGTTCTGTGGACACTTCTCCATGGTCCTGTACACACTCCTCCATGGTCCTGCGGACACGCCTCCATTGTCATGTGCACACTTCTCCATGGTCCCACAGACACACCTCCATGGTCATGTACACACTTCTCCATGGTCCTTCACACACTTCTCCATGGTCCTATACACACGCCTACATGGTCCTGTACACACTAAACAGACACACATGTGC
Organism: Cepaea nemoralis; assembly: GCA_014155875.1. Taxonomy (NCBI): domain Eukaryota; kingdom Metazoa; phylum Mollusca; class Gastropoda; order Stylommatophora; family Helicidae; genus Cepaea; species Cepaea nemoralis. The sequence continues at coordinate 93,930 of JACEFZ010013856.1, read as the reverse complement.
ACATGTCTCCATGGTCCTGCCATGCTGCAAGCTTTCCAGAAAGGTTTCTTTGGGAATGGAGTACAGCTTATTTTTCCTGACCAAAGGGGACATAATTTTTTTTAACAGAACCCATATACTGTATTGAGAGAATGGACTGATTTCACCCTAATTCACTAATTATAAGACAAAATGATATTTTGTCTCTAATTATTAGCTCTAATCTTTCATTCACATTATTTTTTATGCTGAGATGTTTAACTTCCTGTGCTTCTTACAATACTCATATTGTGAGAACTATGTCCTCCATATATCTTCAGATATTTATTTTTTGCAATATCTTTGTACTAAAATATTTTTAATTCAATAATAGTGGTATAAAACTACATTTTGGTACTGGTAGTTGCCTGAACATGTTATAAATTTCACAGACATTTCACATTTTTCATGAACAGAATCCACAGATAGATCACAATTTTTCACCATATTGGAGTTAGCCTGCTCACAAAACAATCATATAAAGTCGCTAAGAGGCATGATATGAAATAACAAATATTCACTAATAAAATGACATAAGAGCCACATAAGGCATGTTTTAAAATAACAAATTTCTACCAATAACAAGACATAAAAGCCACATTCAGTCACTAGCCACAGAAGGCATGTTATAAAATAACAAATCTTCCACGAACAGCTTGACATAAGAGCCACATTCAGTCTCTAGCCACAGAAGGCATGTCACAAACATCCATCAATAACATGACACAAGAGCCATATTGAGTCACTAGCCACAGAAGGCATGTTATAAAATAACAAATCCCGGGAAGGTTAACGCGGTCAACAAATGCCAGCAGAAGAAAGATTTGTCGGCCTAACGTCGCAAGAATGCAGCTCTGCTGTAAACAGGCACAACACTCACGTCCGGAAAAAAAAACTCCGGATGAACGCAGCAGAAGAAGAAGAAATAACAAATTTCCACCAACAGCTTGACATAAGAGCCACATTGTCTCTAGCCACAGAAGGCATGTTATAAAATAACAAATATCACCTAATAACACAACACAAGAGCCACATTTAGTCTCTAGCCACCATACAGACTTGTCATAAGATAAATATTTAGCAGTCTCACATGGCAACTGTAAAGGTAATGGTGGCCACTGTGACTGGTGCAAAATACTCAGGTGTTCACATATACGAAGCCACACATTTCTTAAATGAAATGACTCAACCTTTTTCTAACTAACTCCCCTTACACTTTCTAACTCAAATGTTTAGTTATTCCCTTGATGTGCCGGAAACAAACTAAAACTATTTTAACCCTTTACAGGGCAAAACGTCTATTTGCGGCCGATCCCTTAAACGAGCAGATCAGCCGATCGCGCCCGATACTATTAATGCATTGTAAAAACGCGATCTCTCTGCTTTCTGACACTTCCGATGGCTACTTTTCGGTTTCGCCGATAGCTTGACAACGTGGCCGCCATTTGTAAACGCTTACTATGAATTTGAACGGACTTTTATGGACTTTTTTTTTATAGTTTTCGGGACTTTTACGCTTAGTTTTTCAAAATGGATTTCGGCGATTCTTCAAGTGATAGCCGAGATTTCGCTAGGTTCAATTTAAGTGACATTAAAGGGCACGAAGTTGACTATTAATCGCAGCTAGATATCTGAAAAGCATTACTTTGCATTAGCAGTCTGAGTCAGACTATTTTGACTGTCTACGTCTAATTTCTCTAATCAGTTTACGATGTTCATTTGTCTCCTGTAGTACTTGGTCATTGGTTTTTCTGTCTGTCCATGGTATTCTTTGCATTTTCCTCAGAAACCACATTTCTGCAGCCATCAGATGCTTTTCAGCTTGACTGCTCATTGTCCAAGTTTCACATCCACACAAAAGAACAGGCTTTATGTATCCCCTCAACACTCTTTTTCTCGTTTCAATTGACATCTTCTTATTGGTCAGAATGTTTTTCATCTTGCTAAAGGCTACTTTCCCAGGAAGGTTAACCCGGTCAACAAATGCCCGCAGAAGTCGGATGTGTCGGCCTAACGGCGCAAGAACGCAGCTCTGCTGTAAACAGGCACAACGCAGTCACATCCGAAAAAAAATCCGGATGAACGCAGAAGAAGAAGAAGAAGGCTACTTTCGCCATGGCGATTCTTGTTCTAATCTCTTCAAGGCATCTCCCATCAGATGTTATAACTGTTCCAAGATAATTGTACCGATTCACTTGTTGAAGAATATTTCCATTTACTTGTATATTACATTGTGGCACTTCTTCCTTCCTACTGATGACCATAACCTGAGTCTTTTTACAATTTAATTCTAACCCCAGTTGCTCACTGTGTACAACAACCGCATCTACTAATTGTTGCAGGTCCTGCTCATTGTCTGCAATTAATACTGTATCATCTGCATATCTAATGTTATTGATGTTTCGTCCTCCAATGCTGATTCCATTTATATCCTCTACATTTCTGAAAATATTTTCACTGTACAGGGAAAAAAGATCTGGAGACATCACACATCCCTGCCTAACACCTCTCTTAATTGGCTGATACTGTCCCACTTCATTATCAATCCTTATTGCAGCTTGTTGTTTCCAATATATGTTTTTTATAAGTCTAATGTCTTTCCCATCAATTTGTAGATCTGCAAGCATATCCACCATGCTGACATGTCTAACGCTATCAAAAGCCTTTGTATAGTCAATAAAGCAAAGATGTATATCCTTGTTTACTTCTATAGCACGTTCAATAACTGTTCGCAGCATATACACAGCATTTACTGTACCCTTTCCTTCTACAAACCCGCATTGTTCTTCCCCTATTTCAGGTTGTATCTTCTTCCTCATTCTTTGCATGATAATTCTTAGCAAAATCTTTGTGATGTGACTCATTATACTAATTGTTCTATGTTGATCACATTCCAAGGTTCCTGATTTCTTTGGGATTGCAATAAATATAGAGTTACATAATTCAGGAGGTATATCTCCAGTATCATATAATGTGTTCAGCAGTCTGGTGACTTGATCTAGTCCAAATTCTTCTAAAGTTTTAATCATTTCTGTTGTGATGTTATCTGCACCGGGGGCCTTGGCAGCTTTCATATGCTTAAGAACATTTCGAACCTCCATCTCCAAAATTGGCGGTCCTTCATTATTAAATCTAATATCATACTGTTCGTCTCTGTTATCATCATAAAGGTGTTTCACATAATCTGTCCATACCTGTAGAATCTGGTCTTTTTCTATTATGATTTTGCCATCTTCAGTTTTTAGACACCCGGTTGATGTACTTGTTCTTTTATTAGTAAGTTCCTGAATTCTTTTGTGCACTAATTTGGTATTTTGACTGTTGTGTTGGCTTTCAATTTCTAAGCACTTTTCCTCAAGCCATGCTTCTTTTGCCTCCTTACATAATGTTCCGACTTGTCTGTGAATTTCTTCATATTTGACAGAATTGCCGTATAAATGACGGAAAATCACAAACATGCTGTATTTCATAAATATTTGTGTTCATATATGGATTACCGACAACAATCACATGAGTAACATATTCTGCATGCTTTTCCCTTCATTGTGTTGTTTATTTAACTAAAATCAGTTGACTAACACCTTATTTGTGATGTTTTTTACTAACGCAACCCGAAATTTTACCGAATCCTGGAAAAATCTTGCCCGTTCAGGGCTAAAAAACGGACAAGCATCTGCCCTGTAAAGGGTTAAAAAGGCAACAGCAGTAATAAAATAAATTCCTTTAGTGTGTGCCACAAACTAACCACTTGTTCACTTTCTGACACCATGAGTTTTTCACTCATTCTTACTGCATATCTTGGAGGAACTGTTTTGAAATAGAACAAGACAAAATGAAAAATTTATCACAGACACTAAAATGAAACAGCTAACACGTGTGAAGCTCACCTGTCTGGCGAGCAACTTCCTCGCAGGCAAGTTTTGCTACTTGTGCAGATTCTTTGTTCAGTCTGTAAACCTGGCAATAGCAAGAAAAGCACATGTTTAATTATCAATTAATTCCCTTGGAGAGTACAAGTTGTCAGATAAACATTTGTTTCATGTTTTCATCTATCATATCAAATCTATAGAACAAAATGATACATCTTTATAAAGCAAGATAGGTGATCCTGCTCTGTGCCAGAAAAGAACACACCAGACTGAACAATGAAATTAACATAAATTGCTCAAATCCTACCTGTGCACATGTGGATTGACAGAACAGACAGCCTAAGATTATTTCCTTCAAGACTGCCACATATTTTGTCAACTCCAAACTGAACATTAGTCCAAGGAGACAAACATCCACACAAAGCTATTTAAGAGTCTCAATAACCTCTAAATTATGGCAACAAACATTCAGAAAACCAGACTTCATGTGTGGACATTACTAGAACAACAGCGAACGAGGTGGTGAGGAAGAAGAGGAAAAAGAAATAGAAGTAGAAAATCTAGCTTGTCTGGCATAAAACAGAATTGTACTTTAATTATTCTTCTTCTGCTGTGAGCTGGGAGGATACCTTTCTGTGTTGTTTACCTTGGCATAATTACGCACACAGTAATACTTTGTCAGATAATAAACGAATAAACTTTATGTTAAATTGAACACACGGGCCCTTCTAACATTCTACCTTTCTTATCTCTCTCCATTTATAAATTATTTTATTCATACATCACTTATTAGGTTAATTATTAACAACAATAATATATGCATTCTAAGCACATTAACTGCACACAAATTGAGCTAACCTAAATCTCCTTATTATTAGAAGCCTGTTTGGGAAATCAAAACTTTGACATGACTGGTAATAGGTGGGTGCACATAAAGTGAGAAGTCAAGATCACAGATCACCTAGCATCTTCACATTGATGGTTGGCTACATGTATCCCCAGTATTTCCTATGTTATAGAAATGATGAGCAGTTTAACATCCTATTTCCCATCCAGCTGGTGTTATCTTCCCATTAAAACCGCTGATTTCAACATGCATGCTAGCTTCCACCTTCAACACATATTTAAGGAAGGTATGTCTTTTAATGTGCCCAAACCAGGTGTAAAAGATAGGGGGTGGGGTGTGTGTGCATTCGCGAACTAAATATAAGTGATCTACATTAAGGAAAAAGTAACACTCAGGTAACACATATAATACTCTAAGCAAAGGCAACATCAGTTGAAGAACATTCTGTGTAACATATATCTGCCAACTGAAATCAGAAAAATAATTTTAGGATGTTATATACTGCACATACTACTGTATGTCTGAATTACGGACACAAAATACAGAAGGCAGAAAGAAACTGGAGGCCAGAGATATGGTTTCCTTACAGATATCAATAATTCCTAGTATGGCTATGAAGATAAATGTACTGCAAAAGGCTAATTCATGAAGAAGTGTGATTACCCACACCAGGACAAGACAACCATCATTGGTTGGTGGCATTATCAACTGAAAGGGACAGATGAAGGTGGTGACAACAGGGAAGATGGATGGTGTTAGAGAAAGATGTCAACAGAAGAGGGGGAATGCTGGATAAGTTGGCAGAGTAATGTGGAAGACAATCAACAGCTAAACAGGTCAGGAATACAGAGGACAAGCCAAGAAACATCTGATGTCAGCAGAAATATGGTTATGGAGGAACTTGAAAAGAAACCGATAACCGTACAGAAATATGATTTCGGAGGAAAATGCAAAGAAACCCTTGGGCGGATAGAAATATGATTTCGGAGGAAAATGCAAAGAAACCCATGGGCAGGTAGAAATATGGTTTCTGAGGAAAATGCAAAGAATACCATGGGTGGACAGAAATAAGCATGAGGTTACCTTTCAAGAAGCAGATGAAAACTGGAAATTGATTTCTGAAAAAGGAAGACAGTCAATATTATTTGGTTTTGTTATGAAGCCGGTGGTCATGAGTTCAATCCTCAATCACGGCAGATTCAAATGGTTAAAATTGACCTAAAATGGCTACAAAATGTCTTGAGAAGCAAAGGTAGCCGGTGTGATACAGACCACATTAGCCACCAAGTGCTGATTGGTCTATAAGGTTTTTAAAATCTGTCCTGCACCAAATGCCCAATATGCCTTATGGCATGTAAAAAGTCGTCTCTGGTATCTGGAGAAATCAACTTGGAAAATTTGTGTCAACTGGTAAACTTGATGGGAACAGATCATAAGGAAGACAAAGAGATGAAAAAAGCCAGATGAAATGGTAAAAAGGCATAACTGGGACAAGGACAAGGACCTGATCAAAGGATCTTGTGATTGTGTGAGATGGCAAATCATGCCCGCCCATTCTTATCAGCGAAGCGCGTATATTTAAAGCATGTGTTGTGTAAACTAATCCAGAAACTAGTGTTTAGTGTAAAATAAATATTTTAAAAATCTGGCTTACAATGTGCTCCAATCCATAGTCAGCTTGAGCTACGGAGGTCCCACTGAATGTGTTTGTTTCCACAAAATCTGCTCCTGCTTCGAGGTACGCCTGAGAAATATACAGTTCAATGTAATTAATTAGACACATGTAACGAACACCATAAAGCTTTCATGAATAGAAAGTCAACAATTTCTAAAAACACTCACACAATAAACTCTCAATTAGAAAATATACATTAAAAGACTGAACTTTTTATGTAGACATTACTTGAACAACAAAGAGGGAGGGTGAAAACCAATTTCTAAACAAAAACATTCTTTGTCTATTCAGCCTCTCAGAGCCAGCAGAAAGAATAACAGATGACTGTGAAAACTCAGTGACAATTCTATTGTGTGCAAAGAGATATGTTGGCCTATTTAATGTGGCCTATAATGTACGGGCTCGCTGCAGACAAGGTTAGGGAAATCCACAAAACTTAATCAACACTGAGCTTATCCACTGTGGCTGAACAGGTCAAAGATTTTCACTCACTCAATAAAAATTATAATTAGTAATAATTTGCATTGTTTACACCCAAGGCTGTGAAATAATATTTATATTTTAACAAAGTATTTTGGTTTTCTACTGAATCAGCGAAAAAGTTAATAAAAAATAATAACTTTCTTCAATTCATTTCATTTTGTAAAGACTGCCTCTCATTTTGTAGAGACTGGTTTATAGTCTTTAGCAAAAATGATCTGAAAAGCACATATGTGCTATTTTCTGTTTAGTGTTAGAATGGAATCTTATGAAGTAATTGCAGCCCATTCTCAGACTCCATGCAGTTTTGTATTTTCCTTTCATTAATGCTCACAACTGTTTTCTTCTTTGCTAATGTAGGACTGCCAATGTTCTGATATCTTAGACTGAACAATTTGTTCATTTTCTATTGGTTTAAAATTTGACAAAACAGTATGCATCTTCCATACTTAGAAAGTACTCCCAAAGTGAATATTCACATCTTATGTAAAACACATGTACAATCACAGATGTTATATTCAAGTCTTATGTAAAACACATGTACAATCACAGATGTTATATTCATATCTCATGTAAAACACATGTACAATCACAGTTGTATATTCAAGTCTTATGTAAAACACATGTACAATCACAGATGTTATATTCAAGACTTATGTAAAACACATGTACAAACACAGATGTTATATTCATGTCTTATGTAAAACACATGTACAATCACAGATGTTATATTCATATCTTATGTTAAACACATGTACAAACACAGATGTTATATTCATATCTTATGTAAAACACATGCACAATCACAGATGTATATTCAAATCTTATGTAAAACACATGTACAATCACAGATGTTATATTCATGTCTTATGTAAAACACATATGTTATATTCATATCTTATGTAAAACACATGTACAATCACAGATGTATATTCAAGTCTTATGTAAAACACATGTACAATCACAGATGTTATATTCATGTCTTATGTAAAACACATGTACAAACACAGATGTTATATTCATATCTTATGTAAAACACATGTACAATCACAGATGTTATATTCATATCTCATGTAAAACACATGTACAATCACAGATGTTACATTCATATCTTATGTAAAACATGCACGATCACAGATGTTATATTAATGTTTTATGTAAAACACATGTACAATCACAGATGTTATATTAACGTTTTATGTTAAACATATGTACAATCACAAATGTTACCTTGTGTATTTGACAAATCAAATCTGGTTTTGTCAGGCTCAGCAAATCATTATTTCCTTTCAGATTGTTTGGATGATTCTGGAATAAATTACCTCGAAAATCATCTTCATCGAGTCTTTCATTTTGAATCATGGTGCCCATTCCCCCATCAAACACCATAATTCGTTTCTTTAGTGTCTCTTGTATTTCTTGGAAAATATCTGTTTGAAAAATCACAAATTAAAAACAAAATCAATTCTAAACAATGTTTTCTCATAAAGAATTTGATTATTGACGGATCAACATCACAGCACATGTTACAAAAACAGATTGTCCACGACTTATGGCCTGGCATATGTTGTTGCCAACTTTGTGCAAACAAAAGGACATGATAGTCAGTTTACAATTATTGTGGTAGACAATTCAAATTACTGTGTTGTATATTTCACCTTGAAGTATTTATCTTACTACTTTAGTTTATGTTGTGTGATTTCTGCAGCATGTACCTGATGAGATGCAGTGAAATATGCCAGGCAATAAATCATGCAATCTATTGTTTCTGTCTTCGTTATTCAAAATAAATTCTGACACAAAGTTCAAGTTTCTACTGTTCTCTATACGAGTAGACTTAAAGAATATAAGTTTGGCATATGTTGTTGCCAACTTTGTGCAAACAAAAGGACATGATAGTCAGTTTACAATTATTGTGGTAGACAATTCAAATTACTGTGTTGTATATTTCACCTTGAAGTATTTATCTTACTACTTTAGTTTATGTTGTGTGATTTATGCAGCATGTACCTGATGAGATGCAGTGAAATATGCCAGGCAATAAATCATGCAATCTATTGTTTCTGTCTTCGTTATTCAAAATAAATTCTGACACAAAGTTCAAGTTTCTACTGTTCTCTATACGAGTAGACTTAAAGAATGTAAGTTTTCTATTACTTGCTATAGATCAAAAATCATATGATACAATATGAAATTATTATATATAAAGGAAGGTTGATATAATATAACAGAGATTGATTATTCAGCCTAGCCAAGACTATGATAATTTGTCTTATATTACATGTCATTAATAATTATCTTACATCTTAGTGAAGTTGAGAGGGAACTGCAATGATAATATCATGCGCACAGTCGGATGAGGGTTTTGCTCATTGCCGGATAATTGAATTAAATTCCAATTAAAAATTATAAATCCTATTAAGAATGTTTCTTTCAAATGCATACTGGTTCTCAGAGCTGTACACATTGTCAGAGATGGCTAAATACGCAATCCACTACTCTACCTATCACATGACAGACCCACAGCATGAAACTGCTCCGGGACAAATTAAAATCAATTAACCTGTACGAAGTGATTATACGCAGCGTGCTGTGAATAATGCCTTCCATAGCTACATGTTATTCACAGTCGTGGCTGGTCACGTGACGTTTACTACTGTTGAGAATCGCAATAGAAAACAGAGCATTCTTTTCAAGGTTAGGAACTGCATACAGAACTAAATGTATAAAATATATATTAAAAATGATTAAAATTTTTAATGGGAGCCACACTTAAATCTCACAGCTGTGAATATCACTCAGTATTATTCACAGCGCGCTGTGAATAATGCCTCTCTAACCTGTAGCAGTAGCTAGCATATTATTATTCACAGCTAGGGATGACATAGGTGCATTCATAACCTCTGCGCTGTGGAAACAATTTTCTCTTTACTGGAGTGGTGAGGGGTGTACACCACCCTTTTCTTATTTTGTAAATATCCAGTACTGTATACCATGAATGGGACCAAGTCTACACAAATTATAGGTGGGCATATTACTTGAAGCCACTCCTCCTCCTAAAGGACCATTAAGAAACATGAAACAAATACTTGCATTAAAGATAAATTAAGAAATAAATCAGTCAGGTGCCATCTCAACAATGAAAGTTGGCTGTAATGGATCTCCAATAGATACTCTTATCTTATCTCCAACTCTTGTTGTACACCCTGCTGTTCATCCATCTCTTGATGTTACCTTCCCACTTGTACCACTGTATACCTCTTGCCTTCAACTCTTCTCTACAGTATATTGATTGTATTAATTCATGTGATGACCACCTTCCATGCCATGACACAATTTTCCCTAACATTTATTAGTAAATGTAAACATTAGAAATTAAATTGTATACTACAAATACAATTTATTCAATTAAAGTTATTAAAAATATTAAAATTAAAAGTAAGTATACAACAAAGTATAAAAAGTATACTAAACTAAAACGAATAAATGAAACGTGTAATTAATCAATGAATATTAAAGCAAACAGAATATTTGAATATATACAGTATACTATAATCGAAATGTATGATACTATAATATAATATGATGAACATAAGAAAAGTAAACAAAATCAGAGATGATAGACGTAGTAGAAGTATTAAGTAGGTTAGTAGGTCCAGGTGTGTCACTGGAAACGGGGTCACTGTGTTAAAGATTAAAGGTCACGCTACCAGAATGTGTAGTGTGTAGTAGGTACTGCATGCATTCGACTAGTACCTGGTCTTAAGGGTTCTTCTGGACTTTCCAGTGTAGGAGCCATGGTAGTGTGTTGCTCAGTAACCTCTGTAAGTAAAATATATATAATCCCCAGTTTTCCTACAAAATGTACGGCGTAAAACCAAACGACGGGACCAGAAAGCAACGGTCATTTATAGACTTCTCGAGGTGGTTAGTGCGCATGAGCGGAAGTAGTAGTTGACTTCCTGTATTCGTGGAACGATAGCAGGATAAACAGTTAACTGTGGAGTAAGAGATGTCTTTCCCGTTAATAATAATATTTTACCTGGGGAAGGGAACACCAATATTGTAGAATATATAGCGAGTTCACTCTCATGTATTTGAAAAGGATACAGCTTATAATGATACTTCCTGACTTGTTCTGTTTAGTAATAATATCTTTATTTCTCTCTAAAGATCTCATCTGTTTTAATGAGAATGTTCTTTAAAGGTGGGAGATACGTGACAGTGACAGAGATTATGGGCAGATTACTGAAAAATAGGCCTAGTAAAATGGGCTGCATACAAGAAGATTTATCTAATATGTAATAGGTCACTTTTATCGAATGTCAGAAAAAGAGTACTGAAATGTTAGGTTTTACCTGTTCTGCTGTACGGCAATGAATCTTGGGATTTGAACGATCTAGTAGTTAGGAAGGAAGAGCCAGGAGGATTCCATGTTCCTGACTCAGTCTGATTGAGATACTGACTGTATGTATGTATTCCTTTGGCATCTAATGAGAAGACAGACATTATAAAACATTGTGACGACTGGAAGGATCAGTGGTCTAAGAGGAAATATGAGATAAATTATGCTGAATGATCTAAGGTGGAGAATAACAATAATATAGTATTGTAATGTATTGATTCCAAACAGAACCAAGGACCGAGTTCTGTGGAGAGATATGAACAGCTGGCAGAGCTCATTATTATGATATTTCTTAAACCTCCTTTAAAATCCTCAAAATGATATTAGGGCAGAGTAGACAAGCAAGCAGAATGCAGTAATATAGTTTAGTAGCTCATAAAACAAATATTGGCACTCTTCCGAATAATGGTCCCAAATTATTTATTGTAAAAAGCATCCCGTAAAGGGCCTCATTAGGTGATATAATAAAAAAATATTAAACACTACGAACTAAAATATAGAACTGAGAAAATGGAATTATGTACCAATAACATTTCACAGTTACATGTGGAAATTGTGGCACTAAAGTTGTAAATACTGTCCGAAAGCATGTTCTTTGTGAAAAAATTGTACATATCGGAACGAGCATTGAATGTGTTGTCGATCACTTCCGGTTGAGTGTGTTGGTGGACTGCTAGACCGATCGATAGATGCAATAAATGTTTTTGGGCCCGGAGGGCTCTCACTGTCGTCGGAGTGTATACTTATCAGTTATATGTAGAAATATACACTCCGATGGCATTGAGGGCCCTCCGGGCCCAGGAAACATTTATTGCATCCATCGATCGGTCTAGCAGTCCACGACATACTGAACCGGAAGTGATCGACATCATCACCTAATGAGGCCCTTTAAGGGATACTTTTTACTCTAAATAATTTGGGACCATTATTCGGAAGAGTGCCCAAATATTTATACCAGGGAACAAATAAATACAATGTCAATATATCAAGAACCACTCGTTTCATTAGTAAATGAAAATCACTATGATTTCTTGAAGAAAATTATCCTCCAGTGATCACTTTAAAGCAAACGATTAAGAGGCAGGAAATAGAAGTCCTTGACTTAGAATGTTAATGGATAAGTAATATTTAAAACATTGATAATATGGAGAACAGTGGAGGATTGCAATAACTAATGTCTCTATTATGGCCCCCTTATCTTAGCTCTGTGACGAAGGGGTTACAAATGCTTTTCGTAATCTCACAGTGCTTTGAAACACAGCTGCAGTCGATTTAGAAGCAGACTGCCTTGCGTTGGTTTCCATATAAAGGTATGAGTGCCAGTCATGCATAAAGCAATGGCAAACCACTGAACATAAACTTGTCAAGAAATCACAAACAGCCAAAAAAAATGCTGGGGTTGACTGCAACATCCTGTAAAGGATGTGCAACTAAATTATCTATCTTACCCTTGTGTCTCATGGAGTTCAGGGATACATTCAGTAGCATGTCCTCTGCAGAACCTCGCTCCCATAACAACCTTCTGGAAAACTCGGTCATAAGCAAGATGTTCCGTGTCCGATACACCCAGCTGGAAATCATCTGCCACATCCTGCACATATCTTCTCTTTGGCCTTCCTCCCCACCCTTCTTCGATATTCAGATATTGTTGCATGTAAACATTTGTTCTTTTTTGTATCCAACATATTCTTAGAATCAGTCTATAACATTTATATTCAAAGACATTTCTGCACTGTTCAGCTTGTTTAGTAAGTGTCCAGGTCTCACAGGCGTATGTTGCAATGTGAAACATGCATGCTCTTAAAAATATAACTTTTGTAGGTCTATCCCATGCCACAATTTATTCAGTTTTAGTTTTTGAAGAGCAATAAAGATTTGTCTTTTCATTTCTTTCATTGTGTCACCATTGTTGGTAATTAATGACCCAAGATATTCAAAATTTTCCACCACCTACAATTTATTCTCATTGACATATATTTCTTTCTCCATATTAGTTTTATCTGTATGCATTATCTTTGGTTTTGCTATGTTAAGATATAAGTTGTGGTTTTCACTATTCTTTTTGGCTGAGGTTATTCGTTTTTCTATACCATTCTGTGATGTGGATAGTAATACAATTGAAAATCCATCATGTGCCATGCCGATAAGTGTGGGCGGTCATGTTCTGCCATCTCACTCAATCACCAGAGTCGTGGATCAGCTCCGTGTTTCTGTCTCGACCATGCCATGTGGCCAAGCCATCCAGGTATTTAATTCTTGGTCTTCCCTTTGGTCTCCTCCCTTCGATTTTGCCAGTTGTCACTAAGTTCTCCAATTCATTTATTCTCATAACATGCCCAAAAAACTTTCTGACTGTCTACGTCTAATGTCTTTGATCAGTTTACTATCTTCATTTGTTTCTTGTAGGACTTGTTCATTGGTTTTTCTGTCTGTCCATGGTATTCTTTGCATTTTCTTCAGAAACCATATTTGTCTGCTCATTGTCCACGCTTCACATCTATATAAAAGTATAGGTTCTATGTAGTACTTCAACACTCTTTTTCCTCGTTTCAATTGATATCTTTTTATTGGTCAGTATGTTTTTCATCTTGCAAAAGACTACCTTCGCCATGGCAATTCTTGTTCTAATCTCTTCAAGGCATCTCCCATCAGATGTTATGACTGTTCCAAGATAGCTGTACTGATTAACTTGTTTAAGAATATGCCCATTTACTTGTATTGATTGATTGATTGATCTAGGAACCGACATCACAGCATTCGGGACATTCCCATAAGCGCTCCGTCCCCATCCTCAGCAACCAGCGAAGAGTTCCAACACTAATAGTTCCAGTAGCAATCTGATTATATGTCCGTCTCGCCTTTCCTCTGAGCGTTGAGCGTCGGTCAGATCCCCTCGTCACTCCTCGCTGCCTCATTCTAACCAGACTATGGTGATCCATTTGCTCCTCCAAGGTGTACACATGCTCCCACAAGGCCGCAACCACATCTGCCTTGTCATGCATCAATACTCCACCAAGTTCTGCCGAGCCAGCCAATCTGTCCGCCTGTTCATTCCCCAGCACACCGGCATGCCCAGGAGAAAAGATCCAGGTGATGCTTGCTACCCGTGACCTCCGAAGCGAAGCAAGCCACTCTGCACGAAGCTTGCCTGTTCTCACCCTTCTCAGCATGCTTTCTGAGTCAGTTACAATCACAATATGTGTATGTATCGTGTTTTCTATCCAGTGGAAAGCTGCACTGACCGCCTCCACCTCCATTCTTAAGCTAGATGTAGTGTCATCATATGCCAGGCTCTCCTGCACCAAACGCCGATCATTAGGTTTTGCCAAGAACCCCCAAGCACTTCTCCTACCTCCTACTTGTATATTACATTGTGGTATTTCTTCCTTCCTAGTGACGACCATAATCTGTGTCTTCTTACAATTCAATTCTAACCCTAGTTGTTCACTGTGTTCAACAACCGCATCTACTAAATTTTGCAGATCCTGTTCATTGTCTGCAATCAAGACCTTATCATCTGCATATTTAATTTTATTGATGTATCATCCCCCAATGTTGATTCCTTCCATATCTTCTCTATTTCTGAAAATATTTTCACTGTACAGGGAAAAAAAAATCTGGAGACATTACACATCCTTGTCTCACACCTCTCTTAATAGGCTAATATTGACCTACATCATTATCAATTCTTATGGCAGCTTGTTGTTTCCAATATATGTTTTTTACAAATCTAATGTCTTTTCCATCAATTTGTAGATCTTCAAGCATCCTTATCATGTCGTCATGTCTCACTTTATCGAAAGCCTCTGTGTAGGCAGTAAAGCAGAGGTGTAGAATTTCTATACAACCCTCAATTACTGTTCTCAGTATGTACACAGCATTTACTGTACCCTTGCCTTCTACAAACCCACATTGTTCCTCTCCTATATCAGGGTGTATTTTCTTCCTAACTCTTTGCATGATAATTCTTAACAAAATATTTGTGATGTGACTCATTATACTAATTGCTTGATGTTGATCACATTCCAAGGCTCCTGATTTCTTTGGGATTGCAATAAATACAGAATTACATAATTCATGAGGTCTCCAGTATCATATATGATATTCAGGAGTCTGGTAACTTTATCTATTCCGTATTCTTCTAAAGCATTAATCATTTCTGTTGTGATGCTGTCTGAAATGGGGGTCTTGCCAGATTTCATATGGTTAAGAACATTCTGAACCTCCATCTTCAAAATTGATAGTTCTTCATTATTATTTTGAATATCATACTGTTCTTCTCTGTTATCATCATAAAGGTTTTTCAGATAATCAGACCATACATGTAAAATCTGATCTTTTTCTATTATGATTTTTCCATCTTTTGTCTTTAGGCAGCCTGCTGACGTATGTGTTCTTTGATTAGTAAGCTCCTGAATTTTTTTGTGCATTAGTTTGGTATTTTTACTGTTGTGTTGTTTTTCAATTTCTATGCAATTTTTCTCGAACCATGCTTCTTTTGCCTCCTTGAAAATACCCTTTGAAAATAAAGTTTAATTGTTCCATTTTGAAAATACAAATATTTTGTGTTTTTTGACAGGTCTCGTAATCATTAACTTGATATTGAGTGATGCCCTGGTATAGACTGTATCAATGATAGCCCGCAGAAGAAGAACTAATTCCGGCTCTGACAGTCAGCAGCAGCAAAATACACCACCACCTGGTCAACAGCACCATCACCAGCAGTATTACAACAGCGGCAACAGGCAGCAGTCACCACCGTTGATACCAGTGTCGTCACAACATATCGCTGACCCAGATATGACCTGCCGTGACAGATCCAATGAGTTTCTGTCAGTAGTTAAATCTCTACAATCTAGACAGGTATTGGTTAATGTCTGGTTGTCCTCTCTCTCTCTCTCTCTCTCTCTCTCTCTCTCTCTCTCTCTCTCTCTCTCTCTCTCTCTCTCTCTCTCTCCCTCCCTCCCTCCCTCCCTCCCTCCCCCCTCCCTTCTTTCTTTCTGTCACTCTCTCTTATCTGGGTGATATCACTGTTGTTTCTATTTTCTCTCCATCTCTTTCTCTGTGTCTCTCCCTTCTTTCTCTCTTATCTGGGTGATAAATGTTTTGCATATCCTTTACAGGACATCGCTGTCAACATCAGCATCTTTCAACTGATTGTTGATTTCTTGGCAAGATTACGCTCAGTAGTTTGCCATTGCTTTCTGAGCGGCCGGCTCACATACCCCGTAAGTTACAGACGCGATTCGAACCACTGCTGATTCTCACCGTCGTTACGTTACTTACGAGACTATACGAGATTACGGAGAAAAGTCGCTAACCTCTAGGCCAGGAAGCCGGCTATCTGGGTGATGGCAGTGTTATTTCTTTCTCTCTCTCTCTCTCTCTCTCTCTCTCTCTCTCTCTCTCTCTCTCTCTCTCTCTCTCTCTCTCTCTCTCTCTCTCTCTCTCTCTCTCTCTCTCTCTCTATTCTTTCTTTCTGTCTCTGTCTCTCTCTTATCCGTGTGATAGTAGTGGTATTTCTTTCTGTCTCTCTATCTCTGCCTCTGTCACTCTCTCTCTCTTCTTTCTTTCTGTACCTGTCTGTCTGTCTCTTTCTTATCTGGGTGACAGCAGTGTTATTTTTTTTTCTTTCTTTTTATCTCTCTCTCTCTCCTGTCTGTCTGTCTGTCTGTCTGCCTTCTGGGTGACAGCAGTGTTTTTTTTTTTTCTTTTTATCTCTCTCCTCTGTCTGTCTGTCTGTCTGTCTGTCTGTCTGTCTGTCTGTCTGTCTGTCTGTCTGTCTGTCTGTCTTATCTGGATGACAGCAGTGCTTTTTCTCTCTCTCTGTTGCTCCCTCTCTCTCTCTTTTATCTAGGTTATACGCAGAGTTATTTCTTTCTTTCTCTGTCGCTTTCTCTCTCTCGCTTGTTCTCTCGTTCGCTTGTTCTCCGTCTCTTTTATCTAGGTGATAGCAACGCTATTTCTTTCTTTTACTGTCACTCACTCGCTTTCTCTATCTCTCTTTTTCTCTGTCTCTTTCTCTCTCTCTTTTTCTCTCTTTCTCTTTTCTGGGTGTCAGCAGCGTAATTTCTCATATATTTCTCTCAGCGTATTTATTTTTGCAATTACTGGCTAAGAAAATTATTTAAAATTCAAGAGCCAGGTATAAAATTTCATGATGCCTGGATTTGTCTACCTCTGATACACAGTATGTAGGAAATCTATAACATTCTGTGTCTCATACTACTGTATCTATTGATCCAAGTGGCTATTTCAGTATTCACCATAAGCCTGCTTTTCCGGGCTATGGGAGTATCATGCCTTAATATAGAAGTGTTTACATATCAACAAATCAGTATTCCTTTTTATGGAATGGTGGTATGACTGTAAACAAAAACATTTACACCTACAGAGACCAAAAAATAGTGCTTTGAGCTCAATTTCTCAGTAGATAAGAAAAACAAAAATAGAAAGTATTGTTGATATAATCTGTTAACTTCATGAGAAGTTTAGTTAGGCGCTGGAAAATATCAATTTGAAGACAACCCATGTGTCTGGATAATTCATTAGAAGAGATTCAGATGACTGACAAGAGAGGGCAAATGAGTCAGTAGAGGACCCACTTACATGTTTAAGGTACATCAGCATATGGTGCTGGATCCATTTAAACAGACCAGTCGGCAGCCCTGTGAGTGGTGTGGTCAGTGTCATGGCAGCCGCCTTTATTTCCCAGACATTTCTTGGTACCCCTTGCAGGCTGGTTGACCTGAGAACTCAGGTCAGTTTTACAAATCTGGATCCGCCCCGTTTAGAAAGTCAAATAGAGGCCCTGGAGATGTGGATATACAGAAGAATATGTTGTATTTCATGGAGACAAAAATGATCACATACAGAGGTTCTGTGTCGACCAAGAAAAGGCATTCGATAGAGTAGATAGAAACAAGCTGTGGGAAATCCTTCAACAATATGGAGTGAGTACACATCTAACAAACCTATGTAGAAGTTTATACAACAACAGTGAGAGCAACTGGAGGACACTCAGAACCCTTCACCATAAGATCCAGATTACAACAAGGTTGTGTCCTGTCCCCTCTCTTGTTCATAACATATATAGACAACATAAGTAAAGAGACCAGCCAAACAGACCGCAAGAATACCGCATGACGAGAACACAGAAGAAGAACCATCTGCAAATCTAACCATTAGAGAACTGTTTGCGGATGACCAAGCACTAATAGCAAAATCAGAAGCTGAATTACAAGACCACATGAATAGTTTAAACGAAATGTGTAGGGAACATAACATGAAAATTAGCACAAGCAAAACAGAGGTAATGACTATAACTAAAGAAGAACAAACAACAACAATTCATCTAAACGAACATCCCTTGAAACAAGTAAAGAGTTTCAAGTACCTAGGAAGTATAATATCAAATGGGTGGACTCCCTGTGGTCAGTATAATATCACAGGGATGGACTCCCTGTGGTCAGATTAGTGTCCTAAACCTACGACTGGTCTAGCAAGCCGGCAGGGGATCTTCATACTGCTCGTAGAAAAACTAAGAAGTATAAACGGACTGACCCAAACGGATATCGACCCGGCTATGTTAATGGACTACGAGATAGATCAGCGATTCAAAAAATAGGCACAATGAACGTCTGTGGTTTCGATAGTAAAGAAGAAGAGCTTTAGAAACAATGGAGGAGAGGAATATTGGACTGATGGGAATAGTGGACACCAGAACAAAGGGGAAAGGATGCAAGGAGCTCCACCACAGTTACACGTTTGTTTACTCTGGAGTAGAACAGCAAGAAAGGGCAAGACACGGTGTGGGAATAGTCATCGAGCCACGGCTAGCAAGAGGAATACTAGAAATAAAATATATATCAGAAAGAATCATAACAGTGAGAATAAAAGAACAAACAATCACAACATATGTACAGATATACGCACCATGTAATGCAAACAATAATGAGCAAGAATGTGAGGACTTCTACGAAGACATACATGATGTGCTAAATAAAATAGTTAAGCAGGACAACATCATAGTTATGGGAGACTTCAATGCAAGACTAGGACATAACAGAGTGGGCATAGAAAAACACCTGGGAGCATTTGGAGATCAGCAAAATGAAAGGAATGATAATGGAAGTAGACTGATAGAGCTTTGCAGCCAACACGACCTCTATATAACAAACACATTCTATAAACATAAAGATTCGCAAGTATACACCTGGTATAAATGGAACGATCTAGATACTAAAAGCCAAATTGATTTTATATTAACAAGAAATAACAGAAAGAGAAATATATTAGATGCAAGAGCAGTGCCCAATTTCAGTATAAACACAGATCATAAAGCTGTCGTTGCCACAATAAGAACCATTAGAAGAAGAAAACAAAGAGCAGGAAAATACATGCCATGCGAATCAGTAAACTTAAAAAACCTTAAAGACGAGGCAGTAAGGGAAAATTATGAGAAAGAACTAACTGAACTCTTTGTAAAATTACCTACGGAAAGAAAAACAGTGGAAGAAGAATGGGAGATGTTCAAATCAAGCATTTTAAATACTGCAAAAATAACATGCGGAACCACGAAAAAACGCAAAACACGGATAAAGAAAATAACAAGTTGGTGGAACGCAGAAGTAAAGAAAGCGGTAAAAGAAAAAAAGGAAAAATATAAAAAGTGGTTGAAGAGCAAACAGGAATGTGATTACAGAGAATACAGAATAGTGAGAAGACATGTGAGTAGAATAGTAAAGAGAGAAAAACAAAAAGACTGGGAAGAGTATGGAGAAACCCTAAATAAAAACTACAAAGAGGCAACCAGAAACTTCTACAAAAAGATAAGTGCAATGCGAACCAGAGGAGAACCCTTTGACCCAACTGAAATAATTAACAGCGAAAATGGAGAACCAATAAGTGAACAAAAACAGATCCTAATAAGATGGAAGCAGTATTTCGAACAACTTCTCAACATCCCATCAGATGTCACGGGAATTCAAGAGACCTACACAGATGTCACCGAAGAACTAGAACCAGACATACTAAAAGAAGAAATTATAGAAGCCATCAGATTAGCCCCATTGAACAAATCACCAGGACAGGATGAAATACCAAATGAACTAATTAAAGCAGCAAGAGAAGTAGGAACAGCTTGGCTACATAGACTATTCAACCATGTTTGGGTAGAACAACAGACACCACGAGACTGGGGAAACGCCATAATTATCCCAATTTGGAAAAACAAAGGCAGCAAAAGAGATTGCACACAATACAGAGGCATTTCACTGTTGAGTCATACTGGGAAAATATTTTGCAAAATTCTTGAAAAAAGATTACGAACTACTTTAGAACCCCAGCTAAGCGAAACGCAACTTGGATTTAGGAAAAACAAAGGATGCACAGACGCCATTTTTGCTCTTAGACAACTTATAGAAAAATCAATCGAATTCAATGAAACACTCTACTTAGCCTTTGTCGACCAAGAAAAGGCATTTGATAGGGTAGATAGAAACAAGCTGTGGGAAATCCTTAAACAATATGGAGTAAGTACACATCTAACAAACCTATGTAGAAGTTTATACAACAACAGTGAATGCATAGTGAGAGCAACTGGAGGACACTCAGAACCCTTCACCATAAGATCTGGAGTACGACAAGGTTGTGTCCTGTCCCCTCTCTTGTTCATAACATATATAGACAACATATGTAAAGAAACCAGCCAAGCAGAGACAGCAAGAATATCGCATGACGAGAACACAGAAGAAGAACCATCTGCAAATCTAACCATTAGAGAACTCCTGTTTGCGGACGACCAAGCACTAATAGCAAAATCAGAAGCTGAATTACAAGACCACATGAATAGTCTAAACGAAATGTGTAGGGAACATAACATGAAAATTAGCACAAGCAAAACAGAGGTAATGACTATAACTAAAGAAGAACAAACAGCAACAATTCACCTAAACGAACATCCCTTGAAACAAGTAAAGAGCTTCAAGTACCTAGGAAGTATAATATCATCAAATGGCAGATCAGAAGACGAGATCGAAAATAGGTGCAATAAGGCAAATCAACTCATTGGACAAATGGCACCAATACTAAAGAACAAACATGTATCAATAACTACTAAGAAAGCACTTTACAACACAATCTTCCTATAGTCTGTCCGGAAATTTATGCCATCATTCAAGATCAATTATTTTGAAAACTGTCTGTTGCATCGTTATGAATTTTTTCCAGCCATCTTATATTTACCCCCACCCAAGGAATATGTCTTTGATAGGTCCAAAAACAACTTAAATCGTTGAAAGCGGCATCATTCCTTTGATGTTTTGCTTAACAACTAGTGATTTCTTGCTAAAAAAGTTATGTTTACGGTAATGAGGACCTGCAAATTCAGATGACAAACAAAGGCGTATCTGGATTCGTATGGGAGTGGGTGCAATCAAATAAGTAGCTTACAATCGACAGAATCGGCTGCATTGCACCGGGTTTTTATCCCATATGGCTCAGTTTCTTTCCACAGCGCGGAAAGCGTCGCACAAAGCACGAACTCCGTAGCTCCAGCGACGACCCTCGGGAGTCTCCGAATAAAATGAATGACGCGGTCCGGACAGACAGACAGAAAGGTAGGTAGGTAGGTAGGTAGGCAGAAAGATAGGTGGGTGGATGGATGGCTGGCTGGCTGGCTGAGTGGGTGGGTGGGTCGGTGGGTGGGTCGGCAGGCAGGCAGATAGATAGATAGATAGATAGATATCGGTACGTCGGTCGGTCGGCGGGTGGGTGGGCGGGCCGACCGACCGACCGACGGACAGACGGACGGACAGACAGACAGACAGACAGATAGATATCTGTCGGTCGGTCGGTTGGTGGGTGGGTGGGCCGGCAGGCAGGCAGACAGACAGATAGATTAGATAGATAGATAGATAGATAGATAGATAGATATCTGTCGGTCGGTGGGAGGGTGGGTGGGCAGGCAGGCAGACAGACAGATAGATTAGACAGACTAGATAGATAGATAGATAGATAGATAGATATCTGTCGGTCTGTCAGTGGGTGGGTGGGTGGGCCGGCAGGCAGGCAGACAGGCAGACAGACGGATAGATAGATAGATAGATAGATAGAAATCGGTAGGTCGGTGGGTGGGCGGGCCGGCAGGGAGGCAGATAGATAGATAGATAGATAGATATCGGTAGGTCGATCGGTCGGTCGGTCGGCTGGCCAGTTGGCCGGCCGGCAGGCAGGCAGGCAGATAGATAGATAGATAGATAGATAGATAGATAGATAGATAGATAGATATCGGTAGGTCTGTCGGTCGGCCGGCTGGTAGGCAGGCAGGCAGGTAGGTAGATTAGATAGATAGATAGATAGATTAGATAGATTAGATAGATTAGATAGATTAGATAGATAGATAGATAGATATATAGAGGAGCCGGGCCGAGCCAGCTATTTTATTTATATAATCACGTTTCATGAAAGAACCCACAGTTTGACGATGCCTCTGAACCCACCCCATATCAATTCCCTGTCTGCTAAACGCAAAACCGCGCAGACCAATTTCAAAAATTTGGGGGCGTGTCTTGTTGAAACGGTAATACTCTTAAAATGATGGAATGAGTGCGGGGGCAAAAAAATATATACCGTATATAACCAAACATATTGCTATGGACACATTTCCTCCAACATACCGCTAATGACGACAACTGAAGTATTTACTCATCTCCGTAATCTAAAAAACAATAACTCATCAGGACTAGATGGAATTAGTAGTCGGATCCTTCGCCATGCTGCACCGGCGATCTGCGAGTCACTAACTTTTATATATAATCAATGTCTAACCAGAGGTCACTTCCCATCAGCCTTTAAAATCGCTAAAGTGTATCCTCATTTAAAAGCTGGTCCTCTAGACGATCGTCTCATGAGTAATTATAGACCAATTTCCATATTATCCTCATTATCCAAACCGCTAGAAAAGCACATCCACAAAACAACACTAGATCACTTAGTTCGCCATAAACTGATAGTTGACAGTCAGTCAGGATTAGGCCAAAATATTCTTGCCATACGGCACTAACAAACATGATAGAAAACTGGCATCAAAATATTAACAACAATACTCTATGTGGAGCGGTGTTTATAGACTTTAGGAAAGCATTCGATATGATAGATCATACTATTCTAATTAAAAAACTAGAAACAATGAAAGTAAGTTTTAATATAGTGACATTAATAAAATCATTCTTATTAGACAGAAAGCAAGTAGTATCACACAATAAAGTTTTATCTCAAGCCATTACCATTAATATTGGAGTACCTCAGGGGTCTATTCTTGGCCCTCTATTATTTGCCATTTATATAAATGATCTTCCATTAAATCTGTCGTCGTCCTGCGATCTATTTGCTGATGACTGCACAGTATATACAACGCTGTTGATCGTAATGTGCTAGAATTATCCTTGCAACAGGAAATAAATAGTGTAGTTAACTGGAGTCATGCAAACCGCATGCAAATTAACATTACTAAAACAAAGTCTATGTTAATAGGAACCAGGCAAAGACTTCACACTCTAAACTCGCAGAGAACTCTTCAGCTGCACATTGGCAGCACGCCTGTAGAAAGTGTCACCGAGCACAAGACACTGGGTGTTATCATAGATCAAAATCTAACTTTTAACTCACATGTTCATGCTCTAGTTAAACAAATAGCCAAAAAAGTATACCAACTTGCCAAAATTAAAAATTTCCTTGACGAAAACACAAGAAAGATATTCTATACTTCTCATATACAAACACATATTGATTACTGCTCCACAGTCTGGGATGGATGCTGCAAATCAATAACAAAACGCCTATATTCACTCCAGAAAAGGGCAGTGCGTTTAATTAATGGTGAAAAGCTTACCGACAATTCTAACCTATATAAACGTCTCCGGTTACTGCCACTCCACAAGCGCCTGCTTTTTAATAAGACCAAACTAATTCACAAAATCCTATTTCAAAATGCTCCAAGCTACCTTTGGCCATTGTTTAAATATAACGCTAGACATAGCGAACGACTAAATATACTTCATGTCCCTAAACCTAGGATAGACTTATATAAAACAAGCTTAGCATACTCTGCCGCTCAGTTGTGGAACAATCTTCCACAAGAAATCAAAGACACCACCAATCATGATACATACATTCGCAACCTGTTTGAACACTACCTTAGTACAGACTACATGCCCCCATAACAAATAACACAAAAAAGACAATAATGGTAACTTATCTCAAACGACAACTAGCCAAAAAACATTCCCTTATGTATGGCACGTTACACCCTCCTTAGGTATTTATAATGCCCATGTTAAACACTGCCTCAGTGAGTCATTTGTTATTGATTATATTTCATGCGTTTTAAATGTTCTTTTGTTGTCAAAAGTTGCTTCATAAGTGATGTTGAATGAAAGAATGTATGAGAGGAAATAGAGAAGAAGGGCAGAATGTCAGACGGGCCTGCGTGCCCAATTCTTAACCCTTTGAAAATAAAGACTTATTATTATTATTATTATTATTATTAAACATCGAAATCTGCTGTACAATCTCCAGAACAAAAATTATTTTGTTGGGTGGACATAATTATAAGGTTATATGCTAAATCTCATCATTTTTCGTCAATTGGTTACTGAGATATTGAATGTTATATTGAGGCAACCAAAAAAAAAACACTATACCAACTCTGTGCTACCAATGCCAAACCTGGACAATGACAGAAAAAGAGAAAAGAAAAATCACAACAACAGAAATGAGGTTCCTGAGAAGAATACTCAACGTATCAAGAAGAGATAAGATCAGAAATGAAGAAATCAGGACTAAAGTGGGGGTTAAAGCTGCTCTAGATTTTATTAGAAAGCAGCAAGTCAAATGGTTTGGCCATGCAAGTAGGTTACCAGTCAACAGCATGCCACAACAAGCAATGATGTACAGACCAGATGGAAACAGAGGAAGAGGCCGACCACGTAAACGTTGGACGGAGGGAATAACAGAATCCATGGGAATGTCGATATACGAAGCCCATAACCGGGCACTCTCACGAAGTTTATACTTCACCTCGACACCGCAAGGTACAAGAGGAACATGTTGAGATGAGATGATGAGATGAACATCCCTTGAAACAAGTAAAGAGTTTCAAGTACCTAGGAAGTATAATATCAAATGGCAGATCAGAAGATAAATCGAAAATAGGTGCAATAAGGAAAATCAACTCATTGGACAAATGGCACCAATACTAAAGAACAAACATGTATCAATAACTACTAAGAAAGCACTTTACAACACAATCTTCCTACCAACTGTATGCTACCAATGCCAAACCTTGACAGAAAAAGAGAAAAGAAAAATCACAACAGAAATGAGGTTCCTGAGAAGAATACTCAACGTATCAAGAAGAGATAAGATCAGAAATGAAGAAATCAGGACTAAAGTGGGGGTTAAAGCAGCACTAGATTTTATTAGAAAACAGCAAGCCAAATGGTTTGGCCATGCAAGTAGGTTACCAGTCAACAGCATGCCACAACAAGCAATGATGTACAGACCAGATGGAAACAGGAACAGGCCAACCACGTAAACGTTGGACTGAGGGAATAGCAGAGTCCATGGGAATATCGATATATGAAGCCCATAATCGGGCACTCTCACAAAGTTTATACTTCACCTCGCCACCGCAAGGTACAAGAGGAACATGATGAGATGAGATGAGATGAGATGAGACAGAGGTTCTAGAAAATCTGGGAATGAAAAGAGAGTTGATGAAAAAAATAAAAAAGAGGCAAGTGAAATATTTTAAACTCTTATAAAAACAATATGTGAGGGTAAGGTTGAAGGCAAGCAAGCAGAAGGTAGGCAACGATACTAGTGGGAAGATAACATCAAGAGATGAACAAACAGCAATCTGACAGAATGTACAATTAAAGTGAGAGACAGTGTTGGAAATCCATTGCATCCAACCTTCATTGTCAAGCAACCGATTGATTGATTGATTGATTGAATCCGCCCTTGTGTGGATCAAACTGATGGACCATCAGGGTTGCTACCACGACTCCCAAGAGATGGTAAGATGACCTGAAGTCTGAACAATTCCAATCCTTTATCTGAAAACCCAGGGCACAGGGTTAATTTGTAAAATATGTTCATCATTTCTATGGCTTCAGAAATATACACTGTATAAAAGCTTAATAAAGCCTGATGTAATCTCAGATATTATGATCATGCATACACACAGACACACATGGTATCTCCTACTTTCTTCCTCACTTTCTTCCACACCACCTCTCAATGACTCTTCCCCTTCCTACTTTCTCTCTCTTCTCACTTGCTTACTCCTTCACCTTCACACTCTATCCCTCCTATTCACTGCTGACTCATCCCACTATTATCTTTAATTTCATTCCCTCTACCCCACACAGTCTCTCTTTCCTACTAACTACTTAAATGTCTCACTCATTATTGTTCTTTGCTCTTCCCTTTCTCCCATCCTCCCTCCCTCCCACTTAACACACAATGCTTATCCCCTCCCAGTCTCTCTGTCCCACTCTCACTCCCTCTCACACGCACTGTCTATCCCAATATCTCTCTGTCTCACTCTCCTGCACTCTCACTCACACACTATCTGTCCCAAAATCTCTGTGCCCCACTCTCCCTCCCTCACACACACTGCCTATCCCCAAATATCTGTATCTCACTCTCCCTCCCTCTGACTCACACAAGAAGTCAGTCAAATAACATGCTAGTTTGGTTTTCTCCCAGGGTAATGGTGTCATACAGAACAACAGAAACCGAGCCCTACATGTGCGCAGTGAGTTCACACAGATTGCAAAGTAAGTCTAGTTCATGATTGAAGCTATGAATGTGTACACAGCTCTCCTGCACTCTTTGTCTACAGACCTGAAACCCATTTCCACAGTAAAGGGGAATATTTAGCTCTGTTAGTGATGTTCGTGCTATTTATGTAAGTTAGTTTTTTACACCCAAATCATCATCATCATCATCAAGTATCTGGCTGACTGGCCCGGGAGATCATGCTTCTCCTCATCCTGCAACATTCTCCAACAGTCTGTATCAGTTTTTGCACAGATTACTTTCAGTGCCATGACACTAGGCTGCCAAGAATCTTTTGTCACTGTCTACCTGTCTCTCTCTTTTTTTCCACAAATCTTTCTAGTTGTCACAATATATTTTAGCTTCTGTCGTCTCATAATGTGTCAAAAAATTATGACTGCATCTTTTTGATGTTTGTAATAAGTGTTGTGAAAGCGACTTAGTCTCTTTCAATTATTTTTTATTTCAAATAATCGATTGCTAAACATTCATTACCAGTAACTTAAACATAATTCTCTAGCACAGTGGTTCTCAACCTTTTTTGGCCCGTGCCCCCCTTCACTATATTTTCAGAACGTCATTCCCCCCCTTTCGCATTTTTTACCTAAAAATTTGGCCCGTGCCCCCCTTCACCATGTTTTCAGAACGTCATCCTCCCTTTCATATTTCCTACATAAAAATCCTGCCCCCGCCACTACACAGTATACATAATAATGGAAGCTAAATTTAATAGCACATACTAAAACAAGTCTAGACGTCCACATAAAACGTGATTTGTGGGTCTACTTATTTTATAAAATGAATTTTAGAAGGGTGAGACGTACAGAACCGTACAGTGTGAAGGGAAAAACAATATCAAGTAATCGGTTCTTGTATTAACGCGATCTGAAATCATCTTAATTCCCCCCCTGGAAACCCTCAAATTCCCCCCTTGGGGGGGGGGGGGGAATTCCCCACAGGTTGAGAACCACTGCTCTAGCAGATATTGTTGTTAAGATGTGAAATGGTAGTTTTCACATTTACTAAGTCATATATTAATAAGATGAAATTACAGGTTCCATGTCTTGATGCCATTCCTTTCAAAACACATTATCTATCTGGCACTCATATGGAAGATAATAGGGAAACAAAACTCGCTTACACTCAAGAAATAAATGACCGTAGACCCCGAGGTAGACCAAGAAGACGGTGGAGAGATAATATATATACAGACCTACAAGCACTTGGAATCAACGACTGGCAAGAGAAAGTCCACCAGAGAGACGAATGGAGACGGCTTGTGTCTGCAGCAAAGAACCTCAATGGCTCGGAATGCTGAAGAAGAAGAAGAAGTGGCCAAGCGAGCAGTCTGATGAGGGTTTGACGCCTGCATTTGTCGTCTGGCTAAGTGACGGAAAGACTGGCCACTTATTCCTCGTGCATTCAGGACTAGAAAATGTCAAGGCCGTATCACATCACAGACCCATAGTGGCTTGCTGCTTCTAGACTTTAAAAAATGATGATATTGGGTCAGTCCAAGAGCGAGACTGATCAGAAATAATTTTCTACCACTACTGGGCATATAAAACAAACCACTGTCTCAGAGAGGCAAGTACACTAGCCTTTTGCCACCACTTTATGCTTGTCTTTATTTGTTGCTTTAAAAAATAACTTAATTTTCACAGGTGTCCTTTGTGATGTTTTCTTTTCAGGCGCATTGGTAAAGATCTAGCAAACACATTTGCCAAGTTGGAAAAACTGACAATTTGTGAGTATTACTCATTGTTTGTTCAAAATGTGCTTAAATTGTAGGAAGCAGTAAATCACATGCAAACACACATATGAACAATTCTTTTAAAATTTCTTTATTGTAAATAACATGTGCACGCATGCATAGAGAGACAGATACATTTCTTGATTTAAATTTTTGACAATTTAAATCAGTTCATTTAAGGTTATAATTAGGACAGTCTAAGAGTAAGTAGTTTTTGTCAATTTAATTTGTTAGAATATTGGTATTTTTATGTGACTTATTTGTATAGGTGTTATGAATCATGGGTTGTAGTTCATGGATCACGCCAAAGACGTGAAATAGTGCATGGATCACACCATAGACGTGAAATAGTGCTTGGATCACACCATAGACGTGAAATAGTGCATGGATCACACCATAGACGTGAAATGGTGCATGGATCACACCATAGACATGAAATAGTGCATGGATCACACCATAGACGTGAAATAGTGCCTGGATCACAACATAGACGTTAAATAGTGCATGGATCATGCCAAAGACATGAAAACATGCGCTAATTATAGGTCCGGATGGCCGAATGGATAAGAGCTCTCTTATAAAAATCATCCGGTGTGATGATGCTGAGTTAGCGGGTTCAACCCCGTCACCGGTCAGTTAGACTAAAATATTGACTTCATGTTCTTGACTTGTGGATGTAAATTACAAGTACCTCTGAAGTCGGAGTGGTTTCACCTGATGGCGAGGAACACTGGTAATAGAGAAAGCTAATCTACACGCAATAATCAGTCCAGTGTACTGGAAGCAGTAGCACATGTATGCACTCACAGCCAGCATATGCTTTTAAAAATGCTTTATTTAGGCATGCTTTGGTGTCTACCTTTATTGCCATGGGCCCATCTTGGCTCATGACAGTAGGACTCTTGGATAGTTTACCTTGATTTTATGCTATGTGTGTGTATGTGAGAGAAAGAGTATGTGTGTGTACATGAGAGGGAATGTGTGTATGTGAGAGAGAGAGAAAGAGAGAGAGAGAGAGAGTATGTGTGTGAGAGAGTATGTGTTTGTATTGAGAGAGAGTATGTGTTTATATGAGAAAGATTGTTGAGAGTGAGTATGTGTTTATATGAGAAAGATTGTTG
Organism: Cepaea nemoralis; assembly: GCA_014155875.1. Lineage (NCBI taxonomy): Eukaryota > Metazoa > Mollusca > Gastropoda > Stylommatophora > Helicidae > Cepaea > Cepaea nemoralis. Next base: position 63,916 of record JACEFZ010013856.1, on the reverse strand, counting down.
AGAGTGTGTGTGTATGTCAGAGATAAGAGTCTGAGAGAGAGAGAGAGAGAGAGAGAGAGAGAGAGAGAGAGAGAGAGATTCACGTCTAATTTCCCCATACTTATGCATGATTGTAAACTCATGCAAATCTCATACTTCTGATACCATATATAGTTACCATAATGCATGAATTCACTTGCACTTCCAGTGGCAAAAAGGAAAGCCTTGTTTGATGACAAGCCTATAGAAATTCAAGAATTGACCTACATCATTAAACAGGACATCAACAGCCTCAATGAGCAGATTGCACAGTTGCAGCAGGTAGATCTCCCACTTTGTCTTTCCTGTCATCAACATTTTGTGCAACCATTTTCCCCATTAACCGTTTCTTTTGATTAGTTGATTTCTTAGCCTTTCTTTGTCATCAATGAAGACAAACACTGACCCCAGCTGAGTGAACTTTATTACAACATTGAGACTAGCTGGGTGAACTTATTCATCTTGATGCCATTAAGTTGAATCTTTAGCAGTTTGCTGTGTTCATCCAACACTGGCAGTAAGGACCACTCTTTTCATAGGTTTGCTAGGATTAGATTAAGTTTGTCTGCGTTTGAAGGTAACTGATCAGTATAAAATGAGCCAGAAACAAGTAATAATCTTCAGGCTCCACACGTGAAACACCAGACTGAAATATCACATGTTCAATAAACTAAAGATAGGAGACATTGATGAGTGCAACTGGTAAAATGGCAGCTAGACATGTGCTGCAGGAGTGCCCAATACATGCAGAACAGAAAAGTATTTTGGCTTACAGCCGCTCCATTTAAGGACAAACTCTATGGAGATGAGAACAAGCTTAATTAAGTTGACTGCTGATTTCTTTCTTTTAATTCATTTTGATATCTGAAGGTGAATGAAGAAGAAGAGTAGATGAGCCAGAAAATATCTTGGATACTGGGCATGGAATGTTCAGCTTTGTGTACAAGATTTAGTTCAGGGGCTTTTCTAGTCTGATTCCACTATTCTTAGCTGCTGTTCTTGAACCCTCATGCAGTGCTACATCCCTGTACAGAGACGTGAGCAAAGTCATTCAGTCAGTTTTATTCCTAACACTATGCTAGTATTATATTTCTGGAACCACCTCAGTTATAACCAAGGCTGAGAAAGGAGGTTGAATGATGTGACATTTTGATTTTTCTTATATCGAATTGGATCATTCATTCATGTGCAAGTTTCTCACTGACATAGTTTATATTTAAAAAAAAAACAAAAAAACAAAGTGAAGTTTGAATCCTGTCTTTGAAGCAGTTCTTTTGGCCACCTAGAACCTTTTTCCAGTTTATTTGCAACTGACATTAAAAAGAGCATTGTATGCAGTCAGTGGTATGGCATGTGGTTGCTATGGTGTGATACGGGGTGATGAACATAATCCAACGCAAACAGAGTAAATACAAACTTTTGGCTCAAACTGATAGCAGATTAGGAGGCCAACGGCGGCAACAGGGAATGACTCCTTGGACAGTTCAAAGTTTGAACAGCATTTAATCTCGCAGCGCGTAGCTTGTAGTAACGAAACAATAAAACATTTAAATCCTTGACTGTACCTGTACTACCAGGGCAGCAGTAAGTCTAGATATATTATTTATACTGCGTTCCCAAGCAATCTCGGCAAAGATATCAACACTGGTAACAAATGTCCTTCTTGAGTCCTTCTGTCACTCAATTGAGACACATTCCCACTGCTTCACAAAACATCGCGGTTTCATCCATTTGCTTGCCTGTTCGTTCCTAGCAGTTATGCCTGTCGTCTCTCACTATTCGCAAGCATCGATCCAGCCACTGTTTCGACGTTGAGCCAACCTACAGCCAACTTATTCCTCCCAGATCAAAATCTGCTGGCGTCCTTTAGAATCTCCCAAGCAATGTCTGATTGTTGTCATCCCGTTTCTCAAAAACGTTTCTGTGTTTCTCCCGTCACTTTCTTGACTTCCACAGCACTTCGGTTCATGGCTATTCTAAATATCTAATTAACGTCATTCAGTCGCACTTGCCACTAGGCAGTGGCATACATTACATTCCTGGCCAATCAGTGAATCATCATCTTTGTATAGCAGTCCAGTCCAGGACGTCTCTCTTATCACAGCCCATTGAAAAGTGTTTCAATCTTTTGCCATTCTTCTCCCTCATACTCCTTTATGCTCAGGGTGTCTGTAATGTCCTGTGAGCCTCTTCACACTGGTTGGCCCTCTAACTCTTGTAATGTCATGTGAGCCTCTTCATGCTGGTTGGCCCTCTAACTCTTGTAATGTCATGTGAGCCTCTTCACACTGGTTGGCCCTCTAACTCTTGTAATGTCATGTGAGCCTCTTCACACTGGTTGGCCCTCTAACTCTTGTAATGTCATGTGAGCCTCTTCACACTGGTTGGCCCTCTAACTCTTGTAATGTCATGTGAGCCTCTTCGTGCTGATTGGCCCTCTGCCTTTGTTCCCAAAACCAAGCCCTCCACCACTGTTCTTCCCAAGCCACTGTGCCTTCAGTGTGGGTAGGGTAAAGTATTTTAGCTTCCAAACATCTGTGCTGCTGTTTACAAGCCAGCTCTCATCAGTGTTCACATCTTGTGGAAAGTCAGTATTTTTTTTATTCTTGGGCCATGATATTCTAAAGACTTGTTGGGGTAACATTTACCTCAATAACACAAATACTCTTCTCTATAGTGAATTAGTCCGTGACCCACTTCCATTTTCGCCACAGCAAAGATGCCAGTTCTCAAGAATGCTGCTGGAACTGGTTTGCTGGTGTTGTGCTTGAGGTTGTTACTACAAGTTTAACCTTTGCGTTGTTGTGGCCAGTCAACATCTGACTTCTGGGAGCAGTCCCACTCTTCTTGATTATGGAAGAGATGCATTTCTACACAGATATAGCTTCATGAAAACTGGTGAAGATGCATTGCTACACAGAAGTTGAAAACTGGTGAAGATGCATTGCTACACAGATATAGCTTCATGACAACTGGTGAAGATGCATTGCTACACAGATATAGCATCATGACAACTGGTGATGATGCATTGCTACACAGATATAGCTTCATGACAACTGGTGAAGATGCATTGCTACACAGATATAGTTTCATGACAACTGGTGAATTTATTGCTACACAGATATAGCATCATGACAACCAGTAAAGATTCATTGCTACACAGATATAGCATCATGGCAACCAGTAAAGATTCATTGCTACACAGATATAGCATCATGAAAGCCAGTGAAGGTTCATTGCTACAAATGAAAATGAGTGCCATGTTCACATCCATTTGACCACTTGCTTCACATTCTATCTATGTTTGATTCACATCTTGTTGTGACATGCTGTTGTTTTGTAACCACATGTTTTATGATCTTCTGCAGCTGGCTAAGTCCCAGAAAGCAAGCAATGGCAGACACATGCAGACACATTCCAACACAGTGGTGGTGACACTGCAGGTGAGTCTGCTGTTAGTTCTACAACATCTCCATGCCGTCTTTTGGAAGGTCTAGGCTTTAACTCTTTCTGTCCCAAACAAGGCAGTGTGAGTGATGAATAATCTTCATGTGTCCCAATCAATGTGTGATTCTACTGGCTGAGATTGGTCAGCAAACTAAAGAAATATTCGGGGTGAAGTGGTTAAGCCGTCTGCTTCACGTTTTGAAGATTGTGGGATCGTTCCCTGGAACTTGTCATTCAGAACATCAGTGCAATTTTCTGGACTTGCGCGGAGATCAGTGATGAGCTACGGAGTTCATGCGTTGTCTGATGTTCTCATCAATCAGCTTTCCATTATGGGTGTGTGTGAAAAGAGACAAGCCAGATGGGGAGCACACGGTGCCATGAAGTCGACCTTCTTGACTTCAGTACTAAAGAAATCTGGCAATGTTTCACACAGAGTGTTTGTTTAGCTCATGTGAAAGTAATACACTTGTTATTATGTTGCTACCGTTGCTGGGCAGCTGCTGTGACCATCTGCCACTGAAACAGTTCATAACTTTAGATGTATAAGTATTCATCATCATCATCATCGTGGAGTACCATCTCAACACTGAAGGTCAACAGTGATGAATCTCCAACACTGTCTGTATCTCCACAGTGCACTCATACTGACTTCTTCCAGCCCATCTCTTAACGTTGCCTGCCCACAGTTAAAATCTGTGTCCTTGTGGACACATGTGTGATCGATTACCGTGTGTGTAGTTATGGTTAATTCCAGTTAACATGGCTGAAGCACCTCAATTGTCTGAGCTTGATCTTGTTAGCTATGTTTCCTTCAATCCCAGTGTTTGCAATGCTTTGTTTACTCATTGTCCGTGATTCTGCACCATACAGTAATGAAGAGAAAAGTCATGCATGATCACTCTTATTCTAGTTTCTGTGTTTTTTGTTTGTTTTTTGTTGTTGTTGTTTTTTTTTTTTTGCGCCCACTCGCTTTGAACTCAAGCGTATTCCATACACACTACTTCTAGTGCACTGGACTGATTTTTGCGTGTGGATTAGCTTTCCCTATTACCAGTGTCCCTCGCTATCAGGCAAACCCATACCGACTTAAGAGTTACTTGTAATTTATGTCCCTAAGTCTAAGACAAGAAGTCAACATTTTAGTCCAACTGTCCCATGTAGGAGTTGAACCCCTTACCTCGGCATCAGCACACAGGATGTTTAAGAACACGTGTTCTTATCCATTTGGTCAAGCTGACCTCCTAATTGGGTTCTGAGGTAACACATTAATTTTAAAAGAAATGTATGCATGCATGTGTGCCGACAAACAGATGAAGCATTCTTTTAGTTTAAAAAAAAAATGGTAGACAAATTTGTTGTTGCTCAACTTTAAAGGTGATTTAGAGGATGGAGTTGCTGAAGAGGTTACGATATTTGCCTTCAATGCTGTAGTTTCATAGCTTTGATCCTAACATAAGACCAGGAATTTTTACAAGAACCATGTGATTCTAATATCACATGACCCACTTGGCTTCTTGGGTAGCAGGATTGGATTCCTAAGCTTCTGGAACACATTAAGAATCCCACAGCAAAGAGTAGGCTATAAGGCAAAATTTTTAGGAAGGAAAACCTACCCATGCGATGATAGGACCCATCATCTTGAATGAAATCTAAATCAAAGGCAAATCTTACTCAAATGCATGCTCAAATTGGACACGGTGACATTTGGACTGTAAAGGAGCAACAACCTTGAAAGAGGAATGAAGAAGAAGAGAACAGAATTTTGTAGCCATCATTGACGATTAATGTTTGCTTGAAAATTAAAAGCTGTTTCCTTCCATACTCAAAAGATGAATTCATGTTATCTGTAATTTCAGTCCAAACTGGCCTCTATGTCAAATGACTTCAGACAGGTACTGGAAGTCAGAACTGAGGTGAGTTTTTTTTAAATTCTTGGCTTATTGTCCAAGTTTACTTTAGGAAGCTCGTTGTTTTAGGAGAACTGTAGTGTAATGGTATGTGAGACTCAAGTCAGAGCATTGTACCAAATGATTTTAATTGTTTTAGCAATCCAACAATTCAAAACAATGAATTTTCTTAATGAATCTAAACAAAGATGCCATAAACAATATATTGCACGATTTCTTGCCTTGCATATTTCGCTTCACCTCATCTGGTGCATACATACCCCACATTCAAACAACATCAGTGACTATGTACTTAGTATTTCAGTCAACTTATTTTTTGTTTATACACTTAATATAATATATAATTCTGCAGTATGCACACGATGAGATGCAGCAATATATTGCTTATGGGTTTTGTGTTTAAATTCAAACAATTGTTCAATATGTCATTTAACCGTTTACCGTGCAGACATTTGTCCGTTTTTAAGCCCGGAACGGGCAAGATTTTTCAGGTTCGGTAAAATTTCAGGTTACTTTAGTAAAGAAATCTCATATAAGGTGTTAGTCAACAGATTTTAGTGAAATAAAAAGCAGAATGAAGGAAAAAGCATGCAGATTATTTTACTCACATGAATGTTGCCGGTAATCCGCACATGAACACAAATATTTACAAAATACAACATATTGTTTGTGATTGTCAGATTATACGGCAACTTACAAACACATTTTCAGAATCAGAATCACTTTCTTTAAAGTCCGACTCATGACTGCTAACGCTGATCACTGATATCTAGCTCCGATTAATAGTCAACTTCGTGCCCTTCAATGTCACTTAAATTGAACCCAGCAAAATCTCCGCTATCACTTGAAGAATTGTCAAAATCCATTTTGAAATACAAAGGGTAAAACCCCCAAAAACTATTTTATAAAATCTGTTCAAACTCAAAGTACACGCTTGCAGATGGCGGCTACATTGTCAAGCTATCGGCGAAACCAAAAGTAGACAATAAGAAGTCTCGGAAAACCCTGAGATCGCGTTTTTACAATGCATAATAGTCACGGACGCTTTTGGGCGTTTTGTCCGTTCCGGGGTAAAAACGTTCTCGGGCGTTTTGCCCGGTAAAGGGTTAAAACAAGCATACACCTGTTGTTTTGACACACTATTTTAATCATAGGCTGCATTTAAAATTACAAATATTTCCTATTCTTAGCTTCTAAATTATGAGTGTAGATATTTTGTGCAAACGTTTAACTGTGTGTAGATATGCCTTTTTGTCATTGTCGCAGACTAGATGGACAAGATGGAAAAGTCTCATTGAAAGTATATACATTATATACAACAATATGAACAAGACAGATGGTATTCTTTGGTCATGTAAGTAGAAAAGAGGCATTGGGGAAATATCTGTTGGAGAAGTGACAGAAGCCGACCAAGAAAAATTATTCTTGATGGATCGAGATGGTGGCATAAAGGAATATCATCAACAGAGTTGATCCAGAACACCAAGGACTAAGATCTGTTGAGAGACATGGATGCCTACACCAACCAGCTGGCAAGGCACATGATGATGATGTGATGACATCAGAATGCCTTGTGTCATTTATCACCTGTCATTACATGCCTAGCGACAAATGTTGGGCAGCGCTCACCAAACCTGACACTCTACATTGGGCCAGCTGCTTTACGTGGAGGAGCGCAATTGGGAGGGTACAAGCCTTATCCTAGTGTGAGCAATTGCAACCTAAAGACTAAATGGCAGGGCAGACCAGGCCCTAAGCTTTGGTCACAATTGGTCTAAGATGGAAGCTCCGACAGGCTGAAGGAGCATTGCTTTGGTGATAGGTAGCTTCTGCAGCTTGTCTTGTTCCAGACATATTGGTGTTACCTTTCCTCTGGAGTAAACTAGGCAGGCTGAAAGAGGGACATGGACAATACATGGACTACATTTTAGCCCAGGCTTTGTGCTATGGAGAGGTATAACCATATCCCTAGTTCCCGCCATGGGTTGTGTTATGATGCCTTTTTTGGAGAACAAGGATACACGCTATTGTCTGTCAAGATGGCCAGATACCAAGTTGTAGAAGATAGAGAAACCTAGTACATCCTCATTACCGTGGAAACCATGCCTACATTTATTTCTGTAGATATGCCTGTTTGCCACATGCATACATTATTTTTGAGTGAATGTTAGTTCTGGTTGAAGCTGACTTACCGGTCCTGTGTCTGTTGCAGAATTTAAAACATCAGAAGTCCAGGAGGGAACAGTTTTCTTCCTCCCCAATCACATCATCTTTGCCTCCTTCAGCTTATCAAGGGCATATGAGTGAGTATGTCCATTGTTGCACTGATCTCTTCAAGATAGTTGAGGCAGTTTTTAAGTAATTTAGATATTTTTGTAGTTGTTTTTCATGTGAGAAGTGTCATTAATGTGAAAAAAAGTGTAATTAAGCTGACTTGTGAAACAAACAAAAACTCAGGATAAATGTTCTTTTTGCTGAATGAATCTTGATGAAGTGGTTCATCCTTGACCTCCGATGGTTATGGGTTTGTCTCCGGACTCCATCATGTTAATGCACCATACTTAAGAGTTAAAACTCAGTTTTCCACAAAGTTTTACAACCAGACAACACCCCCAACAGTATGAAGGGCCATAAACCTACCTTTTTATATTTCTGCTAATTTGAGTATTCCAGAGGAAGAAGAAATGTCTATTTATGTGAACTGGTTTCCTTAGTGTGTTGTCTACCCAGTGCCAGCATAATTCCCTCACCTCTTAATACACTGCTATTTGCCAGATTTTTTTTCGCAAACTCTGGATTACTGATTCTCTTATAACAGTGTAGTCTCTCTGCTCGGCTTTGATAAACTCTTTTTCTTTCACCCTTTACCTCCCACTGGGGTATAGGTCCTCACCTAACTCACTCTGGACTGTCCCATCCTTAGCTCTTCCTTGCTTGTTCCGTCCATGTCCTCCCCATATGATTCATTTCTTTTAATTTTTGTCTCCTGCTTGAGGAGAGCTGCCAACTTAACTCTCTGAGACCGAATAAGAAATGATGTTATCAGACAGATATGTCAGGTCTTAGTCAGATATGACTGAGCTACCGTATTACAGTAGACGCTAATGCCTGCTTTCTGTTAGCGCCAAATGTTGGGTGGCGCTCACGAAACAAGACAACCCCATATTGTGCCAAAGGCTTCGGGCAGAGGAGTGCAATTAGAAGGGTGCAAGTCTTACCCTAGCATAAGGAAATGCATCCTAAAGACTAAATGTCATGGCAGGGCAGACCAAGCCCTAAGCCTTAGTCGGCAACTGGTCTAGGATGGAAGCTCCGACAGGCAGACGGTTAGAGCATTGCTTTTCTGATCTGGCAGCTTCTGCAGCTTGTCTTGTTCCAGACTTATTGGTGTTACCTTTCCTGTGAAGTAAAATAGGCAGGCCAAAAGATCATGATGCATGGGCAACACATGGTCTCTAAATTCAGCCCAGGCTTTGTGTTATGGAGAGGTATGACTCCATTTTACAAACTATCGCCTGTCAAGACGGCAAGGTGCCAATCAGTCAGTCTTTCAGACAGGCAGTGGGATTAATACCTTGTGCCACAGAAGATCAAATGGTTTGGCCATCTCGTTTGAATGAAACACTATCAACTACTACCACTGGCCTTACATCAAAGAAGATCTGCTACGAGAGCAAGAGGACGCCCAAGAACAAAATGGATTGATGACATCAAAGGTAGGTACAATCACACAGAATTATACTATCCAGTTCCACCCATTGGGCGTTGCAGCATCAATTATTCCTCCTAATGACAATTGATGGCAAAAGTGGAAGGTGATGATGAATTCTTTTCTCCGTGTGTTTTTAGATATTCTTCTATTTGGTTTTCCCTGTGGATTCTAAAGGGTTTGATGAGTTCATGTCATGTATCGGTACTTGTTTCTGTTGTATTCCTGCAAAAGTCAACGTCTGTCGATGTTTTACATTGTTCAGATGGCTCAGTGCTCCTGCAAGATGAGGCCAACCACGCAGGAAATGGAGATGTCACAATTGACATGGGAGCAGGGGCAAGAGGACAGGTGCAGAACCAGATGCAGATTATTGATGAGCAGGTACAATCATTGTTAATGTCTCTGTTAGTTATAAAATCTTAATGGCTGTTCCATTATTTCAGTTCAGAAAATATTGCCTATTCAAGCATCATCATCATCATCATCATCAAGTGCTCTGCTGGCTGGCGTAGGCATTCATGACTCTCCACAGATCTCGGTCTTTGGATTGTTGATCAACTCGGTTGATGATATTCCTCCATGCCACTGTCTCAGTCCATCCAGCATCATTTCTCTTTGTCTGCCTCTGCCTCTCTTTCCCTTGATCTTTCCAGTTGTCACAATGTTCTTCAGTGCCTCTCTTCTCATCACATGACCAAAGAAAGCTGTTTGTCTCTTTCTTATTGTTGTATATAATGTTCTAGTTTCATTAGCCTCTTTCAGACAATCGTTAGTTACTCTGGTAGTCCAAGGAATTCCCAATGTTCATCTCAGAAACCACATCTCTTTTGCTTCCAAAGTCTTCTTAATTTGTTTATTTACATTCCAAGATTCACTTCCATACAGCAAAACAGGCTCTGTATAGCATTTCAGCTCTCTCCTTCTTACATTCAGTGACACTGACTTATTGCATAAGATACTTTTCATTGTCTAAACTGCAGCTTTTGCTTGCCCTATTCTGCTCTTAATCTCTGTTGTGCAGCTTCCATCTGATGTTATAAATTACCCCTGGGTATTTAAAATTATCTCTTGGTTAAGCATTTTCAGGCATAATGTCCTCAAACAAAATGCTGAAGTAATGCTACTGTGATGTTTTAATAGAATTCCTATTTTCGCAAAGAATAATGTTTTAATAGAATTCCTAATTTCATCAAGAATAATGTTTGAATAGAACTATTTTCTTCATGAATGTTTTGATAGAATTCCTAATTTCATCAAGAATAATGGTTTAATAGAATTCCTATTTTCACCATGAATGTTTTAATAGAATTCCTAATTTCGTCAAGAATAATGTTTTAATAGAATTCCTATTTTCATCAAGAATAATGTTTGAATAGAACTCCTATTTTCTTCATGAATGTTTTGATAGAATTCCTAATTTCATCAAGAATAATGGTTTAATAGAATTCCTATTTTCGCCATGAATGTTTTAATAGAATTCCTAATTTCGTCAAGAATAATGTTTTAATAGAATTCCTATTTTCGCCAGGAGTAATGTTTTAATAGAATTCATATTTTCGCCACGAATTATATTTTAATAGAATTCCTATTTTCGTCAAGAATAAAGTTTTAATAGAATTCCTATTTTCATCAAGAATAATATTTTAATAGAATTCCTATTTTCGTCAAGAATAATGTTATTATTATGATGAAGCATCATTGTGTTCAAGTCTTGGGGTACCTTCATAACAGCAGATGAAAGATGTATTGAAGAAGTTAAATGTAAAATAGTACAAAAACAAAAGCAGCATTTGACAAGATGAAGAGTATTGGAATGTAGGGGATCTTGAGGAGATGGCACAGGTCATGGAAGAAATGAGTTCAGCAACATGGGGAGAATGTAAAGAAGGCTGCAAGAGATAGCAGATAGGATTGGTTTTAAGTGAGATGGTTGAGGATCACTGCTTCAACAGAGGATCAAGGGCAACAGAAGAAGAAGAAGAACCTATACCCCACAACCCCAAACAAATCTCAGTTTGCACACACCAGACATGGTATGTATGTAAGGGTATACCTGTTGGCTTTGCTAGCTGTTAGTTGCATATCCTTTACAGGATGCAGCAGTCAAGCCCAGCATTTTTGCATATCCTTTACAGGATGTAGCAGTCAAGCCCAGCATTTTTTTTTGCATATGCTTTACAGGATGTAGAGTCACGTCCAGTATTTTTTGGCTGTTTGTGATTCCTGAAGAAGTTTATGTTCAGTAGTTTGCCATTGCTCTATCAACGTTCGGCACTCATACCATTGTATGGAAACCGAAACAAGGCAGTCTGTTTACAAATTGCCCGCAGCTGTGTTTCAATGCAGTATGCGGAATTACGAATTGCATTTATACGCCATTCGCCACAGAGCCGGCCATAACTTGTTCTAATTTCATATTACAGGATGCCTACATTCAGAGCAGAGCAGAAACCATGCAGAACATCGAGTCCACAATTGTTGAGCTAGGAAGCATCTTTCAGCAGTTAGCTCACATGGTGAAAGAGCAGGAGGAGATTGTCGGAAGGTAACCTTGAAGCTTCTATTGAGAAATAACAACTAGGGTTTGTGTGAATTCATTTAAAAAGGGTTTACAAGGCTAGAAGATCAACTTCATTGCACCAGGTTTGATCTAACAGGTTTGGTATAACATTGACTGTGTCTTTTTGCAGAGCGGCCTGCCGATTGCATCGCACAAAGCACAAATTCTGCATCTGTAGCGACGACCACCACGAGTCTCAGAGAAAATTGCACTCATGAACCGAACGATATAGCCCAGAATCAAACTCACGGCCTTCGGTCTGTGAAGCAGGTGGACTTCACCATGGAGACCCCTTGTATGTATTAAGTGTGCACTTTGAATATTGGTGGCGTAGTGGTTTTTTGTGCTTGGTTGCCAAAGCAGTGGTCCAGGTTTAATCACAAGCAGTGGCAGAATTAATGTGTTCCTGTCAGTATAACTCTGGAGTTAATTCAGTCTCATACAATGGGTATCAGATAGTTGTTGTCTTCATGTTTGGGGATTTGTCTAATGGGTATTAGATAGTTGTCTTCATATTTGGGGATTTGTCTAATGGGTATCAGATAGTTGTTGTCTTCATGTTTGGGGATTTGTCTAATGGGTATCAGATATTTGTCTTCATATTTGGGGATTTGTCTAATGGGTATCAGATAGTTGTTGTCTTCATGTTTGGGGATTTGTCTAATGGGTATCAGATAGTTGTCTTCATGTTTGGGGATTTGTCTAATGGGTATCAGATAGTTGTCTTCATATTTGGGGATTTGTCTAATGGGTATCAGATAGTTGTTGTCTTCATGTTTGGGGATTTGTCTAATGGGTATCAGATAGTTGTTGTCTTCATGTTTGGGGATTTGTCTAATGGGTATCAGATAGTTGTCTTCATGTTTGGGGATTTGTCTAATGGGTATCAGATACTTGTCTTCATATTTGGGGATTTGTCTAATGGGTATCAGAAAGTTGTCTTCATGTTTGGGGATTTGTCTAATGGATATCAGATACTTGTCTTCATGCTTGGGGATTTGTCTAATGGGTATCAGAAAGTTGTCTTAATGTTTGTGGATTTGTCTAATCGGCACCAGAAAGTTGTCTTTATGTTTGTGGAATTGTCTAATGAGTATCAGATACTTGTCTTCATATTTGGAGATTTGTCTAATGGGTATCAGAAAGTTGTCATTATGTTTGGGGATTTGTCTAATGGGTATCAGATACTTGTCTTCATATTTGAGGATTTGTCTAATGGGTAACAGAAAGTTGTCTTTGTTTGGGGATTTGTCTAATTGGTATCAGAAAGTTGTCTTTATGTTTGGGGATTTGTATAATAGGTATCAGATAGTTTTCTTATTTGGGGATTTGTCTAATGTGTATCAGATAGTTGTCTTCATGTTTAGGGCTTTGCCTAATGGGTATCAGATAGTTGTCTTTATGTTTTGGGATTTGTCTAATGGGTATCAGATAGTTGTTGTCTTCATGTTTTGGGGATTTGTCTAATGGGTATCAGATAGTTGTTGTCTTCATGTTTTGAGGATTTGTATAGTGGGTATTTGATAGTTGTCTTTATATTTGGGGATTTGTCTAATGGGTAACAGATAGTTGTTGTCTTTATGTTTGGGAATTTGTCTAATGGGTATCAGATGGTTGTCTTCATGTTTTGGGGATTTGTCTAATGGGTATCAGATAGTTGTCTTCATGGTTGGGGATTTGTCTAATGGGTATCAGATAGTTGTTGTCTTTATATTTGGCCATTTGTCCAATGAGTATCAGATAGTTGTCTTCATGTTTGGCCATTGTCTAATGTGTATCAGATAGTTGTCTTCAAAAATGGTTCAGGTCATCAAGAGAACTTTTGTGATGGTGTATTCATCAAAGACTATGATAACAAGAAGAAGAGGAAAATCAGCAACAGGAGCAGAAGAAGAGGGGGAAGAAGCAGAAGAAGAAGCAGCAGAAGTTGACGAAGACAGCTGTAGTAACAGAAGAAGAAGCAACAACAGCAGAAGAACGGGAAGAAAAAGAACAAGATGCAGCAGAAGTAGATTAAGGAGCTGAAACAGCAGCAGAAGAAGAATGTAATACTTGCACTTTGGGAAGAAAAAGAACAAGACGCAGCAGAAGTAGATTAAGGAGTTGAAACAGCAGCAGAAGAAGAATGTAATACTTGCACTGTAGTCTAATAATAATGTAGTGTAATACTTTTGTTTGTACTACATCTAGGATTGACACCAACGTAGAAGAAGCCAGCGAGAACATAGAAGCAGCACACTCTGAGATCCTGAAATACTTCCAGTCTGTGACCTCCAACCGGTGGCTGATGATCAAGATTTTCGGGGTTCTTATGGTCTTCTTCATCATATTTGTGATCTTTATGGCCTAGTGAATTGTTATTTGATATTCATCATCAGAAATCTGGGTAATGGTATTTGTTAAAACAAAACCGCGGCAGCAACCGCTGCTGTTATAAACATAATGAATTGATGTCCTCAGCATATGGAAAGTTGAGTTGAACAAATAAAATATATTGTTGGTTATATGGTGCAAGCATACTTCAGATAATTGTTGGCTTGCTTCCAGACTCCCTGTAATAAAGTTAGAGTTAATTGCAAGTACGTGCTTGGATCCTCTTCTTAGTATCTCATTCAGCTTTTGAGGGTCGATGACACGAGCTCTGTGTTGGTTGACTATTCATCACCGGTCCCCTGCATAGCGTTCTCTTTTAATTTAATGTTATTGCTATCTGGTGAAGGTTACAGATTTACAGTCATCGCTTGGTTCATTTAATTGTTCTGCCCGCCTGAAGGCATTGACTAATTCAGCCTGGTCCGTTGCTTATCTACTTTCCGCAGTAGCCTATTGTTCATTTCATCTTATGCCCGCGTGACCTGGCAGAAAAAGGAAGCTGATTTTTTTCCCCAGCCTTAACCCAAAGACTCCACCCACTGTCTTCAAACCAATTAAGTTAATACTACAGTCAATCGAGTCAACCATACTTATGTTATTTTTAGCTGCATATAAGATGCTAGTTTGTTAAATACACAATAGAGCTAGATAGATTTTAAAAAGTTAGTTACATATCACTTATAGGACGTTGCATTCAACCCCAGCATTGTTTGGTTATTTATTATTGGCAAGTTCACGTTCAGCAGTTTGCTGTTGCTTTCTGAACAGCCGGCACTCATACCATTGTATGAAAACCAGGTCAAGGCGGTCTACTTTCAAATTGCCAGTAGATGTGTTTTGAATGCAGGATTGCGAATTATATTTCACCACAGAACTAACAGGTGTATAAAAGATGGCTATAAAACTGAAATAGGTTTAATTGACTTGAAGCTGTGCAAATGTAGACTATAATTGGGAAGACAGGTGTGATAGATCAGCTTCACAAAAACGCAATCCTAAAAAGACGGGGAACGTTGTGACAACAAGCCTTCATCAGCGAAAAATATCACAAAATCAGGAGAGAACTAACACTAAACAGTAAGGCATAATATTATACAATCATGTGAGATCATAATAAAGCAAGCAGAATTAAGTGAGCTGCGGAGTTAGGTAGCGTATATTTCACTTCATTCTTCTTACTTTATTTTTATTTCACAATTTTGCAAATTATGCCTTAATGAAGTGTCGTGTCAATGTTTTGTATTGTTATTTGCTGATGTAGGCTTGTTAACCCAACATTCTCTGTTTTTTGTGTTTACGTTCTCCTAAACTTTGTTTTATAACAATATTTATGGTTTATAAAATTGGAAATGCGTTATTGCTATGACATGCTAATGTTATTTATCAGGGCCTTCGTTCTGCTCATGTAGAGTATTGCCTAGATGTTGGTGATAGTTAACTGATTTTGGGGTGGCAGTTGATGAAAATATGATGACGGTGAGGTTTATCACATTTATTGTCACTCCCCTTCATGAAAGATCTCCCTGCAGTATGCAATAATGTTTGATATGTTGTTTACAGTAGAATGTCTTTGAACATTGGATCAATTCTCTTTGAAAATTGGATCAATTCTCTTTGAAAATTGGATCATTTCTCTTTGAAAATTGGATCAATTCTCTTTGAAGATTGGATCAGTGTTCTTTGAAAATTGGATCAATTTTCTTAAGCATGCTGCTAGTGCATCAAAGCTATATCACTTTGTAAATATTTTATTGTTATTTTATGAGTGTTTGCAAGATATTAAATGTGATTATACTGTCAAGAACCCTCAAAATAAGAATCACATTCTGGTAGTAATTGAATAATTTGACAAATTTGTGAATATTTTGTGAATGAAGTGCAGTAAACTGATGCATGCCAGTTAACAGAAGCATGATGTTAACTTGAGCATCTTCCAGGTTGAGGCTTGAGATTCAATCAAGTCCAGTGAACATTTGCCATTTGTGTGTTTTCTATATGTATACATAATTTGTTGGCCTTGCTTATTGTTGCAGTATATAATTCAATACACAGAAGAATCAAATTCTGAGTAAAACTCATCTTATTTTCAACAACTGTCACCACAACTTTCAGCAGTCAGCAGTCATAAAAGTAAAAACAAAATAGAAATAAGAAGACCCCGCTATTCAAGATAGAAATTGGGGTGTCTGCTTGGCCATGCATTAAGAACTTATTCCATTGGGAAGATGCCATCTTAATTTGAAGGTGGCGGGTTTGTATCTGCTTCAGAAATTCAAGAGTGGTAAATCGGCAATGTGCATATGTTGATTGGCACAGCAGACAGCAGACTACACATTCCAAGACTGCCCAAAGTATGACATATCTAGGCAAACCTTCTGGCCTAGAGAAACAACTGTGGAAGATAAACTTTATGGATCATTGAGTGAACTAAAAAGAAAGACAACATTGCAGTTTTATAGCAAATTTCAAGTGAATGAAAGAAACAGAGGAAGAATCTGTCTCTAGCTTTCTATTTTTATATTGTCTCGTGTGTCCTCAGATCTCTACTTCATTCCTTTATTTCTGCCAGTGTCTATCAATGCCTGTATAAATTGATATAAATCAAAGAGCAGAGGCTGAGATAATTTTAGATGCTGGTCACTCAAATCTTCAGATATGGGTTTGAGACTGTATGTGTTAACAAGAGGAAAGCAGTTGCTGAATCAAAGCCCACATTTTCCTCCAGCAGACGCCAGCAAAAGTACTATTAAACTAAAAGTTGTTTTATTTAGAAGTATAATTCACTACTATTTGAAAATTGAAACAGCAACAATCAGTAGTAGAAAAATCAGAAAATTATGCAGAATTGCAAGTACCATTTGAATAAATGGACACATGGAACATATGAAAACTGCAGATCTAAGTAAACTGATTCTTCCAATAGTTTATTTACATGTAAACTGGCATTCTGTATCTCTTACTATATATGAAACATCACAGGCGGCGTTCTTAGTTTTTCTGTTGTTTCTTCAGCGTGCAAAAAAAAAAAAAAAACACATTCACTAAAAGAAACATAAAAAAATTTGCCGTTTTATGTTCCAAAAAAATAAGTGTGAAAATAAAGACACACTAGAATGAAACTTTTGCTGTTTTGCATTTCAAGAATAAGTTTGAAAATAAACATACACACTGTAACGAAACATAAATAATTTGCTGCTTAACATTTTAAGAAATATGCTTAACTTTTTCAGTGACAGAAGATTTCCTCCATCATGTTCAAGAGGAACAATAATCTTAATTAAGAAAATATGAATGTCTTACTTTTAAAGAGGCATCATATGTTTACTAAATGCCTTACTTTTAAAGAGGCATCATATGTTTACTAAATGTCAGAGTATTTAGCCAGATTTTGTTAGTGTGCTTAGACAAAACATATATATATATATATATATATATATATATATATATATATATATATATATATATATATATATATATATATATATATATATATAACATCTGAACACCTTGAGTTGATTATACACACAGCAGTTAATCACACGTGGTGCATTGCTTGGGACTCAAAGAGTTCACGACATTTGTTGATATAATACCGATAAGTATGGTTGTAAATTATTGATATATCTTTCTATGTGCTATATAATGATCATGTAAATATTTCGTTGTACCATTACTCCCTGTGGGACATTGGCGTGCAAAAGTTTGTCCTCATGACGTTTATTTTGGTACATGTCTTTAGCAAAGCCTGTAAAAACACGTGTGTATCTTTTCTGGGGTTCTTGCCAGAGGTGTCTTTAATTTATTTTTCTACTCTGATTTACATTCAGAGCAGTCTTTAGTTCAGATTTTGTGTAATTCTTCAGAATATATATTAAGATGGTCTGCATTCTTTCTCCTTGTAAAGGTTATTTTTAGATTACTGTGTCACTCTTCTTCCATGTTCTGAGTTTTGATCATGCACATAAGTGTTTAATCCTTATCTTGAAGCAGTGGATTGTCTAATCCTTATCTTCTAGCAGGGGATTGTCTAATTCTTATCTTGTAGCAGTAGATTATCTAGTTCTTACCTTCTAGCAGGGAATTGTATAATCTTTATCTTGTAGCAGTAGATTATCTAGTTCTTACCTTCTAGCTCTGGACTCAGTGGATTGTCTAATCCTTATCTTCTAGCAGCGGACTGTCTAATCCTTATCTTCTAGCAGAGAATCCTTATCATCTAGAAGCTTGCCAAGGTAACATGCTCTGTCTATCCTCGGGTAGGTTTTCTTTCCTAACAATATTCCCACAGTAGTGGCCGTGTGGCCAACCCTCTGCAATTTCCAACTGCCATGGGAATTTTAATGTGCAAAAATCTTTTTTTAAACCTTTATTCGAGAAAGCTAGATATCTAATCTGACTGCGCAATAGACCGGGGGACGTGTGATTTTATTACACACCATTAGGAACAGTCACTGGCCTTTCGTAAACAAAGAAAATGAATAGATCTTTGATGAACACATTTCCTCAAGACATTCACATGTAAATAGAATATAGCAAGGGATGCGGATGCTGTTGTGGAGATCACTAATGAGGTATGATGTTTATACTGCAGACAGTAGCAAAACTGTTGTATGGCAGTTGACTATGGAAATTGAACAGATTAGGAAGAGCATGTAGGCAATGGAGTTGTCTTTTGTGAGAGGTTTGTTGCAAATACCTTGAACTGGTGTTTACAAAATGAGCAGGGATGTCAGAAGTAATCCCAGCCTTATAGGACCCTCTAGACTCCAGATGTCAATAGTAATCCCTGGATTATAGGGCCCTCTAGACCCCAGATGTCAATAGTAATCCCTGGATTATAGGACCCTCTAGACCCCAGATGTCAATAGTAATCCCTGGATTATAGGACCCTCTAGACCCCCAGATGTCAATAGTAATCCCTGGATTATAGGACTCTCTAGACCCCAGATGTCAATAGTAATCCCTGGATTGTAGGACCCTCTAGACCCCAGATGTCAATAGTAATCCCTGGATTATAGGACCCACTAGACCCCAGATGTCAATAGTAATCCCAGCCTTGTAGGACTCTCTAGACCCCAGATGTCAATAGCAATCCCAGGATTATTTAGACACTTAGAATCCCAGCAGTGAAGTACAGATGGATATGGGGAATAGAAATGCTATATATACAGGTTCACTAGTGATTGCAGGATTAATGGAACCATGGACATGACAAAGAAGTCTCCTGATTAATCATCAGTGGGCATTAGAACTGAAAGTGCTATATATCCAGGTATTTAAATTGTTTTTCCATGACATGTTTTTCCTTTCTTTTTGTTTCTCCTCTTATTTGCTTTCTTTATTAGATTAGTTAGAAAACATAGCAGTAGTTGTGGGTATTCAGGGAGGAATGTTCAATAATTTCACTCTTCACATCGACATGGGAATCTCTGTAAGAAAACCATAAACGGGGACTCTCCTGCTGTTTATTTCTTCACCTTGACACAACAAGGTACAAGAGGAACATGATGATATGAGATGAGACATTGACAATGCTTTGTCAGAGGGAATAATTGCCTGAGTAGGGATAAATGTGAGGGACTGTGAGCTCAGGCAAATAACTTAATAATGTAACTAGAGAGCTCAGCAGGTCAAAGGTAATTTAGAGATTGAGCTTGTTTGTCTGAGTCTTTGTCAACAAACACAAGAGATGGAAGGCATTGCTAGAGGAATTGAACACATCACTACAAGAATGAGAAATACATTACTACAAGAGCAGGAAATAATTATTACAAGAATGTGAAATATATTACTACAAGAACAGGAAATAATTACTACAAGAATGTGAAATATATTACTACAACAGCAGGAAATAATTACTACAAGAATGTGAAATATATTACTACAAGAATTTGAAATATATTACTACACGAATGTGAAATATATTATTACAAGAATGTTAAATGTATTACTACAAGAATATGAAATATATTACTACACGATTATGAAATACATTACTACAAGAACAGGAAATTTCTACAAGAATGTGAAATACATTACTTCAAGAACGTGAAAAACATTACAATAAGAACATGAAATACATCACAGCAAGAATATCAAATATTACAAGAACATGAAATACATTACTACAAGAATATCAAATATTACAAGAACATGAAATACATTACAAAAGGGACTTGAAACATACAAGAACAGGAAATACTACAAGAACAATAAATACTACAAGAACATGAAATATAATACTATAAGAATTGAAATACAAGAACAGAAAATACATTACTATAAGAACATGCAATACATTATTACAAGAATATGAAATTCATTACTACAAAAACATGAAATAAATAATACAAGAACATGAAATACACCACTGCTAGAACACGAAACACACTGTCATTAGAGCATCTTCAGTTTTGGGCACTTACAATTGCTGATTGGGCTTCAATCTCACAAGATGTCTGAACCACTTTATTTGTGACAAAAATAGCACTTAAGAAATAGCAGCAAACATTAACTATTCATCTGTTCCCATGCTCTGAAAGTTGTGCTACTGGAAATTGAGAATTGAAGACAATTGTACTTTTCTATATGGTAGAATGGGATATTTTACAGAGCTGGGACAGTCTTCATGGTGAAATGGTCAAGACGTCAGCCTCGTGCTGTGAAGGTTATATGTTCACTTCCGGGCTGTATTGTTCAGGCCACGTGTGCAGTTGTTCAGGACATCCCTGGGAGTCACCGCTGGAGCTACGGAGTTTGTGCTGTGTATGATGCTTTCAGCATGCGGCTTGTCATTCTGTGGCGAGAGACCGAGCCACATGGGGTAATACCTGGTGCAGTGAAGTT
The DNA here is from genome assembly GCA_014155875.1 of Cepaea nemoralis. Lineage (NCBI taxonomy): Eukaryota > Metazoa > Mollusca > Gastropoda > Stylommatophora > Helicidae > Cepaea > Cepaea nemoralis. The sequence continues at coordinate 43,050 of JACEFZ010013856.1, read as the reverse complement.
GGGCCTCTCACCTTTAACCTTTTAACGAAGCTCTTTTTTTTAAAAGTTAGTTTATTTATTTTTTTTTTTTTTTAGATCATGTTTGGGTGTAGTAGATAAAGTAAAAAACTTTTGTAGGTTTACTTTGGTGTCGCTTAAAAGTCGCTTTAAAGTCGGCAGGGTCGACTTCATTGCACCGGGTTTTATTCCATATTGCTGTGTCTCTTTCCGCAGTGCAGAAAGTATCGCATACAGCACAAACTCCATAGCTCCAGCAATGACCCTCAGGAGTCTCCGAAAAAATGCACTCGTGAACCGAAGGACGCGGCCTGGAATTGAACCCACAACCTTTGGAGCTCGGGTCAGACGGCTTGACTACTTTGCCACGGAGACTCTCCTCATCCTTTACTCTTGTCTTTTAAGACTTATTTTGGTGTACAGGAAGTAATTTCTCACAAATAAAGTGACTCATGACTCAGACACGAACATGTCAGGAGCCAAAGACATTTGATTAACCAACACAGAACTAGCTCTGTCATGCAATGTATGTTGGCGGAGATTTTGAGGAGATTGAAGCTCCCATGGGCCCATCTGGCATGCCATGACAGGGATAATCACTAATCACAGGAAGTAATTTGTAATCTCCCCTGATTATGCTAAGTAACAAAAATATGAACATGTCATGAAGAAAGCTGCACAATAGACACACTCTGATTCCATATGTGCATTCAACATGCAAAAGTACACTTAGGACATCAATCATGATCTTTGGGTTACAATTGATGTTGAACATTGTACCTTTAAAAAAAATGATGATAATGGTCAGTATTTGGCTATTTTTTCTGGTTTGTTTTGTCTCTTATTAGTGAATCTGATCAGTTTGAACAACTGTTGGTGATAATGTACATAAGTTTGCCCTTTTTCATGTTTTTATTTTAACATTGTTATATTCTGAGACTTTTTCTTAGATTGGTTTTTTCCTTTTTTTTTTTTTTTTTTTTTGTTTTTAAGCATTTTTTTTTTTTTTTTGGTTTGCCTTCATGCAGATTAACTCCTTACAGGGTCTTTAAAGGGTTTGTTTGTATGCTAGAAAATGACAGTGTCATTGTTCTGAACCTTTTCATTGCTTCCATGGAGGAGCAAGTGAAGATTGTTCTACCATTTTGTTTTTGTACTAAAGTGAGGAACGTTTACTCTGTCATTGCTCTATGGAACAGCAGGTAAAGATGATTCTGCCATTTTTCTGAAACTGGGGGTAAATGTGGCTCTGTTATTGCTATGTGGAGTAACAGGTAAAGATGATTCTACCACTTTTTTTTTACTAAAGACTAATTTATATTTTGATAACACAATCAATAACTTCATATCTTGATAACACAATCACTAGGCTTAATATTCTGATAACACAATAATTAGGCTTGATAGTTTGATAACACAATCACTAGCCTTGGCATTTTGATGACACAATCACTAGCCTTGATATTTTGATGACGCAGTCAATAGCCTTGATATTTTAACATTTTACCAAAATGTCATGGTCTTACTTTAATGAGTAATAACTGGTTAAATGAATACTTGGATCCTCTCCCTTTTGATGCTCGGCTTGCATCCGTATTTTGCAAAGTTGAAACAGGCTGATACAGATGTGGCATGGGTGGTTACCCAAGCATAGATAGATCTCTCTGGCAGGGACATGACGTTATGTGCTGTACAAGACATGCTGTACAAGACATGCTGTACAAGACATGCTGGAGTGTGAGGTAATGAGCCAGTGGATCGGGTGCCTTCACAAGCACCAGCGGCTGGCACAGTCAGGGACAATGCAGACGTTCTGAACACTGTCTATGAAGGATTATTAGTGAAAGGCACATTAGAAAATGAAGCGTCATGTTCAAGGATGCTCGAATTATGAGTTATACGTGGGTCTGGTAGGACAGGATGTGTGAGAAGGTGAAGTTGGCGTATTTACAACCAGTGTGTCAGGGCAATGATTAGCACCTACAGCTTGCACCAATTAGGGAATAGAGCGTCTGTGAGTTTGGTCAAAGTGCTAGATGTTAAGATTCTTGAATCAGTAAATTCTCTTCTAGAGGTTGATGGCCTTATCTTCTAGAGACATCATTTGAATAATGTATATAGGCTGAGTGTGGTATGTATTTCACAAATGGCAGTTTTTGTTTGTTTGATTGAACCAATTATCATAAAGTGTTATTATGTCACCAAGAAGCAAATTATGTTGCACTGATTCATCAAGCCTGTGGCTGATTTCATCAAGTATTTTTCCAGTTTGCTTTTCCCTGTGTCTACCAGCAAGGCATCAGGTTTGGGTCTCACTTTGTCTGGTCCCTACCCCTGGAGCTGTCTAACAAGGGCAACCCTACCAGTAGCTTGATACCATCAGCATAGATCTGGCGGTCACTGAAACAGACAAGACTCTCTACCACTTGAAGGTGCAGACGCAACAAATGGGAGGGAGTGTTAAGATTTTGGGTAATTCTTTGACAGAACACAATTCTTTGAATCATAATTGTTTGTTATGTTGTTTTATCACGATCAACATCCCCACACATTGGGTATTCCCCTGTGTTGTCAGTCCTCCAATGCAGCAGCCACCCTAAAGGGTCTCTACTTCAAGTTCCCATGGGGAATTGGTTGTATGTCCCCTCTCCCGCCCACAAAGACGGCATTGGTGTACCTGCCAGAATTGTTTCTGTACACACATACAGAGGTATACTTTGCAGAGTAGATGTTTTCCTTGACCAAACCACTCTAAATGGATGTGGTCAGTACTACACCAGCCACCTAACATCCCAGAAAAATGTACACTGCCCATTTAGGAAAGCTAGCTCATCCCCCCATCGGGATCACCAACAGATCCCAACTAATGCTGGAGGTGCATCCAAGACCACCATGCTGGCAGATGAGTGCACTAGTCATTACACTACTTCAGCTCTGCTTTTCTGGCAAATGTTTTATTTAAGAGATAAGAAAACTTTTCTTAACCAAGTACCATGAAGAAGGGAGTCACCGTGGCTCAGTGGATAGAACCCTTACCAGCCAGCCCAGGTTGGGTGTTTGAATTCCCATGTGGGGGGATTCTGTCACATTGACCTGGATACTAAGGTCAGCCCAGCCCAACAATGGCTACCTGGAGCTGTCCAGGGAAGTAGAGGTGACAAATGTAGTACTGACCACATCAGCCATCCAGTGCCGGTTGGTCTACAACAAATGGGACTAGAACCATATACCCAGAACACCTCAAGGTGGGTAAAAGGGGGCCTTTAACTGACCCAGTGCCACACAAAATGTTGGTGTGGATCAAACCCAATCAGTACACAATCACATGAACAAGTATTATAATGTACATTTCTGTTCACTGAGCATTGAAATTGTGTAAGATGTCATGAAACAAAACAAATGACACAATGACCCTAGTACAGCGATATATCGTCCTATCCAAATGGGAGGCCACATTTGGCGATATATTATCCTTCAGCACTTTAAGGGAGTCTCTGTGGTGAAGTGGTCAAGCCGTTTGACTCGTGCTCCTAAGGTTGTGTGTTCGATTCCAGGCCGCGTCCTTCGGTTTACGAGTTAAATGTTTCGGAGACTCCTGTGGGTCGTCGCTAAAAGCTACGGAGTTTGTGCTACGGAAAGAGACCGAGCCATATGGGATAAAACCCGGTGCAATGAAGTCGACTTTTAAGCGACTTTTTTCCTTCAGCACTGAGTCAGTTAATGTTGTATACTACCAATAAACAACACGAGACACTGGCTTTGATTGTCACGTGGATACATGGCTGTATAATTGTTGTGTCTACATTTTGTTGCATGTTTTGACTTGTACAATATGTTCACACTATGGTTTGTTATGTAATTACTGATATGTGTATATTGATTATAGTACATTGTAAATATATCATGCATTGTTTCTGAGATATTAAAGACAACAATTATATGGTGATCGAGGGTTCGTTATCTCTGATTTTATCAATGCGTTGTAAAGGTCAGATAATCCACTTCATTGCACCAAGTTTTATCCCATATGGCTCGATCTCTTTCTCCAGGGCAGCCTGCCGAAAGCTTTGCATAAAGCATGAACTCCGTAGCTCCAGCGATGACTCCTATGGGTCTCTGAGAAAATTGCGCTCGTGAACCTAATGAGCAAGCAACAAACTGAACCCACAACCTTTAGACGCAAGGCAGGTGGCTTAACCACTGAGCCGAATACAAAGTCTGAGGGTGGAATGTACCGGGGTCATAGGGGGTGCTCATTAGTTGCCGTGTTCTGTCTACTGAACTAAGGATAGGTGAAGTTATATCAGGCACATCTAGAGAAGGGTGTTGTGACGAAACGGCTACAGATCGACAGATCTCTGCATAATAGCCCTTTGAAGGGAGTGCGAGGCGTTGGTCTCCCTTGAATTTAATGTCAATTAATAGGGGATTTCCCTAGAAAAATAGTGCGGGGCGGAGCTATTCTAGTTATTTATAGAAAAATCTAGAATGTTCCCTCAAGTGCGTACGTGGGAAAGAGCTCTAAGTTCACGGGTGCTTCATGCAGCACGGGGTTGAGAGAACATATCGTAACTCTGGGTTTCTCCGTGAATCATGAAAGTCACGCGGCCCGGGTAGGCGAGTGGAAGGCGCACTGACTTTGTCGTGGGCAGTCGCCCACCAAACCTCAGCGTAGGCAGATCGCAGCCAACAGGCTGATGTAATTTTGATGTCAATATTCGCGGCCAGTGCGGACATCTGCAGTCAAGTTTGTGATTCTTCAATCACAGGATCTGTTATTACTATACAGAAGAAGATTCAAGAGCTGCACCATGAGCTCTATGGGCCCACTCATTCCAGTGCCTATCCAGAAGTTGATTGAGGCCATACTGGGAGTGGTCGTCTGATTCTGCAAGATCAATGTTGGAAGGAGCTGAGTGCTGAATAAGTCGGTAGGTCTAGGTTAGGACCTCCGTCAAGAGTCCGACGAGTGTCATCCAATCCTGAGTGGATCCAACACTGAAACGTCTGGTGATTCTAGCCAGTGAAGCACTGGTGACATTCAACCTCAGGGTAAACCTTGGTGATTGCAAGGTCAGGAACTTTCAAGTTGAGCAGAGTGATCATTGTTACCGGTCACCATGACCTGTGTTATATGCTTCTGGCCCGGCTGGGTTATGGGACACCATGTATCAGTTGATGCTTAAATAGTGTTTCTACATTGGTTACCTTGATGAAGCCAACATGTGGTCCAGTGACCTAAGACTTTGATTACGAAAGTGGTGGGAACACCAGAGTGACATGATTGTTAAGGTAGGGAGCTACCTCATGCCAATGTGATGAACTGTTGACAATGTTTGTTAAGGTAGGGAGCTACCTCATGCCATCGTGATGAACTGTTGACAGTGTATGCTAGGTTGTGATTACTACCCATTGATCAGGGTAGTTACATGATACTGGGTGAAGATCTATTTGTCCAAGGACATGGAAATAAGGTGAAGTGTTTAATCACCTCATAGACTTTACCAGTGACATTGTGTGTTCAGGTGGAGCAACCGCTCATTGTGTAGGTGACATATCAGTGTGTGGATCACTTATGAGATAGAAGTGTGACCAGGCTCTTGTGTATTTTGATACGGTGCTACATGTACTTTTTCTGCAAGTGGGAGACCACTAATGTTCTAGGGTCGGCCCAGACTTCATCAGGAGTGTGACGAGTAAAATAGTACGACAGCAAGGAAGGATCCTTGTTCATCGGTGCAGTGTCAGTCAGGCAGTGGTACTGCGCTTGATCAGCCCGTGATTGGTTCTCTGTGTGAAGAGGGAACTTTGGAGAGGCAGCAGACCTTGGAGTTCCAGTCCACTGGAGGAGCCTGGGTGAGTCGCTACCACGACTGGACAACCGCACGAGCTATTGTCCGTCTCCATGATGAAGAATCCTCATCTGCATATATGCTCATGTACATAGTTCTTCTAGTCTGGCTTTCAGCCATCCTTCTCTGTGTTGTCGTTGACGTAGTTCAGAATTAAATTTTGTTCTCTTAGCTATGACTTTGTGCAGTGATATGACTGGGTCTGGTCCGAGCCCCCTTGGGGTTTGGAACCCTAGGTGAGGGAGGGAAGGTTAAGCTGTCCCGGCTTGTGTGGGGCCTGGTAGATGTAGAGTGCTATTGAGGTGGTTGGAGCAAAGGCAGGGGATTGTATCTATCGTGGCAAACCAGACCAAGCCCCGGCGGTCTTGTCACAGGTGTGATGGTCATGGAGGTGCTCATTAGTTGCCATTTTCTGTCTACTGAGCTAGGCTGGGTGAAGTTATATCAGGCACATCTAGAGAAGGGCGTGATGGTCATGGAGGTGCTCATTAGTTGCCATGTTCTGTCTACTGAACTAAGGCTAGGTGAAGTTATATCAGGCACATCTAGAGAAGGGCGTGATGGTCATGGAGGTGCTCATTAGTTGCCATGTTCTGACTACTGAACTAAGGCTAGGTGAAGTTATATCAGGCACATCTAGAGAAGGGCGTGATGGTCATTGAGGTGCTCATTAGTTGCCATTTTCTGTCTACTGAACTAAGGCTAGGTGAAGTTATATCAGGCACATCTAGAGAAGGGCGTGATGGTCATGGAGGTGCTCATTAGTTGCCATGTTCTGTCTACTGAACTAAGGCTAGGTGAAGTTATACCAGGCACATCTAGAGAAGGGCGTGATGGTCATGGAGGTGCTCATTAGTTGCCATGTTCTGTCTACTGAACTAAGGCTAGGTGAAGTTATACCAGGCACATCTAGAGAAGGGCGTGATGGTCATGGAGGTGCTCATTAGTTGCCATGTTCTGTCTACTGAACTAAGGTTAGGTGAAGTTATATCAGGCACATCTAGAGAATGGCGTGATGGTCATGGAGGTGCTCATTAGTTGCCATTTTCTGTCTACTGAACTAAGGCTAGGTGAAGTTATATCAGGCACATCTAGAGAAGGGCGTGATGGTCATGGAGGTGCTCATTAGTTGCCATTTTCTGTCTACTGAACTAAGGCTAGGTGAAGTTATATCAGGCACATCTAGAGAAGGGCGTTATGGTCATTGAGGTGCTCATTAGTTGCCATGTTCTGTCTACTGAACTAAGGCTAGGTGAAGTTATATCAGGCACATCTAGAGAAGGGCGTGATGATCATGGAGGTGCTCATTAGTTGCCATGTTCTGTCTACTGAACTAAGGCTAGGTGAAGTTATATCAGGCACATCTAGAGAAGGGCGTGATGGTCATGGAGGTGCTCATTAGTTGCCATGTTCTGTCTACTGAACTAAGGCTAGGTGAAGTTATATCAGGCACATCTAGAGAAGGGCGTGATGGTCATGGAGGTGCTCATTAGTTGCCATTTTCTGTCTACTGAACTAGGGCTAGGTGAAGTTATACCAGACACATCTAGAGAAGGGCGTGATGGGGATGCTCATTAGTTGCCATGTTCTGTCTAAGGTGAGATTTGTATGAGTTACATCTAGAGAAATAACATGACGGAAGTCCGCTACACTATTCTACGCTATTCTTTGGAATATCTATCGATTGGGTCATTCGCAAATGCACAAACAACACAAATAGAGGTATCCATAGAGTTGACAAAATTCTAGAAGACCTGGACTTTGTCGACGACATACTGCTTTTAAGTTCAACACACCCAGATACCCAAGAGAAAATAAACCATCTCCAAAAGTTTGCAGGACAAATTGGTCTCCAAATTAACACTGCAAAAACAAAAACTATTGATCTTACCAACAGTTCAGACGACACCAAATTAAACAACCATGTTCTTGACAAAGTCAACAGCTTCACATACCTAGGAAGCAAAATGACATCTACAGGGGACTCAACGCAAGAAATATTGTCTAGAATCGCATTGGCATCTGGTGCCTTCAATAAAGTGTCAAACATCTGGAAGTCAAAGACACTCAGCCAACATACGAAACTTAAAATCTTCAACTCTTGTGTGATTCCAGTGTTAACGTATGGATGTGAAAGTTGGAAATCAACGGTAGCTTTAGATAAAAAAATTAGACGATTTTGAGAACAAATGTCTTAGAAGAATTCTAAACCTCCACTGGACAGATTTCAGAACCAATACGCAAATAAGACAAGAGACTAAGCAAGATATTGTATCCAATTTTATAAGAAAACGCCGTTGGAACTACATCGGCCATGTACTCAGAATGGACAAGACAAGACTCCCCTACCAAGCCCTCATATGGTCACCAGTAGGGAAAAGAAAACGGGGAAGACCAAGAGAGACCCTGCGTCATCAGAGAAGGCTCATTCAACGGCCAAGTGAACATCCAGGATCTACAACAGATAGCAGCGAACCGCCGGACATGGAGAGCCATGACTTCTACCCTATGCGCCGCCTTAGGCTCGAGAAGAAAGACTAAGTCGGCTACACTAGCAGGTCTGGTGTGTTCTGAAGATAGTGCACACCTCCCACACTGTCAGCTGTCAGCATGTTTAATTCTCTCTTGACCAGGCCTTTGGGTTTATCAACAACAGTGAAGACATGGTCGAGGAACATGCTCGTCAGTTTCACTAGGCAGGGCACATGGTATAGTTGGATGGATGCCTAGGGGCACTTATAACATCAGGTGGAAGATGCACAACAGAGATTAAGAACAGAACACGGCAAACAAAAATTTGCATTTCAAAATATGAAAAGTATCTTGTGCACTAAGTCATTATCATTGAATGTAAGAAAGAGAGTGCTGAAGTGCTATATCGAGAGTTCATAAATAACCGCATATAGTATTGTTTAGCGCTCATAGAAGTGAGAAGAAAGAAATAGAGACTAGAGGACGCACTAGATAACAGAACAAATTGAAAACTGTAGTTACCGACCGTGATTCGAACATGTCACCTCCAAATGGCGGCAGCGCCTCGCTGCAGGAACAAGTGTACTTCGATGATTGGCCAATCAGACGCCTAGTTGGCCATGTGTAGAAGTACACTTGTTCCTGCGGCGAGGCGCCGTCGTCATTTGGAGGTGACATGTTCGAATCCCGATCGGTAACTATAGCTTTTTTTTTTCAATTCTATTCTATTCAATTTTATTTTAAAAGGGTTTCAAATTGGGCATGCAGGCCCGTGATACATTCGGCCCTTCCAGTCACTAATCTTTCATTCATTAATAGTGCATGATACATTCATATAGGAAAATACATTGTCAAATGAATGTTGTAAACATAAGCAATGCATATTTCAATGTTATGAGACGCATCCCTCACCCACCTACACATCCCCCTCCCACCCACATACACCCCCATCCACCCTGTGACATATATGTCATCATCCCTCAGTCTTTTCCAGCAGACGGCTATACGCGCTATTAAAAGTTCGGACGGGATACTTAACGAAACGAACTTTCGTTTGAATTAAGGCATTGATTGGCCGCGCCCCGGAAACACAGGCTTAATCGAGACAAAGGCTTGGTAGACAAAGCGGTCTGGTCAATCGCCATGTTTTATTCAACGTTAGCGGGTGACCCATTGTTAATGGGTTAATTAATAGCCACTTATTCTCTGCGTCTTAGCGCTAGAGATGGCGGTGGAGTATTGGCACTAGTCACCATGCTTGGCACTGGAAGTTATAGTCAACTTATTTGGATTTAGAGGCAGGAAACTGGGTTATCAGCCTACCCCTAATATTCTACAGAGAGTGCTGGTTACTGCTACACACCCTGAACCTGAATGTCAATGCCTGGATAATTAATGGATTTTGAATATGCTGAAGTGGATTCCCTACCTCTGGGAACTTACAGATGGTGTTAATCTTTTCAATGTCTGCAAAGACATGAGGCATGCCTGGCCTAGATGGTTTTCAGCGTATACCCTCTTCTAAAATCCACCGCCTGATTCCACGTTCAACTGTCATATTCCAGAGGCTCATGGATAGTCTGGAATTCACCATCATTTACCAGTATGGATTTACCAACTGATTTTGTGGACTCCCAGCTTCCTTTGAATCTTCTCATCCATCTTATCCCAGACATGGATACTCAAGCACTATACCAACTCCCGGTCAATCAAGTCGTATATTCAGCTGAAGAAAGAATAACCTACATCTTAACCCAGAAAAGGGCTGGAATATTCATGCCCAATTCAAGTTAGTTCTGTCAGGAAATTCTAATGGATTATGTGATGTCACTCCTCATCCAAAGATATACTGAAAGTGTTTGTGCCTGATCCTGATCGAATCAATCACATGGACTCCTGTGTGTCACGCCACGCCAGAACGTTTCCGACTCATATCTGTCTGTTATACCACCCCGGAATGCTCCTAGCCCAGTGACTTAGCAACTGTGACTTGAGAGATTACAGTATATCCACTTTGGATTCATATGGATTACTCCGACATGTTATTCGTTTTGGATATATGATCCAGGCGGTGGAAAGTTCCGTGTGTGTGTGTGTGTGCAATCCCCAATTTTCTAATAGGAGGATATATGCAAAGCAGCTGTTTCCCTGGATTATAGAGAGTGTGATTATGGCCAGACTTTTTTCTAGTGGATATTGAAGGAGAGGGAGTCATCATCAGACCCATAGGATATTTCTAGAGACAGATTAGATAGATTTTCTTTATCTATTTCTTTGTATGGATTATTTACTTTGTTTTGTGTTTGACACAGGTATTTGATGTGAACCTTTTTGGGGATTTTTGGGGACTTCTGTTGTGGTTGTATACTTTGTGTGCATTGCCTGAATATGAATAATTTCTTTCATGTATAGGTCACCATATTGTAGCCAACAGGGTTTGTCCAAGACCCAAATGTTTTCACAATACAGTTGTTTGTTTGTTTGGTTTAACCAAGCCTTGAAGTTACTTCATTGTTAACTTGTTGTTCCAAAATTGATGTTTATAGTCCAGTTATGGTTACTGTTATGTGATACAGTGAGTCATTGTACTGTTTTTGTCTAACAGTGGCTGTTTTCCTCTGTCATGTAATCCAGTTGTTGCGTCTAACATTGGTTGTTGTCCCTCTGTTGTATAATACTGTGGATGTGCATGACAGTGGATACTTGTCATTGTTTATATATATATATGGGAGATTAAATGTGGGGCGGGGCACTTACACATAGACACACCTTCTGGGTAGAGTGATTTGTACTCGGGTGTCTGTGGTAGAACTTCCCGGATCTCCCAGCCTTCTATAGGGAAACATTTCTTCTATGTTAGTGTTGAACTTGCACCCTTTTCTGCCTTGTTCAATGCTTGGGGGTTTTACGAGCCAGTATATTAAATCCTATAGAAGGCGTGTTTGGGATTTAGACCCCATTCATACTGAATACCCCTAGCGAAACTTGTCCTTATTCTAATTTATTATATTTACCACCCCACACCCCCCCCCCCCCACAATCCCCATCCACCCACACACAACCCCTTTCCACCCACACACACCTCACCCACCCATACACAAATACCCTCCATCCATCCACACACATCCTCCACCCACACACACCCCACCCTCCCACATACCCACTCCACCCACCCACACACACCCTCAACCAGCCATACACATCCCCCATCCACCTCCACCTTTCAATTTCTATGTCGTCTAGTGCGTCCCATAGTCTCACTTCTTTCCTCTCACTTCTGTGAACGCCAAACAATACTTCTTCTTCTTCTGCGTTCATCCGGAGTTGTTTTTTTCTTCCGGACGTGATTGAGTTGTGCCTGTTTACAGCAGAGCTGCGTTCTTGCGCCGTCAGACCGACACATCCGACTTCTGCGGGCATTTGTTGACAGGGTTAACCTTACCGGAAACAATACTATATGTGTTTATTTAAACTGTAAAAGAAACACCATTAGCTGAGACGTAGTTATGTACATGTATAGTATGTACGCACGTTTGTTATGTATGTATTTAGGTGTGTATCAGGTCCGGACACTTGTGATGACAGATGTACGCGCCCTACGGTACAAGGCTCTCACCTGTGGGACTTGACTGAACGCCTCTAAGTCTGGTCCCTTGGGTTCCAGGGTCTGGCCACCACTCGCCACCTGCTCGTGGAGGCGAGGTCTCGGAGGTTTGACGCTGAGCCGCCAGCGTCTGCAGCCTACCTTGTACCAGACGTATTGGTTACACGTTCCTCTGGAAAACACAAGGCAAGGCCGAGAGAGGGAACATGTCGTTTGGGCACCACATGTTTCTCTGAAGCTCTGCCCAGGCATTGTGATGGAATTTTATCCACATTCCAACTCACATACTTCGGTCTGTCAAGACTGCAAAGTGCCACTCATTTAGGTGTGTATGTATGTAGGTAGGTATGCAGGAATGTATGCAGGATGGTGTATAGGTAGGTAGGTAGGTAGGTCTATTGCTTGACACAACCGTAACACACACAAGAAGACAAATCCATCCATCATGTGCCATGCCGATAAGCGTGGGCGGTCATGATTCGCCAGCTCACTCGATCACCAGAGTCGTGGATCAGCTCAGTGTTCTTGTCTTGACCATACCACGTGGCCAAGTCATCCAGGTATTTACTTCTCTGCCTTCTCCTTGTTCTCTTCCCCTCGATCTTGCCAGTTGTGATAAAAGTCTCCAATGTATTTCTTCTCATAACATGACCAAACAATTTTGACTGTGTACGTTTCTTGTTGTACTTGTCCATTGGTTTTTCTGTTTGTCCTTGGTATTCTGTGCATTTTCCTCAGAAACCACATTTCCACAGCCATCAGATGTTTTTTCGGCTTGTCTACTCATTGTCCGCGCTTCACATCCATATAAAAGTACAGGTTCTATGTCCTCAACACTCTTTTTTTCTCATTGCAGTTGTTGCAATAGAAATACACATAATAAATGACACAGATGTGATATCGCACAGACAGATAACATGCAATGACGTCAGTTAATGGCCGGGCTGTTCTAGCACTGGCTAACCTCACGGACATGAAGACCTGAATAAATCACCAACCGTCGGACAGGTTGATTACGTGCAGCAGACACGGAAATGAGCGATAGGCGGCAATTGCTGTATCTCACGAAAACAGCCTGTTTTGTCATCGGCAGCCGGGGACAGTGATCGTCTAGAATATTCTACGATTTCCTTATCCAGGGCTAACCAGCCTTCCATCATGTGTTTACTTGTTATCAATCCATGTTACACTTTTCTTTACTGGCATACTCCATGCAGGGGATATATTACCTCATTCGATCCCCATTGGCACTACAGGGTGTTTGTAAAGTATCACTACACTTCCTATGTAGAACAATTTTGAAAAATACAGTATATGACGTCATAAACAAATTTGCTCTACAGTCCTTCGTGAAGCAATATGCAGCGAACGGCTGTCGTCTGCAAGAGTAATTCTTTGCACTCCAAACAGAGTGATGTTATCAACGAGAGAAAAAATATATTTGGTTGAACAAATGTTACGAAATGGCAGTCGATACGCAACGGATGGTTGTTCAACGATTTATAGCAAGATGTCATGATAAACAACCTCCTTATCACATTGCGGGACGCAGAGGTGTTTCCACGGCACCAGGACCGGGTTATATACTGGCCAAGACCTATTGACGCGTCCTCGTCGAGCGTCCTGGGCAACAGGTCCCACCGGGGTTCTGGCTAAAGTCAGTAAGATCGTCGATTCCTCCGAAGTCGGAGAGTGTCTGCCTGTACGGCGAGGCACCACCAGTCTGCAGCACCAATAAGCCAGACATGGGACAACGGATACTCACGCAAACCTCAGGTCCTGTATGACATCACACAGATGTTGGACAACAGGATGCCTTCATCCGACATACAGGACTTCGCGTTGGAGCTCAAACCAACGAACACAAGCAAGCAAGCAATCACATTACGGTTAGAAATGTGTTGAATAAGTTATAATGAATATTTCATTGGTATTTCCAGCTTCCCCCAAAACAGCATTAGATCACAGCAGTGACTATTGTAACTAATTTAATAAATTTTTAAGCACATTTTTATGACGTCATGTACTTAATTTTTCTAAATTGTTCCACATACAAAGTGTAGTGGAGACTTTACAAACTCCCTGTATTACTCTGCTGTCACGTTTGACTGTTATCTATTACCTATAGTACATTGCGGTTTAGGACTGGAAGGTCTTGAGCCTAAGGAATTAAGGTCGCCTGGCTAGTGCAGTCGCCGCGAAATGTACACATTAGGTTTTTCTTTTTCACCTGTTTTCTACCTGTGACTACGTGTTTTAATTGCTTCATCTTACATATTGTTCTTCATTTATTATCTTCACAGGATATATAACTGTATGTACCTGACGAGGTGCAGCGAAATATGCCAGTCAATAAATCGTGCAACATATTGTTTGTGACTTCTGTGTTTAAATTAACCAAGGGAATACATTGTTTTGAATTACTTAACTGCCTTTGTCACATATTGTTATTACTTCAAGTAATAATTGCTTAGGATAGAAAGGGTTAAAGTAGCAGATGTTTGGAACAGAAATAAGTAAGGTACAGACAGAAACGTATATTACGTAACAGCTATGTCTTGTTTGTGTAGATGTAATCTACATCCGTCCGTCCGTCCGTCCGTCCGTCCGTCCGTCCGTCCGTCCGTCTGTCTGTCTGTCTGTCTGTCTGTCTGTCTGTCTGTCTGTCTGTCTGTCTGTCTGTCTGATTGCCTGCCTGCCTGCCTAAACGCCTGCCTGTAGTTGGAAGAGCCGATTATTAGACGGGCCTGCGTGCCCAATTTGTACCCCTTCGAAAATAATGTCCGATTGTTAGTTCGTTCAGTCCGTCCGTACGTCTGTCTGTCCATCCATCGTCTCTTTCGCTCACTCTCTCTCCCCTCTATCTCCCTCCCCCCCCCCTCTCTCTCTCTCGCTCTCTTCCCTCTATATCCCCCTCTTCTCCCTCTCTCCACTCTCTCCCTCTTCCCCCACTCTCTGACGCCCTCTCCTCTCTTCCCTCCTCTTCCACCCCCTCTCCCTCTTCCCCTCTCTCTCCCTCTTTCCTCCTTTCTCTCCCACTCTCTCTCTCTCCCTCTTCCCCTCTGTCTCCCTCTTTCCTCCTTTCTCTCTCACTCCCTCTCTCTCCCTCTTCCCCCACTCTCTGCCGCCCTCTCCTCTCTTCCCTCCTCTTCCACCCCCCTCTCCCTCTTCCCCTCTCTCTCCCTCTTTCCTCCTTTCTCTCCCACTCTCTCTCTCCCTCTTCCCCCTCTCTCTCCCTCTTCCCCCTCTATATCTCGTTCTCTCTTATTTCCATTAAGTATTTACATATTTCTGGATTGTTCACTCTCAATCCGGTGCATACTTTGAACTTCACCCTGAAACAATTTGTTATCTTGTTTACCGGTGTTCAAGGATATTTTTTATTCTAGATTACACGCGACAGCTGAGATTAATAATCTGACATTCATACTGATTACATACTGAGTCCCAATGAATCCATCTTCCACTACTGTTGTTGTTGTTATGATGGTCTCTGCAAGTCCCTATCAACATCATCATCACCGTCACCTTAATCACGATTCAACATAGACAGATACAGAGAGCTGTAAAACAACATTAGGAAATATTTCACACAAAAGCAATGACTATATACATCAATGGATCGCTACTTAGGGGAAATTACTTCTGGGGGGAAATTACCTCATAGAGAAATTACCTACAAGATGAATTTTAAGCTTTTTCGAAAGGGAGTGGGAATTTGGACGAAACTTCCTAAATTTTGAAAACATGACTTTTCTCAAAATGATGGTTATAGTTTTAGGAAGTGGGGTGGGGGTGGTGGTGGTGGGGGGGGGGGGGGTATGATATACCCAAAGAATATGGAATGTCTCCTTCTGATGCGAGTAACCAGTTCTCTGTGTGAGTTAACGTCTTCTAATATATTCTTCATTGCTCTTTCCATCCGTCCACATTGTTCTCATCATTCTTACACAAAACCACATCTTCCCAGCCTCAACATAATTCCTCACTTGCTAATTGTTCATGATTACTTTCCATACATTAGGAATAGCTCAATAGCTCTTATGAACTTATACAAAAACTTAACCACACATTTAAGGAGCGATTGTAAATGTCCTGTTAGAATTTAAATATAAAAGATGGTACTGGAGAAGAAAGAAACAAGAAAGCTTGCTTGCTTGCTTGTGTTCGCTGGCTGTGAACTTCAGCGTGAAGTCCTGTATGTCTGATGAAGACATCCTGTTGTCCAACATCAGTATGATGTCATACCGGACCTGAGGTTTGCGTGAGTATCCGTTGTCCCATGTCTGGCTTATTG
Source organism: Cepaea nemoralis (assembly GCA_014155875.1). Lineage (NCBI taxonomy): Eukaryota > Metazoa > Mollusca > Gastropoda > Stylommatophora > Helicidae > Cepaea > Cepaea nemoralis. The sequence goes on along the minus strand of JACEFZ010013856.1, from coordinate 26,828 downwards.
GTGTGCAGACTGGTGGTTCCTCGCCGTGCAGGCAGATACTCTCCGACTTCGGAGGAAAAAACAAGAAAGGATGTCATACGTTTGTACAGCCAGTTACTACAGAGATCAGAAAGCAGACTTTCGACACACATGAGCGCGCACGCCTACACACACACACACGCACACAACACACACATCGCTCTCGTCACTGTCCACCGAATAGTGTATCGATCTCCGCCATTTCCCCAGCCTCCTACACCCTCGAGCAAGTTCCTGTTTCTATGTTTCTATCATCGTGAAGATCGCCCCTAACCCCCTACACCCTCGAGCAAGTTCCTGTTTCTATCACCGTGCTGGTCTCCCCCAACCTCCTACACCCTCGAGCAAGTTCCTGTTTCTATCACCGTGCTGGTCTCCCCCAACCTCCTACACCCTCGAGCAAGTTCCTGTTTCTATCACCGTGCTGGTCTCCCCCAACCTCCTACACCCTCGAGCAAGTTCCTGTTTCTATCACCATGCTGGTCTCCCCCAACATCCTACACCCTCGAGCAAGTTCCTGTTTCTATCACCGTGCTGGTCTCCCCCAACCTCCTACACCCTCGAGCAAGTTCCTGTTTCTATCACCGTGCTGGTCTCCCCCAACCTCCTACACCCTCGAGCAAGTTCCTGTTTCTATCACCGTGCTGGTCTCCCCCAACCTCTACACCCTCGAGCAAGTTCCTGTTTCTATCACCGTGCTGGTCTCCCCCAACCTCCTACACCCTCGAGCAAGTTCCTGTTTCTATCACCGTGCTGGTCTCCCCCAACCTCCTACACCCTCGAGCAAGTTCCTGTTTCTATCACCATGCTGGTCTCCCCCAACCTCCTACACCCTCGAGCAAGTTCCTGTTTCTATCACCGTGCTGGTCTCCCCCAACCTCCTACACCCTCGAGCAAGTTCCTGTTTCTATCACCATGCTGGTCTCCCCCAACCTCCTACACCCTCGAGCAAGTTCCTGTTTCTATCACCGTGCTGGTCTCCCCCAACCTCCTACACCCTCGAGCAAGTTCCTGTTTCTATCACCGTGCTGGTCTCCCCCAACCTCCTACACCCTCGAGCAAGTTCCTGTTTCTATCACCGTGCTGGTCTCCCCCAACCTCCTACACCCTCGAGCAAGTTCCTGTTTCTATCACCGTGCTGGTCTCCCCCAACCTTCTACACCCTCGAGCAAGTTCCTGTTTCTATCACCGTGCTGGTCTCCCCTAACCTCCTACACCCTCGAGCACAATTCAAATCCCTCTCCCAAAACCATTCAAGGATAATTCAAAACTTAGCGGCTTTAGGATCATCACCCTTCAAAATACATTCGGGAAGGTTTTAGAGAAGATAGTCGCTGTTAAGCTGCAGTATTTTTTTTTTTTTGGAAAGGGGGAAGCTTCTTCCAAGAGGCCTGGGGAGCTACAGGCCAGGAAAAGATACCTGGTCAAATGCAGCCACCTTTGCCTTTGACGTTTATGAGGGGTTCCAGAGTAGACAGGAAACGATGGCGGCAGCGCTTGATCTCGAGGATGCGTACAATAGAGTTCGCTATGATATTTTGATGACTGCACTTATGGAGAAGGGGGTCAATCCCTGGTTGGTGAACTGGATAGCAGCCGTCCTTCATTCTCGTCAGGTTGCTCTCCGTCTGGGCGCATGGACCTCAGAGCCACATATTTTAACCCCGGGACTGCCACAGGGATCTGCAATCTCACCGGTGCTCTTTAATGTGTATACGAGCAAGATTGCATACCTAGAAGCACCAGGGGTTGGAAGGATTCTAACATTTGCAGATGATATTCTTGCATACAGGCAGGGGAGAAATAGGGATCAAACAGCCCAGGAGCTACAGGTGACAGTAGACAAAGTGATTGACTGGTGCACTGAAATGAGTGCTGTTATCAACCCGGAAAAGGCGGCTGTGTTATGGTGCTCTCTGGACAACAGGATTGTGAGAGATGATGCCCCAAGCCTCATGATAGATGGCAGAAGCGTCAACAGAGAGAACAAACTGAAGTATCTGGGAATCACATTTGACAGGAGTCTGTCCTTCAAGGACCATGTGGAGACGGTTGTGACAAGATCTCAAAAGGGACTCAATGCACTTAAAACTATGGCTGCAATGGACACAGAGCAGAGAATGCTCTTCACACTATACCAGCACTTGATCCTCTCAGTGATTGATTATGGACTAGGACTGCTCACTGTATCAAAGAGTCAGCTGGTGAAATTAGAGCGCATACAGAATGAAGCTATGCGGGTCATTCTGGGATGCACCAGAGACACTCCAGTAGTGTGTATGCGTTACATCCTTGGTCTGCCTACTGTTGCTGGTAGGCACAAGGTGATGCAAGCGAAGGCATACCTCAGAGTAGCTGCAGACACAGATCACCCGTTGCATGAGGCGCTGGACGTAGTTAAGGGTCAGAGACTGATAAGAGGGAAATCATGGATGGCTCAGGCGGAGGATACGATCAGACAGGTGTGCCCCTTGGAGAACATCAGGCGAGGAGAGGAGTGGGTCAGAGTGCCAGCCGAGCAGTCAGACTTGTGCAGGGTTATAATCACATTGAGCCGGGAGTGCAGGGAGTGGCCAGCAGGGGCCACGGAAGTGGAAATTCAGCAAATAATTCAGGAAAATTCTCGCCCGGGTGATGTGATTATCTACACGGATGGGTCGGTGTTGAGAGGTAGGAGAAGTGCCTGGGGGTTCTTGGCAAAGACTAATGGTCGGCGTTTGGTGCAGGAGAGCCTGGCGTATGATGATACTACATCTAGCTTAAGAATGGAGGTGGAGGCGGTCAGTGCAGCTTTCCGCTGGATAGAGAACACGATACATACACACATTGTGATTGTTACTGACTCAGAAAGCATGCTGAGGAGGGTGAGAACAGGCAAGCTTCGTGCAGAGTGGCTTGCTTCGCTTCGGAGGTCACGTGTAGCAAGCATCACCTGGATCTTTTCTCCTGGGCATGCCGGTGTGCTGGGGAATGAACAGGCGGACAGATTGGCTGGCTCGGCAAAACTTGGTGGAGTATTGATGTATGACAAAACAGATGTGGTTGCGGCCTTGTGGGAGCACGTGTACACCTCGGAGGAGCAAATGGATCACCATGGTCTGGTAAGAATGAGACAGCGAGGTGTGACGAGGGGATCTGGCCGATGCTCGACGCTCAGAGGAAAGGCGAGACGGACATATAATCAGATTGCTGCTGGAACTATTAGTGTTGGAACTCTTCGCTGGCTGCTGAGGATGGGGACGGAGCGCTTATGGGAATGTCCCGAATGCTGTGATGTCGGTTCCTAAATCAATCAATTAATCAATCAATCAAACCCTCGAGCAAGTTCCTGTTTCTATCACCGTGCTGGTCTCCCCCAACCTCCTACACCCTCGAGCAAGTTCCTGTTTCTATCACCGTGCTGGTCTCCCCCAACCTCCTACACCCTCGAGCAAGTTCCTGTTTCTATCACCGTGCTGGTCTCCCCCAACCTCCTACACCCTCGAGCAAGTTCCTGTTTCTATCACCGTGCTGGTCTCCCCCAACCTCCTACACCCTCGAGCAAGTTCCTGTTTCTATCACCGTGCTGGTCTCCCCCAACCTCCTACACCCTCGAGCAAGTTCCTGTTTCTATCACCGTGCTGGTCTCCCCCAACCTCCTACACCCTCGAGCAAGTTCCTGTTTCTATCACCGTGCTGGTCTCCCCCAACCTCCTACACCCTCGAGCAAGTTCCTGTTTCTATCACCGTGCTGGTCTCCCCCAACCTCCTACACCCTCGAGCAAGTTCCTGTTTCTATCACCGTGCTGGTCTCCCCCAACCTCCTACACCCTCGAGCAAGTTCCTGTTTCTATCACCGTGCTGGTCTCCCCCAACCTCCTACACCCTCGAGCAAGTTCCTGTTTCTATCACCGTGCTGGTCTCCCCCAACCTCCTACACCCTCGAGCAAGTTCCTGTTTCTATCACCGTGCTGGTCTCCCCCAACCTCCTACACCCTCGAGCAAGTTCCTGTTTCTATCACCGTGCTGGTCTCCCCCAACCTCCTACACCCTCGAGCAAGTTCCTGTTTCTATCACCGTGCTGGTCTCCCCCAACCTCCTACACCCTCGAGCAAGTTCCTGTTTCTATCACCGTGCTGGTCTCCCCCAACCTCCTACACCCTCGAGCAAGTTCCTGTTTCTATCACCGTGCTGGTCTCCCCCAACCTCCTACACCCTCGAGCAAGTTCCTGTTTCTATCACCGTGCTGGTCTCCCCCAACCTCCTACACCGTCGAGCAAGGTCCTGTTTCTATCATCGTGCTGGTCTCCCCCAACCTCCTACACCGTCGAGCAAGGTCCTGTTTCTATCATCGTGCTGATCACCACAACCTCCTACACCCTCGAACAAGGTCCTGTTTCTATCACCGCGCAGGTCGCCCCAGCCCCTTCCTCCAACAACCACACCTTCTATCGTTGTTTTTCCCCCTGACACTTTGGCTATCAAATATCCACAGGATTTTAATTTCCGAGATGATGATACTATTTATGAGCCAGATTTCTTGCATGTTCAGATCATGTTGATTGCCGGCATATTTCCTCTTCTTGGTCCACGATATTGAAAGCATGTTTCTGCAGCATGCATGCTAAAAAACTTCAATGTTTCCTAATTGAATGCAACTGGCCCATCGCCCACATCCGTATGTTGCCACTGGAAAGATGTATATTCTAAAACAACGTAACTTTGTTTCCTGCTGTTGTGCTATGGGTTATGAACTGATGCAGTGTCGAAGGATAATATATCGCCACATGTGATCTTCCATTTGTAAAGAAGGGCGATATATCGCCTTACTAGGGTCATTATGTTATTTGGTTTGTTTAGTGGCATCTTGCGCAATTTAAATGCTTAGTGAACAGAAATTTACATTATAATACTTGTACAACTGGGCCTGCTGGGAAGGGGATAAAACCACAACAGTGAGAGTCAAACGTCCTACGAAACACCCGGGAAGGTAACCCGGCCAACAAATGCTTGAAGAAGTCGGATGTGTCGGCCGAACGGTTCAAATATCACAGCTGTGCTGTATACAGGCACAATGCAGTTACGTCTAAAACAACATTCCGGACGAACGCAGAAGAAGAAGACGAATACTTGTACATTTAATTGTGTACCATGTTTGGTCCAAACCAACTTTTTGTTTGGCAACGAATCAGTTAATTAACACTCTTTAACCTCTGCAAGGTCATGGGCAGCATACGTCTGACGTCACTTGAAGACTTCCATTGTTGTTGATTATTGCTAATCAAAGTTTGTGACAGTTTCAGTTTCATCTTTGCTGTTTGTGATTTGTTTGGGTTGGCATGTAGATGTAACGGTGGTTATTTTCACTGCTTCTCTTTACAGACACTTGGCACTATTTGAGCGGAGGACCGTGTCATCTGCATATAAAAGAGCTGGTAGTGGATATCCACCAATTATGAATCAGTTATCAAAATTGTCTTTGTTTCTAATAAGTTTCGACGTTTCTCATTACATACACTCATATAAGTTGAACAGAAAGAGAATGCAGCCCAGTCTCACTTTGCTTTGCACCTCACGCAAGTTTAAATTAATGTTTCACCGGCTGCCCTGACTGCTGCTTGTTGTTCGTGATATAATGATTCAATTCAGCGGGTTAAATATGCTGGAAACGCAGTGTCTCTGACAATACTCCACAATTTCCGATATTGAACACAATCGAAGGCCTTACTGTAGTCTATGGAGCAGGTATACATATTTACATTGTACTCTGCATTTTTCAAAGTTGGTTCTCATGTTGAAGGTATGGTCCCTGATGACTCTTCCGTATCTGAAATCTGCTTGTTATAAAGTTAGTTGCACATTCTTTTACAGGACCTCGCAGTCAACACTAGCAAAACTTATTTTGGCTGTTTGTAATTTTGATTTATTGTTTGTTTCGGGATCTGAGATTTTAAAGTTTGAGCACAACCCACAACTGGCAACGCTGATCGTATTCCGGTACGAACCTAAGGCCTTGTCCACGTCGTTATCTAGTGTGATAATTTGGTTGCGACTAGCGTGTGCCGCGATGTCTAGTGGTTACACACCCGCGTCACACGCCAGTGATCCGGGGTTTGTTTCCGGCTCCGGTGATGAGCTGAAACGAGAGCGAAACTCAAGTCTAGTGGTTTGTAATTTCTTGGCAAATTTACGTTTAGTAGTTTGTCATTGATTTCTGAATTGCCGACGTCTCACACCATTGAAATCAACGCAACACGGACTGATTCCAAACGTGTTCGACCCTCGATTTTGTATGTCTGTGAATTGTGTTTGCTTCGTTTGCTACGTCCTCAGCCACAAACGCCGACAGTGCGACAGTACTTGTGCGTGCGTTTCTGTGTGTGTATGTGTGTGTGTGTGCGCGCACGCGCACGCGCGCGTGTGTGTTTGTACTGACACTGAAAATGGCCACCAACGATTGAGTCCGGTACGAAGTAGATTGTGTTTATAAATAACGGATCATGTCATTGACAACTGCTCAGGCGACACGAAGTCGAAAAGTGAAAAAGAAAAATTTGCTAACCTACATAAGCGATTTTAGACAACGAAACAAACTATTTTCTTGGCAGCGTTTTAATTGTTATCTAATCGTAGATTTCAATTCCATGACTAAAAATGTCTCACTAGCATACGCCAGTTGTCTCACCCTTCTTGCTGTCATGTGTAAATTATCTATCTCAGTGGTTCTCAACCGGTGAGGAATTCCCCCTCCCCCTCCAGGGGTAAATTTGAGGGTTTTCAGGGAGAGAGAGAGAGAGGGGGGGGGGGGGAATTAAGATTATTTCAAGGTCG